>CM029015.1:154981401-155581401 GCA_016801055.1 Panax notoginseng | reverse complement strand
TCAACTTCACATTTTGGGGGTAAACTGGGAAGTTCTTCAGGAAATACGTCAGGAAAGTCACTAACAACAGGAATATTATTCAAATCTGACGTGTCTTTATTCAAATCCATAACATGGGCTAAGAAAGCTTGACATCCATTTTTTAATAAACGAATGGTTTTATGGCTTGATATAACAGTGATTGATTTTAGTGGTTTAGTTGCTTGAATTCGAATAACAGGTTGATTAGGAATATGAAAACTAACAACCTTACGAAAACAATTAATTTTAGCATGATGAGTAATTAACCAATCAATCCCTAAAATCACATCAAAAAGCAAGTGTCTTTAAAGAGATAAGATCAACAGGTAATGTGATGGTGCCAACTTGGATCAAACAAGATTTATAAACAGTGGATGTTATGAAAGTTTTTCCTAACGGAGTCTCCATAGATAAGTCAAAGTCTAATTTCTCCGGAGTCAAGTTTAAACGTTGAGCACAAGCAGGAGAGATAAATGAATGGGTAGAACCCGTATCTAGTAATGTATAAACTTCGCAAGAATTTATGATTAGCTTACCCGTGATCACCTCGTTTGGGTTCCTTGCATTTTAACCAGTCACAACAAACGCTCTTCCAAGAACCGTTGACTTTGACTTTTCTGGGACAGCCTTTTGAGTCACCATCCCCGCTGGACTTGGTTTCGCTACAGTACAATCTAGAGCGATATGCCCTTCTTTTCCACGATTATAACATACCTTGAACTGTTGTAGATAGTTTGGGCTGATATGTCCCTCTTTTCTTCATTTGTAGTATACGACCGGTGGTCGTTCTCCTCCCTTAGAACCAGTTGTTTCTGGTGCTGACGTCTTCACATTGCCATTGTTGAATTTTCTCTTTTTAAAATCTCCCCCCACTCGCTTCTTCTATTATCATGGCTACGATTACCACCAGAGTGGTTACCGCTTTTGTCCATGTTCTTCTTTCCCTGCTGGTTATCGTTGCTCCGATGACTGCTATCACCAGTACAATCCTGGTTGTGGTCCCTCGGTTGAACGTACTCGTTATCTCGCTCTAATAATTGAGCCCTGTTGACAACATCTGAATATAGAGAAAATTTATGAGAAATGAGATACTGACGTATGTCGGGTTTCAAATGAGGTACAAACCTGGATAACTCCGCGAACTTCGCCTCGTATTGGGACACCGTCATGTTATTCTGCTCCAGTCTAATAAACTCTACCTCCTTCATATGGCGAATACTTTCAGGAAAGTACTTGTCATTGAACAGTTTTTGAAATGTCTCCAAAGACATGTTAAGTGCGGCTGGATGGGTACGCTTCACAGATTCCCACCAGTAATATGCTTCATTACGGAACTTAAAGGTGGTGAATGGAACCTTCTATTCCTCCGTGCATCCCAAGACATCGAATATCTTGGTAATTTGTTTGACCCACGTTTCTGCCTTAATCGAGTACAGCTTTCCCCAAAATTCTGGTGGTCCCAACTCTTTGAACTGCTTGGTTGTGACCAGCTGTGCGTTGCCATTGTTTCTACCTGTATTTTGAACAGGAGTCTCCCTCGTCTGGTTTTGCATGAACCGTAAAAAGGTTCTAAACATCTCATCGTTTATTGTCTGCTCAGTGGTGTTATTTACGGAGGAACATTGCCGGCCTGTTGCACATTCTCCTCATTGGTGATTAATGGTGTCTCCACGGTCTCATTTACTCCATCGTTAATATTTTCAACTGCCATTCTTAAATACTGCCACAAAACAAGGGTTAATTAAAGAAATTGACATGCAAGATAATAACCCTATACTCTGACCAACTAACAAATAAGCTTAGGTAGGCCATAATAGCGAAGGATTTACTCATCTCTCCCCTCCTAGTTCTATTCCCCGATCTCCACCAGAGACCATATCCCTAAGCTCTGATACCAACTGTAGGTATACATCACCCATTCTGAGTTGTCAAATACATGGTAACGAAACAACTACAACTTTATTAATACAATTGTCGTGCAAAATACGACAACACTTAACTGTGAGTTTAAAATACAAATATTGTCTTCTAGATAATATTTTACAAAAATGGTGAGGATTTTATTTTACAAAAATGGTTAGGACTACTAAAACATCTTTCTAGAACCATCATTCCATATTTACAATAAGTCTTCATAACCATTATTGATACTTTATTTTACAAAAATGGTGAGGACTACTAAAACATCTTTCTAGAACCATCATTCCATACCCCGACTAGTACTCGCTACATTCTCGCCTCCTGAGAAGAAAAATGGAACAAAAAGGAAAGGGTGAGCTCAACTAGCCCAATAAAGAATACTATGACTAAGATAATATAGAACAAATTATCGTTAGTCCTCAACAGGGAAAAATCTAATAGAATACAATAGACAACAAATTTTAAATCAATATTCGCAGCGAAAATAATAATTCATTAGAAGAGTTAAGTAGAGGATGAAATCTACTATCATCTATGAATTTAAAAGTCCATCATCAATATTTTATCCCTGTAACATCAATCAATATACATCTTGAATCATATATTCATCTTTGAACTACAGGCCAAAGATATTCATTAGTTGGTCATGTTCATCTCAACACCTATTCATCTTTGCACTACGGCCAAAGATATTCATCAGAAAATCATTAAACTTTGCACTACAGGGCAAAGATATTCAGTAATATCATCATTTAGGACTGAGAATGATGAAAAATATTTTAAAGAAAATGAATCCACTGAAACAAAGGAACAAATATTAAGGATTCGTACTTGAAATAATTCGAGTTCAAAAATACTTCATAAATAATCACAGTGAAGTAAAATTCAAGAATGATCAAAACATAGATACAATCAAAGCTAGTATCCATAATAAATATCTTGGACAAAAAATGAAAATTTAATTTTTCGGTGAATAGTGCCGTATTCGTGAATAGTATCGTATACGTGAATAGTGCCGTATACGTGAATAGTAACCCTGACACAACAAGTTTCAAATTTGATAAAAAGTTTAGACCAATATTTCGGTATAATGATAATGAAAGAAATAATATCATTTATAAAAAAATAACATCCCTTACCTCCAAAAAGACAGTACCTCTGACTTGATTTCTAGATATAATGCTGAAGGAACTTACACCATATAGCAACACTCAAAGTATCAAAATACTCACAAGAATACGCTCGATAATATAGGGAGAGAAGATTTCAGTTTCTGGTGTGATTTTCAATTCTAACCTAAGCACCCTATTTATAGGAAAATGCTAAGAACACCAAAGTAGAAAATTTAATAAAATATTAATATAATTAAAATTTTTCAAGTCCACCTTAGACCAACTGAATTCAGCACATTTATATCACATGTGGGGCCCACCCAATTGCAAAAAATGTTTTTCATAAAAAAAACTAAAACTTCAAAAATCAATTATTCTGGAACTTCAATAATTCATAATAAATAGCCCTTTTATCAGAAAAATTCGAATCTTATGTCCATTCCATAGGAAATTAAATTCTCTATAACTTTGTAAGTTTAAGTTTTTCCAAATTCAAAACAGAAATTGACCGAAATTCACATACGGACGATTTTACAAGCTATAATCAAATTTCAGTCAAAAATTGGGGTTCATAAACATGAAAAACATGTTTTAAATATTTTTTTGTAACAAAAATACTTTTCCTCCTCATTTATTCATATATCACATATTTATTATAAAAATATCACCATTATTATATTATTAAAATATAGTAATATATTTAAATGAATTATTTTATCAGAAAAGATAAAATACCAATTTTCAACAATTGTCACCTTAAAAGTTTTTTCCATCTATATCCATATAAAATGAATATTTTCCTTATCATATAAATCAATAGTTAATTATTCACAAATAATATTACAGAATCACAATACTGACAATCAGGCTGTTCCCAGGAAAGAGGGGGCTTTCCAATAAAGATTTTTCCTTACTGGCGCGCAATTAGGTGACCAAACCTCTCCTTAGACAGAACTTTCTAGACATTACCAGTAATGCTATCTAATAATATTATTCAAATATGAATTATTAATCTGATAATAGAAAATACTGTGTAGTGACAATTATTGAAACAATAATAATATAAAATAACAACGTAGCAATTATTGAATCAATAAAATAAAATATTAAACAATAATTACTGTAATAATTATTGAGTAGTGCCTTCTTACGTAAGAATCAATAATTGGTGCAATACCGTGTGCTACTGTGTAATAACGCGTATTACTGTGTTTTAACCACCGAGTATTCTAACAGTGTTAACTGTAACAACTACGCCGTTATTTATAAACAACTTATATTTGTCGTTTTCTTCATCCAATCGCTTTCCGTTATGGGGCCCATAAAAGGTTGCGCCGTCGTACGAATATTCCCCGAGAGAAAGAATATTCCACGACCAAACGAATATTCCCCGACAACAAAGAATATTTTATAACCACTTGCTTATTCAAGATATTTGCGAATTTTATCCATAACTAACCACATTAATCAAATCAACCCTTACTATTTCAAAATAATAAAAAGGGAAAATTTAATTTCATTTATAAAAAGTTGGGGTCTTACAGAATGAATTTATATTCTAAATTGTAATAAGAAAAGTTATATTCATTAAGTTATTAATAAAATTTATAAATAGTTTGACGATAGTAGTATCGTGGCGGACCGAATTCGTGGCTCGAAGGGACTCGAAATTGGGGGCGTCACATTAATTAATTGGTGTATCTGACAGAAAATCGTTCCTCGTTGGACATGGTGCGGTCTATGATGAGTTTTAACACATTCCAGTATCCTTCTGGGGTCATGCCCTAAAAATGGTTGCATATCTACTAAATAAGGTAACATAAAAATATTAGCCCAAGAATCCATATGAGTTATGGACAAGGAGGATTCCTAATCTTAAGTATATTAAGATAAGGGGTTATCCAGCTTCTGTGAAAAAGGTTTCAAAAGGATAAGCTCGGGACAAGATCTGACAAGTGCAGATTTATGGGTCATCCTAAAGTATGTTTAGGGTATATGTTCTATAATCCTACTAAGCAAAAGGTGTTTTATGAAACACATTGCATTCTTGGATAAATGTGTTTATCATTGAAGGGGCTAGTGGGAGGATAATATGTTAGTTCTCGGAGGCATGAAAGTTATCTAAAAGGGGGTTCAATCAATACTTTAAAACTTTTTCTTTTAAGTGACTTAACAGATTTGTTAATTAATAAATTAATTAAGCACAGTGGAATAAGTTATTTGATTATCCCCTTTAAGATAAAACAAGTATTACAGTTCAAGTAGCAATTATAACAGATATAGCAGTTATGTCAGTTAGTTGATGACTGAATATAAATGGCACAGTTTTTTTTAAGTGGTTCAGAGTACTTAAGACACCTAATCCACTCTTCTACTCTACGAGTAGGAAATCCACTAAGGATATTGATACAACTTCGAATCAGTAAGATTCCTTCAAGACCAGTAGCCTTGGAATACTAGTTCACTAAGTTCTCTTCAAGCTTAGCAGACTTGGAAACACCCCAAAAATAGGTCCACACAACCTATTCTGAGTCGTCAAATACATGGTACATAATTTAAATATAAACTTCATTAATACAACTGTCGTGCAAAATACGACAACATATACGCTGTGAGTTCTAAACTCAAATAAATTTCTCATTACAATTATTGTTACACTATTTTACAAAATAGTGAGGACTTCTATAATAACCATCTTGGACCATTACACCACTCCCCGACTAATCCCAGCTACATTCTCGCCTCCTGAGAAGAACAATGGAACCAAAAGAAAAAGGGTGATCTTAAGTAGCACAGTAAAGAATATTATGACTAAGATAATATAGAACAAATTATCCTTACTCCTCAACAGGAAAATAATCTGATAGAATACAATAGATAACAAGTTTTAGAATACCACTGCAACGGAAACAATAATCCATTAGAAGAGTCAAATAGAGCATTATATCTACTATCTTCTATGATTTAAAAGTCCATCATCAATATTTTATCCCTATAACATCATTCAATAAATATTTCAAATCAACGAATTATCCATGCACTATGGGCCAAGGATATTCGTTAGTATCATCAATGGTCCTGATAATGCCAAACACCTGTCCATCTATGCATTACGGGCTAAAGAGGACTTTCACTATAAACCTTATCTGTAATATTAGAGGTTATAATTATACCAATACACAATTTCTGGTCATAATCATACCAATCAATAGTCCATCTTTGCACTATGGGCCAAATGTGACACCCCCAATTTCGGTACTTCAATTTCCACATGATTTGGTGTTCACTATTCAAATATCATATATCTATCTACCCATAATAAATGCAAATCATGTAATAGATAGAAATAAATCTTCCCCTTATTGGGTTACAACATCTGAATAATAAATACAATCCCAGGTCATACTAACCTTAAATCTTAACTGTGGAAACATAAACATTTTATAGTCTTACACAACATTAATATAAGTCTTAACAAATAAATTCAACATCACATAAACAACAAGTCTTTATCACTTGTTAATCTTGCCCTTGCCTTTGGTAGTAGAAGGGTCATCTGTTCTTTCGTTCTTAACTGTAATGTTATTATTCGCAAGAGTGAGCATAATTACCCACAAGTATAATAATGAAAGTAACAATATAATAACATGCGAGGGAAGCAAAGACTTCTGAAATAAAGCTCAACTTTTGAATCAAGAATGAATAACAAGAATCAAAAGAAATCTGAGGGTCATAAGACCTTGAACTATGTCCTAGGTTATTAAGGGTTATACTTGAAACATTTAACAATCATAAGACTATGGACTCTTCTTCTCGTACTTAGGTGGATCAGCCCTTAGTACCATACTGTGCACAATATCTTAATGCTAATGCATAAGTAATCCCTTTACAAGGTTGTTCATCTCAGTTTGACATTAGAGTCCACACCAAAGAAAGTTTGGTTTGGATAAATCAATAAGGGTTCTGAAATTTAGAATGTTTATCAACTACGGACTAGTCGAATCAATAAGGGTTCGCTAGTCTAACAAGGTTCAACAATAAATGGTATTTAAATTGAATAACAATCTCAAGAGGTATACAATAGAACAAATATTGTATAACAGATTCATACTTTAAAAAGATAATTAATCTTTAATATAAGAAATCAAACTTGATTTAATAATAACGAGAATTGCTTGAAGTAATTTACAAACTTGAATAATGATAACAAGTAGGGTTAGGAAACTTGCCTCGTGCGTAGATTACACGTTAATTATACTCGTTCCTTGATTTAAATCATACATATCATTTACGTTTACAATACTAGTCAATTATAACGTACTAATCACCACAAGTTCATTCTTTTTGTCTAACTCGACTTAGTCAAACTACTACACTCATTGTCACATAATTTACACTTCATGAACAATAAACTAACTATGCATTCAATCATTCGATTTACACATAAATGTGTTATTGACATGTTAAGAATTTATTTTAACATCTCATTATATGTTTAACCTAATTTTATGTTCATTAGATTAAGTTACTATCACATTGCTAGACTTGAACATTAAAAAAATTCGTTTCTCGACCATTCTGCTAAGTGGCGTTGTGGCGCCACTGCGAGGCCTAACCGCGGTGGCGCTGCGGCTTGAGACCTGGCGCTGCGCCGTAGTGGCGCTGCGGCGTAGGACTTTAGTTCTGGAGTTGGCACCGCGGCGTGAAACTCTAGATTCTGAATTTCCAGTTCGCGAAGATCACAGAGTCAGACGGAATTATCATTATATGGTAAATAAATTCACCAAATTAAACATACCCACATTCTAGAATTCGTACATAATCATTAATTAACCCTTCTAGCATGATTTTAACATGTTAAAACACATAATTAACAAAAATCAACACAAGTAATTTACTGTTCTTGATGTTCTTGAAGGTTTTGAAAACAAAACATGTAAATCAGTACTACGGGTTCGTTATAACACTGAATCTGTTCATTTAAAGTTTGGTCTCTTCGTATCAACAGGCATAATAACATACAAATGTAAATTTATGATATAACCCATGATAGACGTATCAAATTTGGTACGTAAGGCCATATGGCCATATTTTATACTCTGCAAATAATATACGTTATAAAATTATGAAACTGATGATATGGTTATACAATATATATAATCAAATACGATGTAATGACATCTTAACACATACACAAACCCATAATCATACCCTTTTCCCATTTACAGAGTTTTTTTTAACAAAACGTGAAGCCAATTTCATGAAAAACTTTAAACAACGTAAAAATAGTGTTTTGGGAAAGAAGAGATTACCCTATTACAGATGAATAAGAGTGAATTCCCTTTTTAGATTCTTCTTCAATATCACAATTTCTCCCAACAATTCTCTGATTTCTCTGAAATTCTCTGAGTTCTACTGGAATGGAAGTACGTAAAAAGAAAACTAATAGAGCGCACTTATTAACGTTGAGGTCAGTTACCAATACGTGGTTAACTGCTCTTAACTTCCCATAAGACCATGTTTGACTACCATTTAATTATTACTTCTATTTATTTTAATCAATCTCCTATACTATAGTTTAATAATGTCACATCCAATTATAACATAAATCAAATATCTTATTTAATTTAATTTAAATAAAATATGATAATTTCTCATTAATTCACATAATCATATAATTAATTTTTCTTATTAATTATAAAATAATATTAGGCTTATTAAATATTTCTTTTAATTCAATAAACTCACATAATTGCATACTTTGAATAATAAAATTCTCCACATTAATTTAATAAATATAACACATATAATTAAATTAATCTATCACAATTGCATCACTTAATTATTTAATCTAATAATTAAATCATCCAAAATATTTATTTAATTCAATAAATATTAAAATTAAATTACAAAAATCTCGTTTGTCATATATTTCCCCCCTTAAAAGGATTCTGTCCCTAGAATCACGACTCAATAAATTTGACCCGTTACATTCTCACCCCTTACAAAGATTCTGTCCCCAAAATCGCTTACACATAATTTAAGTAAATAAATGAGGGTAATTCTTCATCATGTTCTCTTCGAGTTCCCATGTAGCTTCTTCAGCGTTGTGGTTCCTCTAAATTACCTTAACAGAAGGTATTACTTTATTTATGAGAACTTGTTCTTTTCTGTCGACAATTTGAACAGTAATTTCTTCGTAAGACAAGTCTTTTTCAAAATGTAGTGGTTCGTATTCATTTACGTGCTTGTAATCGGGTTTATAGGGTCGTAAAATAGAAACATAGAAGGCGTTGTGGACATTCTCGAGTGTTGGAGGTAAGGCTACCTCGTACGCGACTTCTCCAATTCTTTGCAGTACTTCAAATGGTCCAATGAATCTTGGGCTTAATTTTTCTTTCTTTCCGAACCTGATCTTTCCCTTCCAGGGAGAGACCTTCAAAAATACATAGCTACCCGATTCAAACTCAACATTTTTATGATGCGGGTCGGCGTATTTCTTCTGCCTATCTTGAGCTGCTACCAGCCGTGTTCGGATTACTTTGACTATTTCTGCTGTCTGTTGTACCAATTCTGGGCCTAGCAATTGTCTTTCGCCAACTTCATCCCAGTAAAGTGGAGTTTTGCACTTTCTGCCGTATAACGCTTCATAAGGCGGCATGCCAATACTAGCGTGGTAACTGTTATTGAGCCGAACTCTACGAGTAGTAGGTGATCATCCCAATTTCCTTTAAAGTCTATCACACAGGCTCTTAGCATATTTTCTAATGTCTGAATCGTTCTTTCGCTCTGTCCATCTGTCTGAGGGTGATATGCAGTACGCATTCGTAATTGCGTACC
Organism: Panax notoginseng; assembly: GCA_016801055.1. Lineage (NCBI taxonomy): Eukaryota > Viridiplantae > Streptophyta > Magnoliopsida > Apiales > Araliaceae > Panax > Panax notoginseng. The sequence goes on along the minus strand of CM029015.1, from coordinate 155,571,508 downwards.
CATGCATTCTTGTAGACGTTTCCAGAAGTTCAATGTAAGGTGTGGATCTCTATCGGAAACAATTGACACCGGAACTCCGTGCCTCGAAACAATCTCTTTCACATATAACCTCACCAACTGATCTAAGTTGAATCTGATTTTGATCGGAAGGAAGTGCGCGGATTTCGTCAGTCGGTCAACGATAACCCATACTGTATCATAGCCTTTCTGAGTTGTCGGAAGGCCAACCACGAAATCTATCGTAATATGTTTCCATTTCCATTCTAGGATCTCCAACGGTTGTAGCAACCCACTCGGTCTCTAATGTTCTGCTTTCACTTTCTGACAGGTCAGACACTTGGCAACACATTCCGCAACATCACGTTTTAGATTTGGCCACCAGAAATGTTGTCGAAGATCTTTGTACATCTTGGTACTACCAGGGTGAATCGAATATCGTGAGCTATGAGCCTCGCTCAAAATTTCTTCCTTAATCTCTGGTACTGGCGGTACCCAAATTCGACTTTCAAATCTCAGTATTCCTTCCTTATCCATCTGAAATCTTGGTTTAGTTCCTTCAGATATCTTCCTTATCACCTTTTTGCATTCATTGTCCTGAATTTGAGTCTCCTTAACTTTATCCAGTAGGATTGTTCCAGATTGCATCTAAAATAGTTTCTCATCTATTTCCATAGGATACTTCACTTCTAACTCCAACTTCTCCATTGCTGAAATCAATTCCTTCTGAGCAGTCAACGTCATCAACTTTTCCCGACCCTTTCTACTTAAGGCATCGGCAACCACGTTTGCCTTACCCGGATGGTATAGAATCTCACAGTCGTAGTCTTTAATTAATTCTAACCACCTTCTTTGGCGCATATTCAATTCCTTCTGTGTAAAAATATATTTCAGACTCTTGTGGTTTGTATATATTTCACACCTCTCCCCATAGAGGTAGTGCCTTCAAATTTTCAACGCAAAAACCGCTGCAGCTAACTCCAAGTCGTGGGTTGGATATCCCTTCTCGTAATCTTTCAACTGTCGTGACGCATACGCAATGACTCTTCCATTTTGCATTAGCACACAGCCAAGTCCTTTATGCGACGCATCACTATAAATAACAAAATTTCCTGTATCGTTCAGAAGAGACAACACAGGTGCTGTGCTCAACCTCTTCTTCAATTCTTGAAAGCTTTCTTCACACTTCTCCGTCCAAACAAATTTCACAGCTTTTCGAGTCAAATTCGTTAACGGAGTTGCAATTTTGGAAAAATCTTGAATGAATATTCTGTAATATCCTACTAATCCAAGAAAACTTCGTACTTCCAACGGCGTCCTCGACTGATCCTAGTTTATCATGGCTTTGACTTTGGATGGATCGATCGAAATTCCATTTTTATCGATCACGTGCCCAAGAAATTGTACCTGCTCGATCCAAAATTCGCATTTCAAAAACTTGGCATATAACTTCTCCCTTCTCAACACTTCCAGCGTTAATCTCAAATGTTCTTCATGTTCTTCCTTGGTTTTCAAATATACCAAAATATCATCTATAAATACCACTACGAACTTGTCCAAAAACGGTTTGAACACACCATTCATTAGTCCCATAAATGTTACAGGAGCATTCGTTAGACCAAACGACATTACCAAAAATTCATAGTGACAATATCGTGTTCTGAACGCTGTCTTTGGTACATCCTCTGGTCTCACCTTTAGTTGATGATAACCACTTCTCAAATCTTTCTTTGAAAAGTACCTTGCTCCCTTCAATTGGTCAAATAGGTCGTCGATCCTCGGTAATGGATATCTATTCTTAATCGTGACCTTATTCAGTTCTCTGTAGTCAATGTAGAGCCGCATCGTTTCGTTCTTCTTTTTCACAAATAACACCGGCGCTCCCCAAGGCGATACGCTCGGTTGAATGTACTTCTTGCCCAGTAATTCTTGTAGTTGTACCATCAATTCTTTCATCTCAATTGGTGCCATTTGGTATGGTACCTTCTATATTGGAGCTATTCCTGGCGCCAAATCGATCACAAAATCAACCTCTCTATCAGGCGGAAGTCCTGGCAAATCGTTTAGATATACATCGACGAAGTCTCTCACTACTGGTATCCCCTCTACTTTTGAATTCTCTTTACGACCGTCGACTATGCAAGTTAAATATCCTACACAGCCTTGTCTTAACAACTTCCTGGCCTGCATCATCGTCAGATAACTCGCTTGTATAGGCAACTTGCTACCATAAAACACAACCTTTTATGGAGTCATAAGGTTAATACGCTTCTTTTAGCAATCAATTATAGCCCCGTAATTAAATAACCAGTTCATTCCCAAGAGAACGTCAAATTCCCCAAGTTGAATAGGGATAAGATCTACATTCATGATCTTACCCTTAATATCCACTCTACAGTTCTTGTGTACGTACTTAACAGGGATTATTTCTCTATTCGCAATTTTTATGTTCATAGGGTATTCCAACTCATCCTTAGACAAATCTAAGTTCTTAGGAAAGTCATCGGATATAAAGGAACAAGTAGCACCCGAATCAAATAATACATAAGTATCAACTTTATTGATTGGAATGATACCTGACACCACATCACGAGACTGAACTACATCCTGCACCGTCATGTTGAATGTCCTGACAGTCGGTCGGTTGGTTGCGGTTGGTCCTGCGATTGTCAAGGTGCTTCCACTATTGTTTCCCTTATTTCTTGCCGATCCTGTCCCTCCAGATCCCTTCTTAGGACAGTCTCTTGCCAAATGATCCTTTGAACCACAATTGAAGCAGGCACCCTTCTTTGGGTTAGGACAGTTAGGTGCTATGTGGCCTTCCTGACCACAATTGTAGCACACTCTTTTTTCCTTCATACAAACTCCCAGATGAGCTTTCCCGTAGGTCGGACATGCTTCTATCCTTTTCTTTTGACCTCCTTGTTGGCTTCCGGTTGATGTGTTATTAGACCACCTTCTCTTTTGATGATTACCACCTCCTGTGCTGCTCCCACTAGCCTTGTTAATTCCTTCACTCTCATTCTTCTTCTTCTTCTTCTGATCTTGATTGTATTTGGTTATCGCATCGCTTCCACCTTCAGCGAGTATGACTTTTTCTAGTACCCCAACGAATGTCTTTAATTGAAACATCGATACCTTACTATACAACCAATGCTTCAGTCCTTGTTCGAACCTTCTTGTTTTCCTCTCATCCGTGTGTACTTGATATGTGGCGAACCTCGCCAACTCGTTGAATCTAGACGCATAATCTGGTATGGACATGTTCCTCTACTTCAACTCCAGAAACTGAACTTCCAATTGGTTCTGCGAGCTGGTTGGGAAATACATCTCGAAAAACATTTTCTTGAACCTCTCCCACGTGATCATACCTTCTCCCCCACGGACTTTGTTTGCTTGCTACCAATAACTGGCTTCAGACTTCAACATAAACGTTGCGAAAGCGGTCTTCTGGTCCTCCTGACTCTTGCGACCTCAAAAACCTTCTCCATCTCCATAACCCAAGTCTGAGCTTCGATCGAGTTCATGGAACCTTTAAACTTTGGTAGTCCCACCGCTTTGAAATCTTTGAATGTTGTATTCGGTGGAGCTTGAGGTTGATTATTCATTGCTCCAATTAGTAAGTTCACTAATTGTTGTACGGGATTAGCATTGGCGTTATTGTTGTTATTCGTTGACTTTTCCTAAGCTGGTTGACGGTTTTGTCCTCTCCTTGGCGGCATATTTCTGTTAAATATATGCTTATTAGATCTTTATTTATTTCTCTAAATAGTTAAGGCATTACTCAATAGTTTAACATAATCACTTAACACATTATCTCAAACAACTTGATATATTTATTCAAATCAAAAGTTTTAACATCCAACGATAGCATCACTGCTATTTACATTAACTATCCCGAGATAAAGAATCTACAGGATTTAAAACATTACAATATTCATTCATTCATAAACACGTCTGAATTTACATCTAAAACCAGATAAGTTTTTCACATAATTAAACAAATTCTATCACTACCTGTTAAGGCGCTGAATAGCCTTGTTATGTTCCTCTTCCATGATGCGAGACATCATTCTACGATCTAGCATGTACGATGGTAGTCCTTCGAATTGGATTGGCTATCACAAAACTCGATGCTGGGCTTCATTCATTTCATTATTAAGTGTAGAGTACGTCTCCCCAAGCTTAGCCTTCTTTGCACAACCATCCTCTTCCGCAAGATCAGCACGACGACTCTCTTACCCAGACCTCCTCTGCTATGATCAGCCTTTCAGAGCTTTCCTTTAGTTCCTTCTTCAACTTCTCTATCTCCTCGGTCTTATCCTCGATTTAACCTTTCTCATGGACCAAATCCCATTCTACATTTCCCAGTCGTGTGCGAAGAGTCTCAACCTCCCTCTCTTTCTACTCAAGAGTAATCTGCTGAATAATTGCCTGCTCAGTCAAATCCTGAACAGTGTCTCGTAACTCTACATTACGGTCATATAACGCGTCGTACATCTCAGCATCAATGGAGTTCAGTGGGAACTCCTCTTCTTCCTCTTCCTCCTCAGGATCCTCCTCTGGATCAGTCTCAGGCTCATGCTCCTGACCAACAATAGTGATCAATGGAGATGGCTCTCTCTGTATCAACTGCTCCCTGACAACATGAATGTCTCGGGGCTCCTCCTCAATAGGTACTCGGGGTTCCTCCTCCCCAGCTCGACTAGCTCCTCCAACATCCGACATCCTGACAACATAATTTTAAGTTTTAGTTACTAAATCATACTAGTGAGCACATACTTAAACACATAAGCACATAAAGTCTTTTATTATCTTTAATGAATTAAGAAATTCATTTCTTAGAACTCGATAAGAGTTTTCCATCACTATGTTCTTCCTATAAGGCTACTACCTAAGGTTATTCCCCCACCTAAGGTTCATAACCTACAGCTCTGATACCAACCTGTGACACCCCCAAATTCGGTACTTTAATTTCCACATGATTTGGTGTTCACTATTCAAATATCATATATCTATCGACCCATAATAAATGCAAACCATGCAATAGATAGAAATAAATCCCCCCCTTATGGGGTTACAACATCTAAATAATAAATACAATCCCAGGTCATATTAACCTTAAATCTTAACTGCGGAAACATAAACATTTTATAGTCTTACACAACATTAACATAAGTTTTAACACATAAATTCAACATTACATAAACAACAAGTCTTCATCACTTGTTAATCTTGCCCTTGCCTTTGGTAGTAGAAGGTTCGTCTGTTCTTTCGTTCTTAACTGCAATGTTATTATTCGCAAGAGTGAGCACAATTGTCCACAAGTATAATAATGAAAGTAACAATATAATAACATGCGAGTGAATCCCAGACTTCTGAAATAAAGCTCAACTTTTGAATCAAGAATGAATAACAAGAATCAAAAGAAATCTGAGGGTCATAAGACCTTGAACTATGTCCTAGGTTATTAAGGGTTATACTTGAAACATTTAACAATCATAAGACTATGGACTCTTCTTCTCGTACTTAGGTGGATCAGCCCTTAGTACCATACTGTGCACAATATCTTAATGCTAATGCATAAGTAATCCCTTTACAAGGTTGTTCATCTCAGTTTGACATTAGAGTCCACACCAAAGAAAGTTTGGTTTGGATAAATCAATAAGGGTTCTGAAATTTAGAATGTTTATCAACTACGGACTAGTCGAATCAATAAGGGTTCGCTAGTCTAACAAGGTTCAACAATAAATGGTATTTAAATTGAATAACAATCTCAAGAGGTATACAATAGAACAAATATTGTATAACAGATTCATACTTTAAAAAGATAATTAATCTTTAATATAAGAAATCAAACTTGATTTAATAATAACGAGAATTGCTTGAAGTAATTTACAAACTTGAATAATGATAACAAGTAGGGTTAGGAAACTTGCCTCGTGCGTAGATTACACGTTAATTATACTCATTCCTTGATTTAAATCATACATATTATTTACGTTGACAATACTAGTCAATTATAACGTACTAATCACCACAAGTTCATTCTTTTTGTCTAACTCGACTTAGTCAAACTACTACACTCATTGTCACATAATTTACACTTCATGAACAATAAACTAACTATGCATTCAATCATTCGATTTACACATAAATGTGTTATTGACATGTTAAGAATTTATTTTAACATCTCATTATATGTTTAACCTAATTTTATGTTCATTAGATTAAGTTACTATCACATTGCTAGACTTGAACATTAAAAAAATTCGTTTCTCGACCATTCTGCTAAGTGGCACTGTGGCGCCACTGCTAGGCCTAACCTCGGCGTTGTGGCACGGTGGCGCTGCGGCTTGAGACCTGGCACTGCGCCGCGGTGGCGCTGCGGCGTAGGACTTTAGTTCTGGAGTTGGCGCTGCGGCGCGAAATTCCAGATTCTGAATTTCCAGTTCGCGAAGAACACAGAGTCAGGCGGAATTATCATTATATGGTCATTAAATTCACCAAATTAAACATACCCACATTCTAGAATTCGTACAAAGTCATTAATTAACCCTTCTAGCATGATTTTAACATGTTAAAACACATAATTAACAAAAATCAACACAAGTAATTTACTGTTCTTGATGTTCTTGAAGGTTTTGAAAACAAAACATGTAAATCAGTACTACGGGTTCGTTATAACACCGAATCTGTTCATTTAAAGTTTGGTCTCTTCGTATCAACATGCATAATAACATACAAATGTAAATTTATGATATAACCCATGATAGACGTATCAAATTTGGTACGTAAGGCCATATGGCCATATTTTATACTCTGTAAATAATATACGTTATTAAATTATGAAACTGATGATATGGTTATACAATATATATAATTAAATATGTTGTAATGACATCTTAACACATACACAAACCCATAATCATACCCTTTTCCCATTTACAGAGTTTTTTTTAACAAAACGTAAATCCAATTTCATGAAAAACTTTAAATAACGTAAATAGAGTTTTGGGAAAGAAGAGATTACCCTATTACAGATGAATAAGAGTGAATTCCTTTTTTAGATTCTTCTTCAATATCACAATTTCTCCCAACAATTCTCTGATTTCTCTTAAATTCTCTAAGTTCTACTGGAATGGAAGTACGTAAAAAGAAAACGAATAGAGCGCAGTTATTAACGTTGAGGTCAGTTACCTATACGTGGTTAACTGCTCTTAACTTCCCATAAGACCATGTTTGGCTACCATTTAATTATTACTTCTATTTATTTTAATCAATCTCCTATACTATAGTTTAATAATGTCACATCCAATTATAACATGAATCAAATATCTTATTTAATTTAATTTAAATAAAATATGATAATTTCTCATTAATTCACATAATCAGATAATTAATTCTTCTCATTAATTATAAAATAATATTAGGCTTATTAAATATTTCTTTTAATTCAATAAACTCACATAATTACATACTTTGAATAATAAAATTCTTCACATTAATTTAATAAATATAACACATATAATTAAATTAATCTATCTCAATTGCATCACTTAATTATTTAATCTAATAATTAAATCATTGAAAATATTTATTTAATTCAATAAATATTAAAATTAAATTATAAAAATCTCGTTTGTCACACCAAAGAAGACTTCCAGTACAATATAAGCATGAGGATGATGACAATGATATAAAGATTCAATCAAGTGAGATACATGATAAATATTATAGCATTCTAATTCAATTTATCGTGAGTTCAAAAATATCCAAATTGTCAACATGATAACTATTTGTAAAGTAAAATTCAAGAATGATATTCATATATCAAAAATAATTTGGACAGAAAGAAAATTAAATTATGTTGTGAACAGTACTCGTGAATAGTAGTGTATGAATAGTACCCAATATGAGAAGATTAAAATTTTAATAAGAATGTTTAGAACAAAATTCCAGCGAAATGATATTAAATGAAGCGCAAAACTTAAGAAATTTTTAATCATTTCAGGAATTATAAAAGCAATACTTACCACAGTAAGTTTAAATATAAGAATATGAAATGAAATAATATCCATAACATAATATGGAGTATGAAAGAAAATAATATTTCTTAAGAGTATTGAAATAAAATAATATCATTTACCTTAGTAGAAACTAGATTTGACTAGAATATCAGATATTATCCTGAGAAAATCTTGCACAAAAAGCCACACTCAAAGTATTCTTATACTCAAAAGAAATACTCACAATATTATAGTAGGAAAGCTTGAGATTTTTGGTGTGTTTAGGAAGGAGGGTTACCCCCTGTTTATAGTGCAACGGAGGGAGAAAAGTTAACTAAACCAGCCTAACTGTGCCAACCTTCATGCCTAACTCACATATTCTCTGTCTACTTCTCAATTTTCCTTGTTTGAGGGCCCACAAAAATTAGAAAGCACCACTTTGCTGACATTCATTCAACCCACCATAAAAGAAAAAGAATGTGCATAAGAGAAGTGCACGGAAGGTTTTTGAAAAAATGATAACCTTCATTCCACTTTTATTCACATGCTGAAAATTATATATTATAATAATAATAATATTACCATTTAAATTATAAAATTTTATATTATTATATTATCACATTATTATAATGTAATATTATAATAATATATTTGAATGAATATTTTATCGAAGAAAAAAATTGCCAAACTTTCAACAAATATTTCATGCTAAATTCCTTCATTTATATCAAAATTTAACCAATATCCACCCCATAATAATTATTAACAATTAATATTACATGCTCACAATATTAACAACCAGATCATTCTCAGGAAAAAAAGGGGGCTTTCCGATAAGGATTTATCCTTATTGGTGCGCAATTATATAACCTAACCCCTTTCCTCGACAAATTTTTTTAGACATTGCCAATAATGCTAACTAATAATATGAATAATTGTGTCGTGTCAATTATTAATTTAATAATATAAAATATTGTGCAGATGATACTGTGATAATAATTGAATCAATAATATGAGATACTATGCAACAATTACTGTGGCAATTATTGAGGGACTTCTTACGTAAGAATCAAAAATCAGAAATACTGTGCAATACAATGTGCTACTTTGAAACCACGCGTATTACTGTATTTTTATCACCGGGTATTTCAACAGTTAACGATAAAAGTTTTGCTGTTATTTTTATAAAAAGGTTATTTATGTCGCTTTCTATATCCGACAGTTATTCTATTATGTGGTCCACCAATGATTGCGCCATTGTACGAATATTTCCCGACAAAAAGAATATTCTCCAACCAAACGAATATTTTATGACCACTTGTTTATTTTGCAAAATTTGTACATTTCACCAATAACTAAAGCATTATATCAATTCAACACCTTATTATTCAAAATAATAATTAGAGAAATTAAATCTTTATTCATAAAAAGTTGGGATCTTACAACCTCCCCTCCTTATAAAATTTTATCCTCGAAATTGATGTACGTACCTGGTATGTCGAAAAGGTGAGGATACCTTATTTTCATTTCAGATTCTAACTCCTAGGTCATTTCCTCGATATCGTGGTTTCTCCATAAAACTTTTGACTTGAGGTATAACTTTTGAGTGTAAAATATGCTCCTTCTTATCCAAGATTTTAACAGGTACCTCTTCATACGTTAAATCTTTTGCTATCTCGTCTGGTTCTAATTCAATAATGTGGTTCCGGTCTTTCACATATTTACGTAGCATGAATATGTGGAAAACGTTATGAATATGAGACATACTTGGCGATAAAGCGAGTCTATAGGCCACACTTCTTACTTGATCGAGGATTTAAAATGGACCAATGAATCGAGGGTTGAGCTTTCCTCTCTTTTCGAAACTCATAGCTCCTTTCCATAGAGCAACACGTAACAATACATGATCTCCAACATTGAACTTTACGCCCCTTCGATGAAGATCAACATAGCTCTTTTGTCGATCATGTGAGGTTAATCTTTTTCGTAGACATGCGTACCATTTCTGGTCCCAACAACATTGCTTCACCCACCTCGTCCCTGTACAATAGAGAACGACACTTTCATCCATACAACGCCTTGAATGGAGCCATGCCTATACTTGCTTGATAACTATTATTGTAGAAGAATTCCACCAATGGCAAGTATTTGTCCCAACTTCCTTTGAAGTCTAGAACACAGAGTCTTAATAGATCTTCAAGAGTTTAAATAGTCCTTTCTGACTGCCCGTCCATCTGAGGGTGATATGCAGAACTGAATCGTAAATCAGTGCCCATAGCTTTTTGCAAGCTGACCCAAAATCGTGAAATGAATCTTAGGTCTCGATCAGAAACTATGAATACTAGCATACCATACAATCTCAAAATCTCATTTATGTACATACGAGCAAGACGTTCAAGTGAATAAGTTTCTCGTATAAGCAAAAAATGAGCAGACTTGGTTAATCTATCGACAATGACCCAAATTTCATATATGCCTTGAGAAACTTTGGGAAGACCATTACCGAAATCCATGTTAATGTGCTCCCACTTCCATTCATGAATTTCAAGTAGTTGTAATGGACCATTTGGTACTTGATGCTCCGCCTTGACATGTTGACAAGTTAAACACCTTGAGATATACTCTGCAATCTCTCTCTGCATATTGCTCCACCAAAATGTATGTCAAAGATCACAATATATTTTGGTACTCCCAAGATGTATTGCAAACGGTGTGTTGTGTGCTTTTATCATGATCTTATACTTCAAATCAGAGTCGTTAGGAACACAAAGTATAGAGTTGACTCGAAGTATTTCTTCTTTGTCGATTCTTGCTTCTAGAATAACACCTTCTTGTACTTTCTTTTTCATACTCATCAGCTCCAGGTCTGTGGCTTGAGCAGCTTTAACTTTATCGATTAAAGTCGGTTCTACTCGTATATTTGACATCATAACGTGGGTTCCTAGAGTATTTAACTCTATCTCCATCCTTTGTAAGTCATAAAAAATGGGCCTTTGTGTTGACAGTATCGCACTCGTACCCGCATATGATCTTCTACTTAACGCGTCAGCTATCACGTTCGCTTTTCCAAGATGGTATTGAATGATATGGTTGTAATCTTTCAACATCTCAAGCCAATGTTGTTGCCGCATGTTGAGTTCCTTTTGGGTGAAGAAATATTTGAGGCTTTTATGATCTGTATAGATCTCCACTTTCTCCCCATACATGTAGTTCCTTTAGATCTTTAGTGCGAAAACGACTGCTACCAACTCTAGATCATGAGTAGGATAATTTCTCTTATATTCTTTGAGTTTTCGTGAGGCATAGGCTATGACTTTCCCATATTGGATGAGAATACATCCTAAACCTCTGCCTGAAGCATCACTGTAGATGACAAATCCCTCCGAACCTGATGGTATTATCAGAACAGGTGCTAAAATGAGTCTCCTCTTGAGTTCTTGGAAGCTCTTCTCACATTCCTTGCTCCATCAGAATTTTATATCTTTTCGAGTCAGCTGAGTTAATGGAATAGCGATTCGAGAAAATCCTTCCACGAATCTCCGATAATAACCAGCTAAGCCCAGAAAGCTACGTACTTCAGTTACTGACTTAGGTTGCTCCCAACTTTGTATTACTTCAATCTTTGTCTGGTCCACTGATATTCAATACTTTGATATCACATGGCCAAGGAATGCTACTTTCGCAAGCCAGAACTCCCATTTCTTCAACTTGGCGTATAACTGGTTTTCACGAAGCTTTTGGAATATCAGCTTCAAGTGTTGCTCATGATCTTCACGACTTTTAGAATAGATGAGGATGTCATCAATAAAAACAACCAAAAAATGATCAAAATATTCCTTGAATACTCCGTTCATCATATCCATGAAAGCCGCAAGAGGATTAGTTAATCCAAAATACATGACTAGAAATTCGTAATGCCCGTACCGAGTTCTAAAAGAAGTCTTTGGAATGTAATCAGTTTTAATCTTTAACTCATGATATTCGGAACTATGATAGATCTTTGACAAAAATTTAGCACCTTGAAATTGGTCAAACAGGTCATCAATACGAGGTAACAGGTACCTATTTTTGATGGTGACATGGTTCAACTCCCGATAGTCAATGTAAAGTCGCATACTCCTATCTTTCTTCTTGACGAATAAAACAGGAGCATCCCAAGGAGATGTACTAAAATGAATGAAACCAATATCTAACAACTCCTGTAGTTGGGTTTTTAACTCCTGAAGTTCAATAGGAGCCATTTGATATGTGATTTTGGAAATATGTTTTGTACCGGGTTCAAGGGCAATACAAAATTTAATTTCACACTCTGGGGGTAGGCCATGAAGTTTTTTAGGAAATACGTCAGGAAATTCATTAACAACATAAATTCCATTCACATCTGACGTATTTTTGTTTAAATCCATGATATGGGCTAAGAAAGCTTGACATTCATTTTTCAATAAACGAATGGCTTTATGGCTTGATATGAGAGTGATTGACTTTAGTGGTCTGGTTGCTTGAATTTGCATAACAGGTTGGTTAGGAATATGAAAACTAACGACCTTACGAAAATAATCAATTTTAACATGATGAGTAGTTAACCAATCAATCCCTAAAATCACATCAAATGCAAATATTTTCAAAGAGATAAGATCAACATGTAATGTGAGGGTGCCGATTTGAATCAAATAAGATTTATAAACAGTGGATATAATGAAGGTTTCTCCAAGCGGAGTTTCAATAGATAAGTCCAAGTCTAATTTCTCAAGGTTCAAGTTCAAACGTTGAGCACAAACAGGTGAAATAAAAGAATGGGTAGAACCGGTATCTAATGAGGTATAGACTTCTCAAGAGTTTATGATTAGCTTACGCGTGATAACTTTATTCGGGTTCCTCGCCTTTTGGGACGTCACGACAAATGCTCTCTCTTGAACCACCGACTTTGTTTTGTCCGTATCTGCCTTTGGTGTCACCGTCCCAGCTAGACTTAACTTCGCTACAGGACAAAATCGGGCTATGAGACTATCCTTTCCAAAATTGAAACACACCTTGGAAGGCTGTGAATAGTTTGGACTTATGTGTCCCTCCTCTCCGCATATGTAGCATTTAACTGGTGGTCGTTCTCCTCCCCTAGAAACTATTGTTGTTGCTGGTGTTACTGCCGATGTCTTTCCATCATTGTTGAATCTTTTCTTTTTGAAATTTCCACTTGACTCATTTCTTCTATTATCTTGGCCAGGATTACCACCAAAGTGGTTACCATTTTTGGCACGTTGGTTATCACTTCTTCGATGACTATTACCACTGGTATGACTATTATCATGATGTCAGTTGCTATCTTTTGGTTGAGCTGACTCATAATCCCGTTTTAATAATTGAGCTTTATTCACAACATCTGAATAAAAATAGAGTTTATGAGAGATGAGAGGTTGACGAATTTCGGGTTTCAAAGCTCTTAGAAATATTTGCTCCTCATTATCTACTAAATGGGATGCAAACCGAGATAACTCCGCAAACTTTGCCTCGTATTGCGATACAATCATATTGTTCTGCTCCATTTTGATGAATTCCTCCTCCTTCATGTGACGAATACTTTTTGAAAAGTACTTGTCATTGAACAATTCTTGGAACCTCTCCCAAGACATCTTAAGTGCAGAAAGATGAGTACGTTTTACGGATTCCCACTAGTAATATGCCTCTCCACGCAACATAAAGGCGGCGAAGGGAACCTTTTGCTTTTTAGTCCATCCCAAGACATCAAATATCTTTGTAATCTGCTTAATTCATGCCTCTGCCTTAAGTGACTCTAGCTTTCCCAAAAACTCCGACGGGTCCTTGAATTGCTTAGCAGTGACCAGTCGTGAGTTGCCATTGTTTCCACCTGCATTTTAAACAGGAGTTTCTCTCGTTTGGTGTTGTATGAATTGTAGAAAGCTCCTAAACATCCCATCATTCATCATTTGGTCGGTGTTGTTATTTACATGAGGATTTTCCTTCTAAATGCACATTATCCTAGTTAATTATTGGCGATGTCTCAACGATCTCATGTTCTCCATTACTTATCTCAAAAATTTTAGATGCCATTCTCAAACACTTCCACAGAACAATGGTTAATTAAAGAAATTCACATGCCATATATTATGACCGACCAATAACAAATAAGCTTAGATAGGACACACTAGCGAATGAATTACTCGTCTCTCCCCTCCAAGTTCTAATCCCAGAACTCCACCAGAGATCATATCCCTAAGCTCTGATACCAACTGTGACTCCCCCAAAATAGGTCCACATAAGCTATTCTGAGTCGCCAAATACATGGTACATAATTCAAATAGAAACTTCATTAATACAATTGTCGTGCAAAATACGACAACATATATGCTGTGAGTTTTAATACAAATATTGTCTTATAAAGAATATCCAAACTCAAATAAAGTCCTCATTACAATTATTATTACACTATTTTACAAAATAGTGAGGACTGCTATAATAACCATCTTGGACCATTACTCAACTCCCTGACTAGTCCTAGCTACATTCTCGCCTCCTAAGAAGAACAATGGAACCAAAAGAAAAAGGGTGAGCTCAACTAGCCCAGTAAAGAATATTATGACTAAGATAATATAGAACAAATTATCCTTAGTCCTCAACAGGAAAAAAATCTAATAGAATACAATAGATAATAAGTTTTAGAATACCACTGCAGCGGAAACATCAATCCATTAGAAGAGTCAAGTAGAGCATGATATCTACTATCTTCTTTGATTTTAAAGTCCATCATCAATATTTTATCCCTGTAACATCATTCAATAAATATTTCAAATCAACGAATTATCCATGCACTACATGCCAAAGATATTCATTAGTATCACCAATGGTCATGATCATGTCAAACACATGTCCATCTATGCACTACGGGCCAAAGAGGACTTTCACCACAAACCTTATCTGTAACATTAGAGGTTATGATTATACCAATAGACAATTTCTGGTCATAATCATACCAATCAACAATCTATCTTTGCACTACGGGCCAAAGATGACTTCCAGTACAATATAAGCATGATGATGATGACAATGATATAAAGATTCAATCAAGTGAGATATAAGGATAAATATTATTGAATTGTAATTCAATTTATACTGAGTTCAAAAATGTCCAAGTTGACAACATGATAACTATTTGTGAAGTAAAATTTAAGAATGATATTCATGTATCAAAAATAATTTGGACATAAAGAAAATTAAATTCTGTTGTGAATAGTACTTGTGAATAGTACCCATAAATAGTATCCAATATGAAAAGATTAAAAATTTAATAAGAATGTTCAGACCAATATTCTAGCGAAATGATATTAGATGAAGCACAAAACTTAAGGAATTTTTAATCATTTCAAGAATTATAGAAGCAATACTTACCACAGTAAGTTTAAATCTAGGAATATGACATATAATAATATCCCTTACATAATATGGAGTATGAAAGAAAATAATATTTTTTACGAGTATTGAAATAAAATAATATCCTTTACCATAGTAGAAACTAGATTTGATTGGAATATCGGATATTATCATGAGAAAATCTTGCACAAAAAGCCACACTCAAAGTATTCTTATACTCAAAAGAAATACTCATAATATTTTAGTAGGAAAGCTTGAGATTTTTGGCGTGTTTAGGAAGGAGGGTTACCCCCTATTTATAGTGCAACGGAGGGAGAAAAGTTAACTAAACCAGCCTAAGTCTGCCAACCTTCATGCCTAACTCACATATTCTCTGTCTACTTCTCAATTTTCCTTGTTTGAGGGCCCACAAAAATTAGAAAGCACCACTTTGCTGACATTAATTCAAGCCACCAAAAAAGAAAAAGAATGCGCAGAAGAGAAGTGCACGGAAGGTTTTTGAAAAAAATGATAACCTTCATTCCACTTTTATTCACATGCTGGAAATTATATATTATTATAATAATAATATTACCATTTAAATTATAAAAATTTATATTATTATATTATCATATTATTATAATGTAATATTATAATAATATATTTGAATGAATATTTTATCAGAGAATGTAAGACCCCAAATTTTTATAATAAAATTGAATCTCCTCTATTTATTATTTTGAAATAATAAGGGGTTGATTTGATTAATGTGGTTAGTTATGGGTAAAATGCGCAAATATTTTAAATAAGTAAGTGATTATAAGATATTAATTGTTGTCGGAAAATATTCGTTTGGTCGTGGAATATTCTTGTTGTCGGAGAATATTCGTATGACGGCGCAGCCTTGTGTGGAGCCCATAACGGAAAGCGATTGAATGATGAAAATGACAGGTATGAGTTTTTATAAATAATGGTGTAGTTATTACCGTTAACACTGTTGGAATACTCAGTGGTTAAAACACAGTAATACGCGATGTTGCACAGTAGCACACGGTATTACACCAATTATTGATTCTTACGTAAGAAGTCACTACTCAATAATTGTTACAGTAATTACTGTTGAATATTTTATTTTATTAATTCAATAATTGCTGCGTTGATATTTTATATTATTGTTGTTTCAATAATTGTCACTGCATAATATTTTCCATTATCAGATCAGTAATTCATATTATTTGAATAATATTATTAGATAGCATTATTGACAATGTTTAATGAAGTTCTGTTTAGGGGAGGTTATTTAATTGCGCGCCAGTAAGGAAAAATCTTTACCGGAAGGCCCCCTCTTTCTTGGGAACGACCTGATTGTCATTATTGTGATTTTGTAATATTATTTGTGAATAATTAATTATTAATTTATATGATAAGAAAAATATTTATTTTATGTGAATATAAATGGAGGAATTTTTAGAAAAGTAACAATTGTTGAAAATTGATATTTTATCTTTTCTGATAAAATAATTCATTCAAATATATTATTATATTACATTATAAATGTATAATGCGATAATATAATAATATAATAATGGTGATATTTTTACATTGAATGTGTGATATATGAATAATGAGGAGGAAGAGTAGCTTTGTTATAATAAATGCTAAACACATGTTAAACATGTTAATGAGCTCCATTTTTGACTGAAATTTTATTATAGCCTGCAAAATCGTCCGTATGTGAATTTTGGTCAATTTGAGTTAAGAATTTGGAAAAACTTAAAGCTATAAAGTTGTAAAAAATTGAATTTCTTATGGAATGAACATAAGATTCAAATTTTTCTGATAACAAGGCTATTTATTATGAATTATTGAAGTTCCGAAATAATTAATTTTTGAAGTTTTAAATATTTTTTTAAAGAAAAATGTTTTTTTCTATTTTGGTGGGCCCCACATGTGTTGTAAATGTGCTGAAATTAGATTTTCTAGAGGTGGGCGTGATTTTTTTTAAATATATTAATATTTTATTAAATTTTCTGCTTTGGTGTTCTAAGCATTTTTCTATAAATAGGGTGCTTAGGTTAAAATTAAAAATCACACCAGAATTTAAAGTTTTCTCTCTCTATATTATCGAGCGTATTTTTGTGAGTATTTTGATACTTTGAGTGTTGCTATATGGTACACGTTCCTTTAGCATTATATCCGATATTCCAGTCAGAAGCACTGTCCTTTTGAGGTAAGGGATGTTATTTTTTTTGTAAATGATATTATTTTTTTCAATATCATTATATCGGAATATTGGTATGAATTTTATTATGAAATTTTTATCTTTTCATGTCAGGGTTACTATTCATGAGTTACTATTCACGAGTTACTATTCACGAAGTATGATGGTTTTTCTTATGGAATTTCTACCTTTTAGTGTTGGGGTTACTATTCACGTATACGGTACTATTTACGAATACTGCTATTTATAGAAAAATTAAATTTTCTTTTATGTGTCCAAGATTATCTGTTATGGTTCCTATCTTTGATTGGATCTATGTTTTAATCTTAATTTTTGAATTCTGCTCCACAATTGATTATTATGGAGTATTTTTGAACTTAGATAAACCGAAGTACGAATCCCTAATCTTTGTCTTTTTATCTCTCTGAATTCGTTTTCTTGAAAATATTTTTATCATCCTCAGTCTTTAATAGTGATACTTGATGAATATCTTTGGCCTGTAGTACAAAGATGAATGATTATCTGATGAATATATTTGGCCCGTAGTGCAAAAATGAACAGGTGTTGAGATGAACATGACCAACTGGTGATACAAATGAATATCTTTGGCCCGTAGTGCAAAGAAGAATATTTGATGATTGATGTTACAAGGATAAAATATTGATGATGAACTTTTAAATTCATAGATGATAGTAGATTTCATTCTCTACTTAACTCTTCTAATGAATTGTTATTTTCGTTGCAGTTGTTGATCTAAAACTTGTTGTCTATTGCATTCTATCAGATTTTTTCCTGTTGAGGACTAAGGATAACTTGTTTTACATTATCTTAGTCATAATATTCTTTATTGGGATAGTTGAGCTCACCATTTTTCCTTTTTGTTCTATTTTTCTTCTCATGAGGAGAGAACATAGCGGGAACTAGTCGGGGCGTGAAGTGATGTTTCAAGTCGGTTGTTTTAGCAGTCCTCACTATTTTATAAAATAGTGTATCAATAATTGTAATGAGGACTTAGTTGAGTGTGGATATTGTCTAGAAGATAATATTTGTATTTAAACTAACAGAATATGTGTTGTCGTATTTTGCACAACAATTGTAATAATAAAGTTGTAGTTAATTTTTGTACCATGTATTTGGCAACTCAGAATGGTTTGAGTGGAATGGACCTATTTTGGGGGCGCACAGTTGGTATCAGAGCTTAGGGATATGGTCTCTGGCGGAGATCGGGGAATAGAACTAGGAGGGGAGAGACGAGTAAATCCTTAGCTAGTGTATCCTGCCTAAGCTTATTTGGTATTTAATGGGTCAATCGAAGGATAGGGTTAATATGTGATATATTAATTTGTTTAATTAACCCTTGTTTTGTGATAGTATTTGAGAATGACAGCTGAAAATGTTAACAAGGGAGTGAATGAGACCGTTGAGACACCTCTAATCACCAACCAGGATAATGTGCATCAGGAAGGAAATATTCCTCCTATAAACAACACCACCAATCAAACGATGAACGATGAGATGTTTAGAAGTTTTTTGCATTTCATGCAAAATCAGACGAGGGAGACTCGTGTACAAAATACGGGTGAAAAAGCTAGCAACGCGTGGCTTGTCACAGCCAAGCAGTTCAAAGAGTTGGGGCCACCAGAGTTTTTGGGAAAGCTGGATCCGATCACGGCAGAAACGTAGGTTAAGCAAATTACCAAGATATTTGATGTCTTGGGATGCAAAGAGGAACAAAAGGTTCTATTCGCCACCTTTATGTTTCGTGGTGAGGCAGATTACTGGTGAGAAGCTGTGAAGTGTACCCAGCTTGCCACACTCAATATGTCTTGGGAATCGTTTCAGAAACTATTCAATGACAAGTACTTTCCTGAAAGTATTCATCATATGAAGGAGGTAGAGTTTATCAGACTGGAACAGAACAACATGACTGTGTCCCAGTACGAGGCTAAGTTCGCAGAGTTATCCAGGTTTGCACCTTATTTGGTAGAGAGTGAGGAACGTATGACGCGGATGTTTCTGAGAGGTCTGAAACCCGACATTCGTCAATACCTCATTTCTCATAAATTTTTTTAATATTCAGATGTTGTGAACAAGGCTCAATTACTAGAGCGAGATAATGAGTCTGTTCAACCGGGCGACCAACAACACGATAATAATCGTACTGGTGGTAACGACCATCGGGACAATGATAATCATCGTAGAGGAAATTACCATGCCAAAAATGGTAACCACTTAGGTGATAATCATGGCCAAGATAATAGGAAAGGTGAGTCAAGTGGAAATTTCAGAAAGAGAAGATTCAACAATGACGGGAAGACGTCGGCATCAGCACCAGCAACAAATTTTAGGGGAGGAGAACGACCTCCAGTTAGATGCTACAGACGCGGAGAGGAGGGACACTTAAGTCCAAACTATTCACATCATTCCAAGGAATGTTTTAGTTGTGGAAAAGACAGTCATATAGCTCGATTTTGTCCTGTAGCGAAGTTAAGTCCAGCTGGGACGGTGGCACCAAAGGCGAATACGGACAAAATAAAGTCGGTGGTTTCAGGAAAAATATTTTTCGTGACTTCTCAAAACGCGAGGAACCCGAACGAAGTTATCACGGGTTAGTTAATCATAAAGTATTCTTGCGAAGTCTATACCTTATTAGATACCGATTCTACCCATTCTTTTATTTCTCATGCTTGTGTTCAACATTTGAACTTGTCTACAGAGAAATTAGACTTTGACTTATCTGTTGAGACTCTGTTAGGAGAAACTTTCATTACATCCACTATTTATAAATCTTGCTTGATTTAAGTTGGGACCATCACATTACCTGTTGATCTCATCTCTTTGAAAATACTTGCATTTGATGAGATTTTAGGGATTGATTAGTTAATCACTCATCTTGCTAGAATTGATTGTTTTCGTAAGGTTGTTAGTTTTCATATTCCTAACTAACCGGTTGTACGAATTCAAGCAACTAAACCATTAAAGTCAATCATTGTCATATCAAGCCATAAAGCCATTCGTTTATTGAAAAACAGATGTCAAGCTTTCTTAGCCCATGTCATTGATTTGAACAAAAATACGTCAGATTTGAATGATATTTCTATTGTTATTGAATTTCTTGACGTATTTTCGGAAGAACTTCCTGGCCTACCCCCAGAGCGTGATATTGAATTTTGTATCGACTTTGAACCCAGTACAAAACCCATTTCTAAAATCCCATATCGAATGGCTCCTATTGAACTTCAGGAGTTAAAAACCCAACTACAGGAGTTGATACCCGAGCCTCTATCTGGTGACTTCCTTTTTGGAATGCACCGAAGTCAGACTTTCCGTAGGGGATGCTATATTTGTGTGGTGATAAAACGATAGGTGCCATTATGACGTGCTATCCAAGATTGGGATATGAGTCACAATTGAGAGCAACCTAAGTCAGTAATCAAAATACGTAGCTTTTTAGGCTTAGCTTGTTACTATCGGAGGTTCGTGGTAGGATTTTCTGGAATCGCTACTCTATTAACTCAGCTGACTCGAAAAGATATAAAATTCGAATGGAGCGAGGAATGTGAGAAGAGCTTCCAAGAACTCAACATGCAACAACGACATTGGCTCAAGCTGTTGAAAGATTACGATCATTCCATCCAATACCGTCATGGCAAAGCAAACGTTGTAGCTGACGCATTGAGTAGAAGATCATATGCGGGTACGAGTGCGATATTGTCAAACACAAAGACCCATTTAATGCGACTTATAAAAGATGGAGATAGAGTTAAAGACTCCAAGAACCTACATGAAGATAACGAATGTACGAGTAGAATCGACTTTAATCGATAAAGTTAAAATCGCTCAAGCTATACACCGGAGTTGATGAATATAAAGAAGAAGGTGCAAGAAGGTGTTATTCTAGAAGTAAGAGTCGATGAAGAGAAGAAATCTCAACCCTCGATTTGTTGGTCCATTTGAAATTCTCGATCAAGTAGGAAATGTGGCCTATAGACTCGCTTGACCACCAAGTATGTCTCGTGTTTATAACGTTTTTTGCATATTCACGCTACGTAAATATGTGAAAGACCCAAACCACATTATTGAGTTAGAACCAGACGAGATAGCCGAAGATTTAACGCATGAGGAGGTACCTATCAAGATCTTGGATAGGAAGGAGCATGTCCTACGCACAAAGGTTATACCACAAGTCAAGGTTTTGTGGAGGAATCGTGCTATTGAGGAAATGACCTGGGAGTTGGAAACAAAAATAAAAGCGAGGTATCCTTACCTTTTCGAAACACCAGGTACGTACGCCAATTTCGAGGACGAAAATTCATAAGGAGGGGAGGTTGTAAGTGTAACATTCCAGAATTTTAAATTATAATATTAAATATTTATTGAGTTATATAAATATTTAATGGATGTGTTTATCATGGAATAAATATTTGTTTAATTGATTTGATTTTATTTGGTTAATTATTTGTTAAATAAATAATTAATGAGTTAAGAAAATTATTATTATGTTGATATTTTAAATTGATGGTTAATTATTTGTATTGAGTTTTGTGATTAAATGATTTATTTAATTAATTGTTATTTGAATTAATTAAATTATGCATCAAAGCTTGATTAAATATAGTGTGACAAATAATTATATTATAAGGAGTATTAAAATAAATTAAAGTAGTTTTAATTGAGTTTAACCAAACAAGGCTTTAATATATTAAGTCTTTAATTTTAAAGGGTTTTTGCCAAACAAAGCCTTATGGCTTTTGAATTTCTATTTTTTGAACTTAAATAAAATAAAATGAATATAATATAATTATAATCTATACGTTATGTGTTTGGTAATTGATATTTTAATAAGGTCATTAGTAGGCGTATTATTATTTTTTCGTTGGCTAGCATATCAGTTAGTTTACGCTTAGTAGCTTAACTCTTATATTGAGAAAAGAAAAGAGAAGAAGTTACAGAGGATTTTAGAGAGAATTGCGTGAGAGAATTTTAGAGAAAACGTGAGCAATTTCCAGCAGTTAGCAAGGATTATGTTAGCAAATTGAAGGTATGTTCATAATCTTAGTATTTCATATACATATATGTTCTAATATGTTGTACAACATGAAGTTTCATAATCTGTGAATTTAATAGGTCTAGAATTGTTGCTATATAATCCAACTATGATGATTATATGTGTTTATGATGATTAGAAATTGTGTTTAAATAAGAATTGCATGCTAATTTCGGTTGACAGTAGGAAGAAAATAATGTTAGTATATGTATTTTCACATGATTCATGAAACGTATCAATTGTAGTGGCCAATTAGTATGTGAAATTGTAAATTGAAGCTTGATTATGTTAGTTCATTAAGAAGCGAGCATATCGTAATTTGAATGGAGTAATTTGGCCAATATTGAATTCATAGTGATGATTTTTGAGATGAATATCAAAATTTGAGTTTTATATGAAAATCATGGAATTTGAGAAATTAACCTAGCTTAAATTGTTGTTAAATTGTTTTAATCGGCGGAATATGTTCACAAATATGTTTGTGATAGTTTTATATCAATTATAGATGTTGGTTTCACTGTTTTATGGGTGAAATTCGTGTTAGTTGGCCTAAAAACTATGCCAAAACACATTCTGCAAAACTGAGTTCTGTGTGTCGCGCGGGCGCGCAGACCTTAGGCGCGGGCGCCCAGATGTTGCGCGGGCGCCCAGATGTCGCGCGGGCGCGCAGCCTCCCATTACAAAACTCGCGCGGCCGCATGAGTGCCCATTTCCAGACACTGAAGTTTGCTAATTCTGCAAACTTTGGTTGTTCTTTGTAGCTTAGCTAAAGGTTATGGTAATGTGTCCAACACGTTACAACAATGCTAAACAAAGTTGTGTTATGGGGTTAGTGAATTCAAAGTGGTAAAAATTATTAGTAAATTTCGAACGCGTTATGTGATAACTTAGTGTACACAGTGAATGTTAGACAAGTATTGCGAAGTAAACACTTAGAATTTCTGAAATGTAAATGGTAAAGAAAGGCTTGAGCTAAAATAGTAAGTTTAGCTAGAAATGTTCATGTCATAGTATGTTAGCATATCTAATATATAATGTGATTCCTAGTTGTTGTCAACAAGTGTAATACATCTAATATGGGTAATGGAATCTATGACGAATTTAATGAACGTTAAGTGTTGGTTTCGAAAGAAGTTTAAAAGAAACACAAAATGAGATTATGCAATGATAAGTGTCATACGAATGTAGACACTCGAAATTCGTCTTTTAAGAGAGAACCCTGAAAGACAATCCACAACCATACCGGATACTACCGGAAGCTCAGCATCAACCCCAGATCGCAATCTGGGAGTAACCAATCCAACCTCGAATGTAATCCCGAGGCATGCAGATCAATACCGGAACACACACCGGAGAAGACCGATTAATCTCGGAGATAACCCCGAGGTATCCAGTCTCAGCCCTAAACATGAGAATAGCCTCCAACCTTGGTGATAGCCCTAAGGAATGCAGTTTCGACATTTACCCCGGAAATGCTTGTTACAAGTGCAACCAGCTTCAATCTCGGCGCTCACAACGAGATACATTGTATCAGCCCGGTGATGACATCGGGAAGAAAGACACACCTCAAAGATGATAATGAGGATTTTCAACCAATTGCAGTAGTCCAATCCAAGCGAAGCTGAACAACGTCGGCTTTATCGACCCAACCCGACAATAACACCGGCAAGGGGCAACATCGTCATCTTACCAACACGATGCCACGCCAAGTCACAACAACGGCCCACAAGGCTAACCAATCCCGAGTTGCTATTGTGCAGGGTAACAGATGAAAGTTGAAGCTTGAAGACCGGAGGGCACCGTCCCATCTTCAAAGACTTCATACAAACTCTAATCCCATGCCATCGTACAAACTCTCAACAAAGGCGGTCCGAAATAGGTCCTGTATACCACAAACGGATGCCCGGATTGCACTTCAAAAAAACCGAGTGGACATTACAGTGCCCGCATGCACGTACTTTGAGACGACCCGACCCGACCAAACTAGGCCGACCCGACCCGCCTCTGGTACACCTGTGGCTGAGCCGCAGGTACACCTGCGGCAGCTTTGGTCTATAAATAGAGGGCTTGGGGTGCTGATTTTTAAGAGAAAAAAGACGGGAAAACCCTGCAGAATTCGCTCTACTCTTGCCATACAGTGTATTTTCCCACTTTAAACACTTGTGAGCTCATATACAGCCCTCTTTTGTACCTACAAAAGTCTGTGTTTACTCACTCTAAAGATATAGAGGTCTTCTTTGGTAGCCCACTGTAAGCCTTCTCACACACTTTAGAGTCTTTCTCTTCATTTTTGCACACACCCCTCTACACATTGAGAGTCGTGTTGCTTGCTTTTGCCCGGACTTCAGTCCGTGGTTTCATTTCAGTCTATATATATATTTACATATATATTGACTAACCTTACCGAGTTATGCCTCGGTTGAGCCTAGACTTTGGTCTGGAGCATTTATTTGCTTTTCTATATATATATATATATATATATATATATATATATATATATATTCGATTGAGCCTAAACTTCGATTTGGTGCGTTTATTGCTTTAATATATATATATATACTTATATATATTAACTGTGTGTCGGACTTTGTTCGATGAGCCTAAACTTCGGTTTGGTTCGTTTAATTGCTTTCTTATATATATATATATATATAAACTGTGGTCGAACTCCGTTCAATGAGCTTGGATTTTACATCCGGTGCGTTTACTCGCTTTTATATATATATATATATATATATATATATATATATATATATATATATATATATATATATATATATATATTTACATTTCGTCCAACCTGGAGTTTACTTCGTGGTGGTTGACCGTTTTTACAGCTTTATCTACGTTTTGTCCCGCTTGGAGTTTCCTCCGTGGCGGTTGATGGCTTTGAACAGCTTTCTTTACATTTCTGATCCCCCATGGATGTTCTTCATGGTTGGTGATCATGTCTGTATATGTGACACCCCCAAATCCAGGTTCTCTAACCTCAGATTCGGTGCTCACGATCTATCATCATCATAAGCATTCTATAACTATTACGAAATAATAAACATACATTGTTCATTATAATAAAGTTTCCATAGCATGGTCCCAAGGTCTTCTTAACCTTAACTTAAACACACCATTCATATTACAAAAGGTTTACATAAGAACTTCCATTAGATAATAATAATTAATATTCATTCCAAACTATTCCTGGATCTTGCCCTTGCCTTTGTCCTTCGTATTGGATCCTTCAGGCTTAGCTGAAATAAATGTCATGATATAGCAAGGGTAAGCAACTAATTTGCTTAGCAAGTTTATATACAAGGGAGATATATCATGACTAGAAAGAAGTTTTGCTTTCAATGTTCAACAATAATATAAGGTTGTGAAGGAACATGAATTAATAATCAACAATTGAATATTCGAATAATTGAATAATATGAACTGAGTGGGTTTGAGATAACCATGAACATTTGCCAAGATTCTCAGTAATTTAAACTGGACCTCTTAATAAGTTTTAGTATTCAAGGGGATCAGCCTTTCATACCCCGTGATTTATGCATAAACACTTAATATTCCGGCATCGATATCATGCCTTAATCAAATTCGTCCTTTTCTCAGTCAAGAGTTCTTATCATATCAATTTAATAAGAACAGCTTTTTAAAATACATTTGATTTAACAAATTTAAACATGCTTGATCTAGCTGATACAATTAGCATAGATCTATCTCATAAACAGTTCATAAATGAAAGAACTTTAATTTAATTCACAGTTCAATAATAATAGAACATGAATTCAATTGAACAAAGTGCGAATTTCAATAATCAATATAGATGTGAATAATCATCAATAATTATTCACTAACATGCTTTGAAAATAATAACTCGAGTTTGAGTTAGGACACTTGCCTCGTCTGTAGATTACGGCTACGCAATTAATTTATATCCACTATGCAGTTAAATTATCTTTCTTTGAGAGACCTATAGTTAATCTTTCAATTAGTCATAGTATAACATTAGATTATGTAATCACATAAATATTATGCATTATATTTAGTTCTTATAAACATTACCATGTCTTGATAATGTTACTATAACCACATAATATTATTGATCTTGATAATATTTAATTCACCTCTTAGTATTATTAGTTCCCTAATAATATTTTCATTTGCTTACTAATATTATTAACATCTTAATAATATTTTAATACCTTACTAATATTATTAATCCTTTTAATAATATTTTAATTAATATTATTACTTTAATAATATCTTACTTATACTTTAGTATCATTAATCATTTAATAATATTTTATTCATTTACTAATATTATTAATTATTTAATAATATCTTATTCTATTACTAATATTATTAATTATTTAATAATACTTTAATCATTTATCAATGCTTAAATCAAATATTATTAACCATTTAATAATATTTTAAAGAAATTTTATTCTTAATATTTTTATTTACTTATCAATATCATATTCTAATATTATTAATATCATAATAATATTCTAATAATTTATTGGATTAATAAATAATTTATTCTAATTGTTCATCATTTATTAAACCTCTTATTTAATATCCATAAAAGGTCATAAATAATATTTATTATCATAAATTACCAAAATGCTCTAAGATAGTCATGATATGATATATTATGAGTATTCAAGCATAAAAATCACATTTTTCTTATTAAAGACATCATTTAACTATTTATTTCCTTTTATTCATAACTTAACCATTTTTAGGAAAAATAGTAAACTTACTCCAAAAATTCTCAGCTTCTGTACTTTGACACAATATGAACCTACAAGGATCCCCAAATTTTTCTGGAATTTTAAAAAATGATCTACTATTTTTAAAGTTCCCAAAACACTCGGATCTTGCTTTATTTTTAATAAATTGAGTTTTGCTCAGAAAAATCTGAAATTTTCAGGGTATGTTCTTCTAACATATAGGAACCTACTGTAAAAATGTCAGAATTTTCCAGTGTATACACAGTGAGATATTCGACGGTAAAGTTTTAGGAGTCCTTTACGGAAATAGTCATTACACACAATCTATAACTCGAAACGTGTCTGTTCTTTTTCCTACACGTAGATAACTTCTCAAGGTACCTCTGTGAATTTTCCCAGATTTTTAAGGGACATGAAACTATCCGAAACATACCCAAGAAAAAAATAGGACAGAAACTATTTTAGGGTTTTTTGAACCCTTAACATTCTAAGTGCGCTGTTTTGGGGAAATCAGGTCCAAAGGATTCAAAACTTGTTAGATTTGTGTTCTATCACTTGGGTTTACTAGATAACTCATGTATCTAGCACCCCCCTTCGACAGATCACAAATCTAAGTTGGAAAACTTGAGTTACACAAGATTTAGTGGAAGAAAACAAGAGTTTTCACCCTTGGAGAACATATGCTCATATTCTTCCTCTAAGCCTTTGATCTAACACTCAAAATACTTAGTTCTATACATGATGATATGTAGGACTAGGGTATCTTGAGTATTTATTCATAACCCCAACAAAACTCAAGCTAAAAGAAAAAAAAACAAAGTAGAAGAAGAAAATGAAGGTTAGGTTATACCTTGATTTAATGGCAACCTTCCTTGATTTACCAAAGTAAGTGATGAACTTTGGATGCATTAACAAACTAGCACTCCTCTCTCTCTATATATATGGCCAAACCTCTCTCTCCTTTCTCTCTCTAGAAGTGGCTAGCTTGGGAGAAATTATAAGAGGAAGAATGAGAGAAGAAATGAAATGAAATGAAAAAATGAAGTAAAAGGATACTTACAAAAATTATAGATACACTTAGTGTATCTAGCTATTATCCCCCATACTTTCTTTAACCAATGGATAGAAGCTTTGCCTTATCACTTTAATTAGTCTAATCATGATTAAGGATGCTTAATAAAGTGGCAACCAATGGGAGCTTGACAACCATGTCCTTTTGTGTAAGAGTTACTACAAATGGACCTTGCTTAGCTTAATTAGTTGCCTTAAAAGGCTAATGTGGCCAGCCATATTTATGCCCACTAACTCCTTCATTTAGCTTTTATTTTAATGCATAAATTAGATAAATCAAATGTCTAAAATACCCTTAATCAAGTGGGCTAAGTTTGGGCTTGCATTTTATTTCTTTTGGGCTTCTCCTTTAATTGTTTTGGGCTATGTAATAAACATAGTCTAACAATTTTAATATATGTTACCCAATTTAATTATTTAGGATTTCCGTTCCTAATCTTATGAAATTTAATTACCTATACATGTGACTTTAGCTCATAATCTAATTAGGTTCACAAGAATTAGGTTTAAAATTATTACTCACTTGAAATAATAAGATTATCCACTCAAGTTAGTATACATATTAAATACTAACAT
Organism: Panax notoginseng; assembly: GCA_016801055.1. Lineage (NCBI taxonomy): Eukaryota > Viridiplantae > Streptophyta > Magnoliopsida > Apiales > Araliaceae > Panax > Panax notoginseng. Next base: position 155,542,489 of record CM029015.1, on the reverse strand, counting down.
CTCCTTATTACCATAACCCTTAGATTATTTAATTGTCTCACCTAATTTATAATTAGGTTACGAGGCTTTCATTTTTAATGAAACCTATAAATGTATATATCCATAACTATAACATACATGTTAATTGACCCATGCACCATTTCACATATGTTGTCACATATTAAATCACTGTATAACACAAAATTTTTAAATATTAATAATGTATATACATATATAGTGACTTAAAATTCACGGTTATTACATCCTCCCCCCTTATAAGAATTCCGTCCCCGGAATTACTTACAGGTTTACTAAAAAATATGTGGATAACTTTCCCTCATCCTTTCTTCGAGTTCCCACGTAGCTTCTTCAGCATTGTGGTTCCTCCAAAGAACCTTTACAGAATGTATAACCTTATTTCGTAATTTCTGTTCTTTTCTATCTAAAATTTCAACTGGAATTTCCTCGTACGACAAATCCTTTTCGACCTGAATTGGCTCGTACGATATCACGTGCTTGTAATCAGGCTTGTATGGTCGTAGCACTGACACATGAAACACATTATGAATATGTTCCAGTTCAGGAGGTAGAGCTACCTCGTACGCCACTTCGCCTATCTTTCTTAAGATCTCAAAAGGTCCAATAAATCTCGGACTCAGTTTACCTTTCTTTCCAAACCTTATCTTCCCTTTCCAGGGAGATACTTTCAAAAATGCATGGCTTCCCACCTCAAAATCTCTCTTCTGGCGATGTAAGCCTGCATACTTCTTCTGGCGATCTTGAGCTGCTACCAATCGGGCTCTTATCACCTTGATGATCTCTATAGTTTGCTGTACCAGTTCTGGTCCCAACAATCGACGTTCACCCACTTCATCCCAGCATAAGGGTGTTCTACATTTCCTTCCATACAGTGCTTCGTACGGCGGCATTCCGATGCTGGCGTGATAACTATTGTTGTATGCGAACTCTACTAATGGAAGATGATCCTCCCAGCTACCCTTGAAGTCCATCACACAAGCTCTGAGCATGTCTTCAAGTGTTTGAATTGTTCTCTCGCTTTGCCCATCGGTCTGCGGATGATACGCGGTGCTCATCCGTAGTTGCGTCCCCATTCTTTCCTGAAGGCTCTTCCAGAAGTTTGACGTGAATCGCGGATCTCTATCCGACACAATAGATACCGGTACGCCATGCCTTGAGATAATTTCTTTGATATACAATTTGGCTAGCTGGTCCAAATTATACCTGATCTTGATCGGCAAAAAGTGAGCTGACTTCGTAAGACGATCTATAATCACCCATATGGCATCGTGTCCTTTTTGCGTTGCTGGAAGTCCCACCACAAAATCCATCGTGATGTACTCCCACTTCCACTCTGGAATCTCTAAAGGCTGTAGTAATCCACTCGGTCGTTGATGCTCTGCCTTGACTCTCTGACAAGTTAGACATCTGCTGACGTATTCTGCAACCTCTCTGTTCATGTTTGGCCACCAAAAGTGTTGACGCAAGTCTTGATACATTTTTATGCTTCCTGGGTGTATCGAGTACCTCGTACTATGCACTTCTCGCAAAATCTCTTCTCTTAGTTCTGGTACTAGCGGTACCCAAATTCGCCCTTCGAATCTCAGCAGTCCGGTGCCATCAATCTTGTATTTTAATTCATCCCCTTCAGCTAACCGCTTCTTGATGTTGTCGCAATCTTCGTCCTTCTCTTGAGCCTCTTTAACCTTATCTAATAAAGTCGGGCTCGCTGCTACTGTAAATAATTTCTCGTTGGTCTCCATTAAATACTTAACTTCTAAGTCAAGTCGTTCGAAATCTTTCACCAATTCCTCTTAAATGGTCAACTTCAGTAACTTCTCTCTGCCTTTTCTGCTCAGGGCATCTGCCACTACATTTGCTTTTCCTGGATGGTACAAAATCTCACAATCGTAATCCTTGATCAATTCTAGCCATCGGCGCTGCCTCATATTTATCTCTTTCTGCATGAAGATATACTTCAGACTCTTGTGATCTGTATATATCTCACACTTCTCGCCATACAAATAGTGCCTCCAAATCTTCAAGGCAAAAACTACTGCTGCTAATTCCAGGTCGTGAGTCGGATAACCCTTCTCATAGTCCTTCAGCTGACGTGAAGCGTACGCAATGACCTTGCCATGCTGCATCAGTACACAACCAAGACCCTTGTGTGACGCATCACTATACACTACAAATCCACCCGTGTTATCTGGTAAAGTCAACACAGGTGCCTGACTGAGCCTCTTCTTCAATTCCATGAGACTCTCTTCACATTTCTCCGTCCAAATGAACTTCACTGTCTTTCTGGTAAGGTTGGTCAACGGTGATGCTATCTTTGAAAAATCTTGGATGAATCTCCGATAGTATCCTGCTAATCCCAAGAAACTCCTAATTTCTGTCGGCGTCTTTGGCTGTTCCCAGTTGATAACCGCTTCTACCTTTACTGGATCCACCGAAACACCATCTATGTCGATAACGTGACCCAAAAACTGCACCCTCCGCAACCAAAACTCACACTTAGAGAACTTTGCATACAACTTCTCCCTCCTTAACATCTCCAACACTATCCTAAGATGTTCAGCGTGCTCTTCCTCTGTCTTTGAATATACCAGAATGTCATCGATGAACACGACAACAAACTTATCCAAATACAGTTTAAACACTCTGTTCATCAAGTCCATGAATGCTGCTGGCATATTCGTCAACCCAAAAGACATTACCAGAAACTCAAAGTGTCCATACCGAGTTCTGAATGCCGTCTTTAGAACATCCTCCTACCTCACCTTCAGTTGGTGATAACCGGTCCTCAAGTCGATTTTTGAAAAATATTTCGCCCCCTTCAACTGATCAAGCAAATCGTCGATCCTAGGCAACGGGTACTTGTTCTTAATGGTGACCTTGTTCAACTCCCGGTAGTCGATACAAAGCCTTAATGACCCATCCTTCTTCTTTACAAATAAGACTGGTGCTCCCCACGGTGATACGCTTGGTCGAATGAATCCCTTATCTAACAATTCTTGTAGTTGAATCATCAGTTCCTTCATTTCTACCGGAGCCATACGATACGGCGCTTTGTATACCGGTGATGTCCCTGGTACCAAATCGATAACAAACTCTATCTCTCTATCTGGTGGCAATTCCGGAATCTCATCTGGGAAGACGTCAACGAATTCCCTTACAATAGGTATCTGACCCAGTTCACCCTCGACTCTGCGGGTATCCACAATGTGAGCCAAATAACCTATACAACCTTTCCTAAGCAACTTCTTTGCTTGCATCATCGTCAGACAATAAGATTGTCTCGGCGATTTACTGCCATAAAATACCACCTTTGACTTATTCGGAGTCTTTAGGTGTACGCACTTTTTCTTACAGTCAATGATCGCTCTGTGACTTGATAACCAATCCATCCCGAGGATTACATCAAACTCTCCAAGACGAATCGGTATCAAATCCATGTTAAGCATAAACCCTCGTACATCAGCACAACAGTTCCTATGTATGTAGTCTACAGGAATAATTTCTTTGTTTGCTACTTCTACATTCATTGGGTGTTCTAATAGTTCACGAGGTAAACTTAATCTTTGAGCAAATTCATCAGATACAAAAGAACATGAAGCTCCCGAATTGAATAACACATGGGCATTTATATCGTTGATCGGAATTATACCTGACACCACCTCCCTGGATGCCACGGCATCTTGCACTGTCATATTGAATGTCCTCGCTGTCGACTTGTTTGGCTGGGTTGGTCCTCCACTGGTTGTCTTAGTGTTATTGCCCCTATTGCCGTTTCCGCCATCTGTGCTTTTCTTCTTTGGGCAATCCTTGATCCGATGTCCCAATTCACCACAGTTAAAACAACCTCCCTTCTTCACCTTAGAACAATTGGGTGAGGTATGCCCTTCTTGTCCACAGGTATAACATACCGTTTTTCCTTTCAAGCACTCTCCCGAGTGACCCTTTCCATAGTTTCCACACACTGACTTCTTTTGTTGGACACTTCCTTGCTGAATCTCCAAATTACTACCCCCACTGCTCCATTTCCGCTTCTTGTTGTTGCTACCGCCACCGCTAACATTCTGATTCCCACCTTCTACTTTCTTCTTGTTCTTCTCCTGATTGTACTTTGAGACTGCTTCGCTTCCACCTTCTGCTATGAGAGCTTTCTCCAACAGAGTTGAGAATGACGTGATTTGTAGAACCGCTACCTAACTATAAATCCACGGCTTTAGTCCATTTTCGAACCTTCTTGCTTTCCTCACCTCCGTGTCTACATGATGTGGAGCGAATCTGGCCAATTCATTAAACTTTGCAGCGTACTCTGACACTGACATATTCTCCTGCTTTAATTCCAAAAATTTGATCTCCATTCTCGCTTGTGTACTCTCAGGGAAGTAGTTCTCAAAGAACAACTTCTTGAACGCTTCCCAAGTCACGATTCCAGTCCCGGCTTTGTTCTGGTTGGCCTCCCACCAATAGTTAGCCTCACCCTTCATTAAGTAGGTAGCAAAAATTGTTTTCTGTTCTTCTGCTACTCTAGCAATAATGAAGGCCTTCTCAATCTCCTTCATCCACGTCTGGGCCTCTAACGGGTCTACTGTTCCTCTAAACTCCGGTGGTCCTACGGCCTTGAAGTCCTTAAAGTTGGCTAATTGGTTTCCCGCCTGATTTCCTGCAGGTTGAGCTTGATTCCTCATAGCTTCAGTCATCATGTTGATAAAGTCTTGCATTGGGTTTGGTTGAGCTCCCGCTGCATTATTAACTGACTCTTCGATCTCTTGGTTCCTTAGTACACGTCTGGGCGGCATTATCTAGTGGAACAAAATTCTAACACGTTACTCGGGTTTTATTATCATATAAGTACTTAGCATGTAACACGCTACTGTATTCAACAATCATATGATCATTATGGGAGAGTTTTAAATTACCAAGATTTTGGAAGTCTTTCTCCCTAATTAGTGGGTTAAGTTTGTTTTTAAAGAAAATTTTCCAAATCAGTCTACTAGACTCACATAACATTAAATAGACAATTTACTATTTAAAATTTTTCAACACATATCATAATAATAATGCATTTATATTCATATACCAATCTTTAGTGTCTCACATGATTAATATAGGTATATTCTTATAAATACTACTATCCCATTTTAAACACAAAAGATGGGATTAACTCAAAATGATACTTCCCTACAAACACAAATAGGGATACTACCTAACTACCTACTACCTCACACCTGCTGAGGTTTACATCAACATAAAACCCTATTACACAAAAGGGGTACTAATGCCTCTATCTACAACTAGTCCATAGCATAATCATCACTGGTGGCCCTGCTGGGTCACCTGAACAGGCTCCGGGGGAAACCACCCCTCCATAGCTCTACGTCGAACGGATCGACTCGACTCTCCTATCTCGAATTGCGCCCTCCTAGTCCCACTGCGCTGGCCCTCATACGCTATGTCTAGCGCCAGTCCTAAAGTCTCGGCCCTGACCTTCATGGCCTGCAGTTCTAACTCCAATTGGTCCACCCGCTGAGCTGACTCATAAAATGCCTCCTCTACGCGAATCTTGTCTGCAATCTCCATGTCAAACTCGCCCCGCATCGCCAGATGCTCTATGCTCAGCTCTCCGAACTTTGCCTTTTCATGCTCTAGCTGTACCCTCAGCATCTCAACTTGCAACTGGGACTCATCCAACTTTCCCTTCTGCTCGACTACCTCCATATGGGCTTGATAAGCCGCCTCCTTGTATTGACCTTCTGTGAACTGAAGTGTGTGGTTTTCAACCTCCAGTTCTCCCACCCTGCCTTCCAATTGATTGATTCTCCTCAACAAATCCCCTATAAGAGGACCCTGAGGGCCTTCTTCCGTAACCTCACGCTCAATGACCTCCTGATCTACTGAGTGTTTGTCCTGGCGCTCGTCAGACATCCTACAATCACCATAAATAAAACCAACATCAGTACCATAATAAAATATATTCATTGATAAAATGAAATAATATTTTATTAAGTACAACACAAACTCGATAAATTTCCACAATCCATCTCCTAACATACTCTATAAGAGTTTTCTACTAAGGTTATAACCTAGGTTTCACATTCCTAATGTTTATAACTTACAGCTTTGATACCAACCTGTGACACCCCCAAATCCAGGTTCTCTAACCTCAGATTCGGTGCTCACGATCTATCATCATCATAAGCATTCTATAACTATTACGAAATAATAAACATACATTGTTCATTATAATAAAGTTTCCATAGCATGGTCCCAAGGTCTTCTTAACCTTAACTTAAACACACCATTCATATTACAAAAGGTTTACATAAGAACTTCCATTAGATAATAATAATTAATATTCATTCCAAACTATTCCTGGATCTTGCCCTTGCCTTTGTCCTTCGTATTGGATCCTTCAGGCTTAGCTGAAATAAATGTTATGATATAGCAAGGGTAAGCAACTAATTTGCTTAGCAAGTTTATATACAAGGGAGATATATCATGACTAGAAAGAAGTTTTGCTTTCAATGTTCAACAATAATATAAGGTTGTGAAGGAACATGAATTAATAATCAACAATTGAATATTCGAATAATTGAATAATATGAACTGAGTGGTTTTGAGATAACCATGAACATTTGCCAAGATTCTCAGTAATTTAAACTGGACCTCTTAATAAGTTTTAGTATTCAAGGGGATCAGCCTTTCGTACCCCGTGATTTATGCATAAACACTTAATATTCCGGCATCGATATCATGCCTTAATCAAATTCGTCCTTTTCTCAGTCAAGAGTTCTTATCATATCAATTTAATAAGAACAGCTTTTTAAAATACATTTGATTTAACAAATTTAAACATGCTTGATCTAGCTGATACAATTAGCATAGATCTATCTCATAAACAGTTCATAAATGAAAGAACTTTAATTTAATTCACAGTTCAATAATAATAGAACAGGAATTCAATTGAACAAAGTGCGAATTTCAATAATCAATATAGATGTGAATAATCATCAATAATTATTCACTAACATGCTTTGAAAATAATAACTCGAGTTTGAGTTAGGACACTTGCCTCGTCTGTAGATTACGGCTACGCAATTAATTTATATCCACTATGCAGTTAAATTATCTTTCTTTGAGAGACCTATAGTTAATCTTTCAATTAGTCATAGTATAACATTAGATTATGTAATCACATAAATATTATGCATTATATTTAGTTCTTATAAACATTACCATGTCTTGATAATGTTACTATAACCACATAATATTATTGATCTTGATAATATTTAATTCACCTCTTAGTATTATTAGTTCCCTAATAATATTTTCATTTGCTTACTAATATTATTAACATCTTAATAATATTTTAATACCTTACTAATATTATTAATCCTTTTAATAATATTTTAATTAATATTATTACTTTAATAATATCTTACTTATACTTTAGTATCATTAATCATTTAATAATATTTTATTCATTTACTAATATTATTAATTATTTAATAATATCTTATTCTATTACTAATATTATTAATTATTTAATAATACTTTAATCATTTATCAATGCTTAAATCAAATATTATTAACCATTTAATAATATTTTAAAGAAATTTTATTCTTAATATTTTTATTTACTTATCAATATCATATTCTAATATTATTAATATCATAATAATATTCTAATAATTTATTGGATTAATAAATAATTTATTCTAATTGTTCATCATTTATTAAACCTCTTATTTAATATCCATAAAAGGTCATAAATAATATTTATTATCATAAATTACCAAAATACTCTAAGATAGTCATGATATGATATATTATGAGTATTCAAGCATAAAAATCACATTTTTCTTATTAAAGACATCATTTAACTATTTATTTCATTTTATTCATAACTTAACCATTTTTAGGAAAAATAGTAAACTTACTCCAAAAATTCTCAGCTTCTGTACTTTGACACAATATGAACCTACAAGGATCCCCAAATTTTTCTGAAATTTTAGAAAATGATCTACTATTTTTAAAGTTCCCAAAACACTCGGATCTTGCTTTATTTTTAATAAATTGAGTTTTGCTCAGAAAAATCTGAAATTTTCAGGGTATGTTCTTCTAACATATAGGAACCTACTGTAAAAATGTCAGAATTTTCCAGTGTATACACAGTGAGATATTCGACGGTAAAGTTTTAGGAGTCCTTTACGGAAATAGTCATTACGCACAATCTATAACTCGAAACGTGTCCGTTCTTTTTCCTACACGTAGATAACTTCTCAAGGTACCTCTGTGAATTTTCCCAGATTTTTAAGGGACATGAAACTATCCGAAACAGACCCAAGAAAAAAATAGGATAGAAACTATTTTAGGGTTTTTTGAACCCTTAACATTCTAAGTGCGCTGTTTTGGAGAAATCAGCTCCAAAGGATTCAAAACTTGTTAGATTTGTGTTCTATCACTTGGGTTTACTAGATAACTCATGTATCTAGCACCCCCCTTCGACGGATCACAAATCTAAGTTGGAAAACTTGAGTTACACAAGATTTAGTGGAAGAAAACAAGAGTTTTCACCCTTGGAGAACATATGCTCATATTCTTCCTCTAAGCCTTTGATCTAACACTCAAAATACTTAGTTCTATACATGATGATATGTAGGACTAGGGTATCTTGAGTATTTATTCATAACCCCAACAAAACTCAAGCTAAAAGAAAAAAAAACAAAGTAGAAGAAGAAAATAAAGGTTAGGTTATACCTTGATTTAATGGCAACCTTCCTTGATTTACCAAAGTAAGTGATGAACTTTGGATGCATTAACAAACTAGCACTCCTCTCTCTCTCTATATATATGGCCAAACCTCTCTCTCCTTTCTCTCTCTAGAAGTGGCTAGCTTGGGAGAAATTATAAGAGGAAGAATGAGAGAAGAAATGAAATGAAATGAAAAAATGAAGTAAAAGGATACTTACAAAAAATATAGATACACTTAGTGTATCTAGCTATTATCCCCCATACTTTCTTTAACCAATGGATAGAAGCTTTGCCTTATCACTTTAATTAGTCTAATCATGAGTAAGGATGCTTAATAAAGTGGCAACCAATGGGAGCTTGACAACCATGTCCTTTTGTGTAAGAGTTACTACAAATGGACCTTGCTTAGCTTAATTAGTTGCCTTAAAAGGCTAATGTGGCCAGCCATATTTATGCCCACTAACTCCTTCATTTAGCTTTTATTTTAATGCATAAATTAGATAAATCAAATGTCTAAAATACCCTTAATCAAGTGGGCTAAGTTTGGGCTTGTATTTTATTTCTTTTGGGCTTCTCCTTTAATTGTTTTGGGCTATGTAATAAACATAGTCTAACAATTTTAATATATGTTACCCAATTTAATTATTTAGGGTTTCCGTTCCTAATCTTATGAAATTTAATTACCTATACATGTGACTTTAGCTCATAACCTAATTAGGTTCACAAGAATTAGGTTTAAAATTATTAGTCACTTGAAATAATAAGATTATCCACTTAAGTTAGTATACATATTAAATACTAACATCTCCTTATTACCATAACCCTTAGATTATTTAATTGTCTCACCTAATTTATAATTAGGTTACGAGGCTTTCATTTTTAATGAAACCTATAAATGTATATATCCATAACTATAACATACATGTTAATTGACCCATGCACCATTTCACATATGTTGTCACATATTAAATCACTGTATAACACAAAATTTTTAAATATTAATAATGTATATACGTATATAGTGACTTAAAATTCACGGTTATTACAATATATATATATATATATATATATATATATATATATATATATATATATATATATATATATATATATATATTTACGGCTTTTATATATATACCTGCTTACTGCTGTCATACAAATTGCGGTATCATTTGAGCCTAGGAATCATGTGATGACAAATTCATCCCATTGGATCTAGATTCGGTTCTCGTGATGGGCATTTTCAGCTGTAAATAGCTTGTAAATTATTCTGCGATGTCTGAATTTCCTTAGATGGTTTCTATACCCACGAGGAAGCCGACATTATTTTGTACATTATTTTCGTACGGATGCTTCGCAGCCGTCAAATAAAATCAACCAAGCCGCGCATTTAATAAAATGGGAGTGCAAAAGGCCTCAATTACTATTGAGCGTCATGGTTTGAAAAACCTCTTTTATAAAACATCACTGCCATATCTTGCTAAAATTGAATTTTTACATAAATTCAAACCCTGCGTTTATAGGTGCGAACGAGGCCTCGTACCACTTTCAAATAGCAGCACATTGACTCACACACACACACATTCAGATAATAGTTTCTTGAAAAGAGGCGGTCACCGTGGTAACACGGATGTCGGGGGGTGCCTAATACCTTCCCCCCGCATAACCAAGTCCTCGGACCCTAAATGAATCTCGGTTTCACCGACCCATATAGCAGTGTCACATCACTGGGTCAATGTGCAAACCTTTTCTCGGTTGTGTTGGTACAACCATTTAAAAAACCAACTGGCGACTCTTAACAGTCCATCGTCGACATTATACATGTCGGACCTTTTTAACTTGTTTTTTCAAACAAATCTCACCTAAAATGAGAACACCAAAGAACAAGTAACGGAAAGGGACATCTAAAAATCCCGACGTCGACAGGTGGCGACTCTGCTGGGGACTCCAATAAGAGGACTTAAGCCGCTATTTCAATCTTTTTAAAATTGTTATCTGCTTGTGTGTGGATGTTGCATTTACATTGGATGAATGTGTACGAATGCATGTCTTGTTTATTTAGTGACTCGCACTATAAACTGCCTGTGATGTTAGTGCCTCGCACTATAAACTGCCTGTGATGTTAGTGCCTCGCACTATAAACTGCTCATGATATTAGTGCTTCGCACATGTCATCATTTCATACGGTGAGACGCGATGTATGTGAATGTATGTTGTGTGGTCCCTCCACCAGGAGGCTATCCCGTCGGTGTTGGATTACTGGACTCGTGAGAAGCCTGATTCTCTGAGGCTCAGGAAAGGCACCACCCAAATTTGCTCCAGTTGAAAGACCGGATTAACTTCTCGTCAAGTAGATTGCGATGATTTGGGAACCTTCATGCCAAAAAGCCGCGAGAGTAACCTAAGATAGGCCAGCCTCTGATAAACCCAAAACGGAGGAAAGTCTCTTCATGCTCTCATTTTAAAATTACACAATTTCATGACATATCTATCTCCATGTAATGAGAAATATGAAGGAATGTGTACACATATACATACATGCTACAAACAGCTGACATCCATTTTTGCAGGATAAAATTCCTAAAATGGACTCATCACATTGCATATTAATATTAACCTACCCTAAGGACTAAACTATGCAAGTCTTTCACAGGGAGTCAATCGGGCCTACTACCCGTTCAAAGTCCAAAAAGGCGATAGGCCTACAGTCAATCATGTCGTCATCCGACCAGACTGAACTTAATCCAGTTTCTCGCAAAGAATTCGACGGATTAAGCAAACAAATTACAAATTTGGCAGTTCTACTCAAAGAATTACACCAGTCTACACATGGTCAGAAAATACCCGTACAGGCTGAATCTTCCACACAAGGAGGAGCCCAGGTCGTTACCATACCTGAACTGCAGTTAGATCAGACCAACAAAACTCATGATGCTACCCATCCCACTACAGATCCAGACACTGGTGACATCAAAAAGAAAGTCCTCCAAATGGAAGAGACCCTTCGTAATATCAAAGGAATTGGAACACACGGGAGTGTTTCATATGTTGATTTATGTATTTTTCCTAGTGTTCATTATCCAAAAAAGTTTAAAACGCCTGACTTTAAAAAATATGGCGGGTTAGGAGATCCTTATACACACTTAAAGGTGTTTATTGGAGAACTTGAATCTTATATAGAGGATGAAAAACTCAGAATGCAACTGTTCCAAAAAAGTCTAACTGGAGAAGCCCGTTCATGGTACACAAGATTAGACAACTCCAAAATCCACAGCTGGGAAGAGCTAGCACATGCCTTCCTCACTCAACATAGCTTTCAAAAGTTTAATGGCTCCTGATCGGTACCAAATTACCAAGATCAAAAAATAGTCGAACGAGTCTTTCAGAGAGTATGCCCAGAGGTGGAGACGCCTGGCTGCCCAAGTGAATCCTTCCATGACCGAATCATAAATGGTCATGACGTTCATAGACATACAAGAAGCTCCCATCTATGAGAGAGTTTTAGCCGGTATCGACAAATCGTTTTCTGAAATGGTCAAACATGGGGAGATGGCCGAGGTGGGATTGAAATCCAAAAAGATTCAAGACCTAGCTACACTCAAAGCTGTTGCTGATCACATCCAGTCTGGAAATTATGGGAACAACCCCAGGAGGGTCCATAAAAAGAAAGAGGAAGATGTTTCCCTGATACTACAGGGTCAAAAAGGCAGTCAAAATATGCCTGTTCAGAGGAGAAACTATACTCCCTTTCCAGCACAGTCTGTAAACCCTCCAATACCAAAAGGTGGAGAAGCCAAACGCCCTCGAGTGTTCACACCCTTAGGGGATACCCTCGAGAATATCCTTAATCTTCTGATAACACAAAAGAACATTACACATCTACTTCCACCAACCAACCCAAATGGAAGGGGTTTTAATGCTGCTCGAAAATGTGCTTATCATGCCGGGGCACCTGGACATGATACTCAGGATTATTGGGCCTTGAAACACAAGATCCAAGACCTGATAGATAATGGTGAGATCGTGGTCACTAAACCAGATCAACCTAATGTTCAAGACAACCCTCTTCCTCAACACAAAGAAGAAGAGGGCAACATGATTAATTGGAGCAGTGGACTGAGTTCCAACTTCAGTTATGATTCTTCCCAAACCATCAAAGACGGTGATAACAGATGGGATTATGCCAAGTTCCAGTTCACAATGGAACAAAAAATGAAAGCTCTCTGCAAACAAATTGAGCAATTGGCGAAACTGGTGACTTATCAGCATCAAGTGACTCGTCAGCTAATCAGCCAGGAGCATGCCAGTCTCCTGCCCATTGACATGAATATTCCCTCTTCACTTTCAGAAAATGGAATGCTGGAAGACAAAGTGACGAAGAGAGCAAATGCAAAGGCCCATCGGGATTTTGCCAACAAAAGGGAATTCACCTATTTGGGTCAACCTATGGAGGAGATACTTCACATGTTAATCAATGAAGGAAGAATTAGTTCCCTTCTACCTCCAATCAACCCCCGTTCGGGACGGTACACTTCTGAGGGAGTATGTCAATATCATTCCCAGTCTCGTGGTCACAGCACAGAAGAATGCTGGGCACTCTGCCACCTTATTCAGAACCTAATCGACAGTGGCGTACTGCGCCTGGCAGATGACGACACTGTGCTATGCGCCAGTGAGAATGCAGGTCCCACTAAATGGAAGAGTGTGGTAGCCGTCATATCTACTGAAGCTGATCAATCACTCGTCATGCCAATAATTCAACTCAAAAGAAGCAACAATCCTTTGAAAGTGGCCGCTCCCGAGCCAATCAACTTGCCGTGCAGAGCACAATATCCTATTGTTAGCTTGCATAAAGTTTCGTGGAATTATGGAGAAGGTGAATGATCCACCTCACATACCACTGCTGCAGTGTCGAAAGAAAATCCGCTGTACCTTACCCAACGGGTGATGAAATCTGCCGTCAAATTAAAGGGAAAAATACCCACGGAGAAGATTGAAAAATTCCTCCGCACTATGGGTCATAACGAAGCTACGGTGGTTTTAAGCTTGAAAGAAGTTCCACAACAGATATCAATTTTGGACTTGGTCCTCACTTCCGAGAATCACCGGAAGATCTTGTTAAAGGTTTTAGAAGAAGCCTATCTCCCGACATCTGTGGATGAGGAAAAATTTTAACATCTGGTTGATCACATTTTCAACGACAATGTGATATCCTTCACTGATGATGACATTCCACCTGAAGGGACCGGTCATTGCAAATCGTTGCACATCGCAGTCTTGTCCTCCGGATATATGGTGGCTGGAGTCCTGATAGATGGAGGCTCATCCCTAAATATCAGTCCATATGCTACCATGGTGAAGATGAATATCAATCCTAATCGAATCCGGAGTAGCCATACTATCATCAAAGCTTTTGATGGAGCCCGCCAAAATTCGGTTGGAGTAATTGAGCTGCCAATTGAGATTGGTCCTCATACATTCTGTGTATCCTTCCATGTGCTCAAGATAGAGTCGGGATACAACCTGCTCTTGGGACAACCATGGATCCACATAGCAGGGGCAGTCCCCTCCACCCTTCATCAACAATTAAAATATAGTGTCAACAACAGCCTAGTCACGATCAACGCTGAACCAGAGTGTCCTCAACACGGGGATTTACCGGTCATCAATGCTAATGCGAACGTTGAACCAGTCAGTTTCCATGCTTTGGAAATAAGCAATACCCAATACCATGCTATTGGAGCACCACTGTCCGAACCCCAGATTTCTGCCGAAGTGATGTCAGCCACTCAAGAAATGATGTCGTTGGGTCATAAACCAGGACAAGGGTTGGGTAAAGATTGTCAGCGTATCAAGTACCCTATTCGCTTAACCAAGCACATTGGAACAGCTGGACTAGGCTATTCGGTCAGCTCTAATCACAGGAACCCTTATAAGCATCAACAGATTCCTACAGCTTCAACCATACGGCGTTTAGCTTCTCCTTCAAGCTCTGAGTCCGCACAACCTCCCGTAAAGGTGCCAGCCAATATAATGGCAATGTTATTTCCCAAGCCGGTGCCGGTGAAGGAGAAAGAAATCTTTGTTCCAGACCCTGCAGTGGAGGAAGAGGAACGAAGAATCAAGCAAGACGTCATCAGGATGATGTTCGACATACGTGTCATCGTTCATGATTAGTATACCAACAGATACACCCAGACGATGATTGCCCAGACGTAATGGCTATCATTTGGGACAGGGAGGATGATGATAATCCCTCTATCACTGCGGTTCGCCAGAAATTTGCTCTTGCCAATTGGAACAGTATTCCTTGCATTGGTCGTCAAGGGTAAAGCGGGCAGAAACTCTTTCTGCCCTGTAGATATAATAACTGCTTACTTTTCTATACAATATTAGCAGTTTATTTTGCCAGTATATGCAAACACTGTGTATGATCAACACATTTCATATATACTAAGTGAAAGCATATTTTGTTTCAGGACTCTGAATTTAGATGTGCTTGTACTTGCTGATACGGTGCCTCTTCTCCACAAGGATTGTACCTTTGATGTAGAGATAAATTCAGCCTTGGTGGATATACTCGATGACATTGAGGTGCCTTCAGAAATTCAAGAATGGGTCAGAGACAAACCCAAACCCAACCTTGATCAAACCACTCCTTTCAATCTTCGAACCTTAAAAAACCCTAAGTTAATCCAGATTGGTTCAGACCTTACCCCAAACCAACGAAATGACATGGTTACACTATTAACCCAATTCCAGGATGTGTTTGCATGGTCTCATGAAGACATAGTTGGTTTTTCCACTGACATTGTCCTTCATCGCCTTCCCATTAAAGAGGGATTTAAGCTAGTCAAACAGAAACTCAGGTGATTGAAACCTGAGTGGAGTTTAAAGGTGAAAGAGGAAATTGTGAAACAATTTTAGGCTAGCATCATCATGGTGTCTACATATCCTGAGTGGATATCCAATATCGTGCCCGTGCCTAAACCTGGAGGGAAGGTGCGAGTTTGCATGGATTACCGGGACTTGAATAAAGCTTGCCTAAAAGACAGCTTTCCCGTGCCATTTATCCACATTCTCATTGATAATACTGCGCAATACGACATGTACTCCTTTGTTGATTGCTTTGCGGGGTATCATCAAATTATGGTTGCCGAGGAAGATCGTGAGAAGACTGCCTTCATCACTCCTTGGGGAACTTTTTGTTATAAACGGTTGTCATTTGGCCTCATCAATGCCAGAGCTACCTATCAACGAGCTATGATGGCTCTTTTTCACGACTTAATGCATAAAGAGATTGAGATCTACGTGGATGACATCATTGTCAAGTCCCGAAAGGAGGATCACCATATGACCATCTCAGAAAGCTATTCAACAGGTTGCGTAAGTACAACTTGAAGTTGAATCCAGCCAAATGCGCCTTTGGCGTTAAATCAGGCAAGTTGCTAGGATTTCTAGTCAGCCACAAAGGGATTGAGCTGGATCCTGCCAAAATCCAAGCCATCACGGAAATGCCCACTCCTCAGATAGAAAAGGAAATCCGGGGATTTTTGGGAAGAATCAACTTCATTAGCAGGTTCATCTCCCAACTCACAGCAACCTGTGAACCAATCTTCAAACTATTAAGGAAGAACTCCTCCATGAAATGGAATGATGAGTTTCAGAATGCCTTCCTTACAATCAAGAAATAGATAGTCAAAGCTCCTGTGTTGGTACCACCCAGGGATGATGTTCCCCTGTTTATGTACCTGTCCGTAAGTGACAATGCTATGGGCTGCATGCTGGGGCAGAAGGACAATAGAGGCCAAGAACGAGCTATCTATTACCTCAGTAAAAGGTTCAGCAGCACTAAACACAAGTACACTCTGATCGAAAAGACGTGTTGCGCTTTAGCATGGGCTTCGATGAGGTGACAACATTACCTCCATGGTCACACAACCCATCTTATATCCCGCGTGGATCCTCTCAAGTACGTGTTCAACAAACCCATGTTAAATTGTCGGCTATCCAAATGGCAGTTGATCCTACAACAATTTGACATCGTATATATAACTCAAAAGTCCGTCAAAGGTCAAGGAATCGCGGATCAACTGGCCGCCGCACCTTCAGGGGATTTCAAACCCTTATAAACATATTTCCCTGATGAAGGAGTAATGACAGTACAACAACACCATCACTATGATACGCGCAAATCATGGAAGATGTATTTTGATGGAGCTGTTAATATGGAAGGTTCTGGAGTTGGAGCAGTTCTAGTATCTGAAATGGGGGAGCAGTATCCCGTCGCCGTCAAATTACAGTTTGACAGCACCAATAATACGACTGAGTATGAAGGCTGTCTCATGGGGCTAAAACTTTCCTGTTCAATGGGCATCAAACGGTTTACTGTCCTTGGAGATTCATAATTGGTAATCCGACAATCCACCGAAATCTATCAAACTAAGGAACTACATTTGCTGCCTTACCATCGACAGGTTTTAAAGATGGCTTTGGAGTTCGAAGAAATCTCCTTTCTACATGTTCCTCGTAATAGGAATGACTTTGCGGATACATTAGCAACTTTGGCCTCCTTGATTCGCATATCAGACAAGGAACACTTGCCAAGCATCACAATTTCTTTGAACAAGGCCCCAGCCAACGGGAATTATGTTGGAGAAGTATCGGATGAGCTACCACCCATCCCACAGCCTTGGTATCAGCATCTCAAGGAATATCTGCGAGATGGATCTACACCCGCTGAGGCGAGCCCGACCGAGAAAAGGCGGATCCATCGACTTGCAATGAAATTCTACTTGAGTGGAGATGCGCTCTACAAAAGAGATGCATGATTAGGCCTCCTCCGGTGTTTAGACAAAGATCAAGCCCAAAGGCTCATGGATAAAATCCATGGCGGAGTCTGTGGCCCCCACATGAGTGGCCCCCTTCTTATCAAGAAAATCCTCAGAACGGGACATTATTGGCTATCTCTCAAAGCTGATTGCGATGACCACGTCAAAAGATGCTATCAGTGCCAGATTCATGGGAATGCTATACACGCCCCTCCACGGGAACTCCACAATATGAGTTCACCTTGGCCCTTCTCAATGTGGGGAATGGATGTTATCGGGCCCACTGAACCTAAAGCCAGTAATGGACATCGATTTATATTCACCATGATCGACTACTTCACCAAGTGGGTAGAGGCAGCCTCCTTCCCCAGGGTCACTAAAGAAGTCATCATTGCTTTCATCAGAAACAATGTTATTTGTCGTTATGGGCAACCAGAGGTGATTGTGTCAGACAATGCCAAAAACCTCAACAATAAGATGATGGAGGAATTGTGCAGTAAATTCCACATCAAACATCTCAACTCAGTTATCTATCGTCCAAAGATGAACGGTGTTGTTGAAGCGGCTAACAAAAACATCAAGAAGATTATGCAAAAGATGTCCGCCAACCATAAAGATTGGCCTGATGTATTGCCTCTGACTCTGTTAGCATACAGAACATCCATGCGTACTTCAACTGGGGCAACCCCCTACGCACTAACCTATGGGATGGAAGCAGTGCTCCCCATAGAAGTTGAGATGGAATCTCTTAGAGTGTTGATTGACGCTCAGCTGGATGAAGATCAATGGGTACAAGATAGGTATCACCAATTGTCTCTAATTGACGAAAGGCGAACCGCGGCTATCTTCCATGGTCAGTTATATCAGCAAAGGATCGCCCGATCCTACAACAAAAAAGTCCGGCTACGACAATTTAAACAATATGACTTGGTTTTGAAGAAAATCCTGGACAACCAAGATCAATCTAAGGGAAAATTTGCTCCTAACTAGGAAGGCCCATTTATTGTCAAAGAAGTATTGACGGGAGGCGCTCTCAGATTGCAAGAAATGGTCGGTGATGAATTTCCTCAACTCATCAGCTCAGACGCCGTGAAACGGTACTATGTCTGAAGTAACTCGCAAACACCCTGGTGTCAAACCATCAGATCACCAGTCATTCCGGTTTTTTAACCCTTTACCACATACAACTTTTCTGCTCTTTGCCCCTCAGGGAAACATACTTTTCAAGCCAGCAGCCTGGTTTTCCTTTGCGCTCATACAACTTAGGTCATCCCACCGTGGATCGAACCTCTTACGTTTACAGTTTGGCTACCCATACCTGAGATCAAACTTTTCCTCTGCAGTTTATCCTCAACTTAGGATTAAACTTTCTCATCCCCGCACTCTGACCTGCATATGGGATTACGCTTTCTCTTCTCGCCCTGAGGGGCGAACTACGTCGACCTGATCTCCTCTTCAATAGGAGTACGTAGGCAACCATTTCATATGGCCCGGTAGCAGTAAAACAAAAACAACAAAAACATTTCTACCTTTCTTTCCTCACAAAAAATAACAAAAATATTCCTACACCATTTCTGCCACATACAGCGTTGAACCTCTTACACCAGGTTCGAACTACGCAGACCTGATCTTCTCTTCAATAGGAGTACGTAGGCAGCCATTCATGGTGCGATCTCACCCCCTACCAAAACACAAACCCTTGTCAGTTGGTATTGGGATCAAACATCAATCCACTACGTTTCATTCGGCTTCAGACCAAAGGGATGGAATTACCCAACCTCTCCTCCCAAATAGGAGATTCGGTAACCATCTAAGCTGCGATCATACCTTGAAGAGTAACGCCAATCCATAAAAGATGGAATTAACTAGGCTTTTCCTGAATAGAAGTACTGGCGACCATCTGTGGTGCGGTCAATCTCAGAGAGGAAAGCCACACTCCTCTCCACATTTTGCATACAGAAACCAGTCCCAAGACACCAAAAGATGGTAGGGATACATAGATCGATGATCCATTCTGAACTATCCAGAGACAACTCAATGTCCATCCACATAGGAGGAATTCAGAATACATCAAGATCACAAGCCCTGAAGCAGCAGGGAAAATATCAAACAAATAGCAAGGTGTATCTAAAAGGGAAGTGATCCAAAAATATATTTCCCTGTCATATATAATGCTGTTTGATATACATGATGTAAACTGTACATGACAAAATGGCTAAGCTAGTCTGTGCATGTAAGTATAAGCTAATCTATGAGTCAGGATACATGCGAGCTAGCAAGCCCAACATAGCATCCCTCTCAGAAGAAGGAGGTAAAGCTGTGGTCTCCTGTATGAGAGTATCCACACGACCCAATAGATCAGAAGCCGTCTGCATGATGACCATATGCTCATCAATATATGCGCTCATCTCTGCGATTATGTCAGTGGTAAGGGACCTCGCTGCAGTACTGTCTGTGACGGCTACATCCCGGGTAGATATTGCACTATCCCGCTCAACTATCACTGCATCTCTGGCTAATTTGGCCTCATCCCGCTCAACAATAGCGGCATCCCTATGAGCTAAGGCCTCATCTCTCTCCAACAGAGCGGCCTCCCTCACATCCAGAGCAGTCGACATTATAGATCGAACCTGATCTCTCTCAAAGGTCATCAGCTGAAGACTCTGCTCTAAGTACTCTGCCGAGTGCTGAATCGCAACAGTGCTGGTACTAGGAGAATCCGGAAGAAATGCTGGCAACCCAGCAGCGGGCTCCTCCTCAAAGTGGGTATCCATGTCCTCCACAGGATCCACACCCTCTGCGTCAATATCCAGTACTGCAAATACTGCTGCAGCCGATAAAACCTCCGTCTCCATCCAGGCGGAATACTCTGCGGAATAACCTGGACTGTCACTGAAAAAGCAACAACCTCACGATGGTCCCAACAAGCGTATACACGAGATCGGTCCTCGGCTGAGAGGTATCGGGCAGCTGAATGCTGACCTGTCGCCCCTGTAAAAGGTTGAAAATCCTGAAACTGGTCGAACTGCGACATCACGGCCAATGGGTGATAAGTAGTCACACCCCTCAAGTCGGCCAGAGGGAGGAAATCCATGCCTGGAGCATGAGTAATAAAGCTGTATGGTGAGATAAGCCCCGAGCATAACAATATGCTAAATGGGTCTCTGATTTCTGCCAAAAATGCGGACCAGGACTGAGCATCTATACACTCGGATGGCTGAAAAGAGTATGACATGGCCACATCGTGGGCAAACCAATATTCATGCCGTCTAAGGGTACCAATCGGTCTCAAGTGTGACATGAACCACACATACAGAAGGACTGAGCTCCCAGTAAACACTCCTGATGGATAAGTACTGCAGTAGGATGCTGACCAGAGTCTCTGCCAAGATCATAGGCACAATGGTATGACCCTCCCTGAGAGCTCTCACGACCATGATAACGCCTATATCTATCTCATCCATATACCGAGGCATGTACACATATGACAATGCATATAACATCAGTATGTCAACTCTGGCTAAACGCCAATGATCCTCCGGTGCGGTGAAATCCTCGGAATGTCATGAGTAACTGTCCTCTGAGCCAAATCTGTCGTACAGAAAACATTGAGAGATCACATGGCCAGATGTCAGCTCATCATGCACTACTCTGCGCCTCAATCCTGTGAGAGTCATGAATCGTCTACTCATATCTCCTAGAGCCATATGCACGCAAGGTCTGTCCAAGGGCAGCATCGTCAAACGTGCATACTCCTCCAGAGTAGGAGTCAACTCATGGATACCGAATCGGAATACCTGCCTATCAGATCGCCAATGCTCTAGCATCCCATCTACAATCCTGCAGGAACCTGAAATGCCAAAAGAGTCATGGCATACTACAGTAATATATCTACGGTCACCCTGTATGGTGGTGACATACTATCATACCATGATCACATACCCGATGCCACCACTAACGGTGGAGTATGATCTATACGGCTAACTGTTGAAGAAGACATCTATGAGGGCCGTGCCATAAGATCATCCAGTGGTCAATGCCAAATATCTTTGGACATACATACATATGCATAACATGATACATGCATAACAGATAATGGATGGCAATATGATATAGGGAATGAAAAAGACTGTGCATACATTCCTAAGTATATCATCATCTAATACATCAGCTCTGTACAGCTACAAATACAGGGAAATGGGGCACAGACGCCCTACTACTAACAGAGGCCTATCAAAAGATATAGCGAGAATGGGGAACAACCACCCAATATCTAACAGAGGCCTATCAAAAGATATAACGAGAATACATCAGAAGAAGACAATGGTGTCGATATCCACATCATCAATCCTGTCCACCTGATGTAACTCCTCCTGAGTCACTAGATCTCTATCAACAGGGATGTCAGGCCTATAAAGAGGAGGATCTACGCCGGCAAAACCAAATGGGTCGTCCGAGGGGCCAACGCCTGAGCTGGAAGGAACAAATGACTCCGCCTCTGCTGGATCTCTGCCCAAGTGCCGAATAAATATATGTGCCTGGTCCAACTGACGGGTCAAGCTATCAATCTGGGTCACATGAGTCGAATATCAGACACAAGCTATCCAATCCATCATCATCAAGGATCCAGAAACCATGTCCCCCATAAACTGTGTGGCGGGAGACTGGGCTCCAATAGTACGAGGAAGCCACCAACGCTGGAATATCTCCTGAGTACATGGACCCTCTGATAATGCAAATCTGTCAACACCCAACAACGGGATATCAATGGCGGGTGACTGTGATATAGGCCAGTGACGCCTTACAGGAGGTAAGATCGGTATATAGATCTCCCCTGTGGTGCTCCTGATAGAACGCTCTCCTAGATAGAGCTCTTAACCGCCATCTGTGAAGAGTGAAACTCTCCTGGTGGAAATCAAATACTCGACCCCAGTCGGGTATCCATCCTTAAAACCCACTGTCAAGTGTTCCCCAGAATAGGGAAGCCAGGTGATGGTGTCGGCCGTCAGCAACTCCAGCTGCATACGGCAATGAGTGAATCCCTCCGCTACAGGGACCTCGGGCAGAATCGAATGATGCCATCTTCGTCTTCGTGGATAGGTATCTAAACCTAACACACTCATGGGACGCAAACAGGGAAGCCTCTCATAGGCCTAAAACTGCCAACACAATGGCAAGACATCTGCTATCAGTAAACACTCTTAACCTATGAATGGGAAAAGACAAGAGAAATACTCACCAGCAGAAATGGGTAAAATCCTAGCCAAGCCTCGGTCAAACCCTGTGAGCACATACGCATGCCCCGGAGGAATTAGGTAAAGGTATAGGAGCCCCAATCGTACTCTCCAATAAGGTCCACGTCACGCTTAGCGCTGACCAAAGCAAAAGATACCGTGGAAGAGTTATCTGCTATAAAGTAGCCTCGAATGATCATCAGGAACAATCGCTGCAGAACGCGATCCCTGATCCTGACATCATCAGGCATGGGCTCACTCAATAGCCCTCTCACAACATCCACGCTCAAAGGACCTGAATGAACGGTCCTGCCTTTGAGCGCCGCCGCCGGAACTCCTAACAAGGATCTAACGGCAGTAGGGGTAATATTCGCCATGCAAGGCACTGGCTCCCCTCCAAACTCCACGCCGATAATAAATTGCCAATCCATCGGCGTCATCATCACCTCGCAGTCTGGTGAAACCACCGCTCAGACAATGCCCTGAGGTAAACCTAGGGACAACGACGGGGAAGGATGGAGAAGAATGCCCTAAATCCCCACTCATGCACTACTGCTCTATAATCAGGATGAAGCGCCTGGTACATGGAGTGAATGCTAAACTAGTTTCCTTGAGGATGTGTAAAACCTGGAACCTGCATGAAATGCAAATCTACGTCAGAACCCTTTAATCCTCATCAATAGGAAAGAAGGAAAAGCAAAGTCTAACGCCATACCTCGTTAGCATGTAAGTACATCGATGGATGTCTGCCTAAATCACCCAGCAACTCTGGGTTCGCTACCTGAATGCTCGGAAGCTCCCTATGAGGGACAGATGCAGTAGGAGCGAGGTCCTTAATATCCACCTCTGCTTCCTCAACGTCCGGAACATCTGCCTGGACAGGACGGATCACAGCCTCCACCAATCGACGAGGCTGTCTGATAGAACGGGGACGAGGCACTTCAGAAGCCCTCCGCCGTACGCCAGAAGCGGTCCTATAGGAACTGCTTGGCTGATCCGGATCCATAATATCTGGACAACAAGTCTCCAAATCACCTCAGAAAGTGTGTGGTATTTCCTTACCTGGAGCTTTCTCTAATGCATTTATGATTATATGCATGCATGCATTTACTTTAACAAACAATAGAGTTAAAATGCATGACTACCCAATGCCTACTTTTTAGAAACTTTTGCCATAGTCCCCTTTGAAAATAGGACTATCCACATGCACTCAGGCATGTTTAGGTGGCCATTCAGTAGCACACCTGCCCCAAAGTTATATACACAATATATGCATTAAAAATAAAAATCATAATGCATAAGGCCAACCTCAATGCTAGGAGTAATTTGCCTTTCTACCTTTTGCTCATTGGACCTCAAATAGGACAAAAAAATAGCAGAAAAAGGTGCCAATTTGACTGTCTCAAAAGTCAAATTTTTTCACATCATTATGTTCATCATGATTTAATACTAACATTTACTATGTTGAATATTTTTTATCAAGTCATTTGTGCATACATAACCGCTACTATGTTTTTAGATGCATTTCGTGCGATAACTCACAATCTAACAGACAGAAACTAGAGAAAATACAGGCATACGTTACCAGGATAGTGTGGAACACATGTACGGTGACAGAATTTGCAGAAAGCAGCCCGAACTCAGCAGATCTGAAGATGGCTCGCGATTTTCTCTAAGCAAAACAAGTTGAAAGTGACTTGTGAATGCTACTAGCTGATGGATATATGATCCACGCCTGGCCACATGCCTATCTGTGGCTGCAGTAGGTACACCTGCGGCACCTCCATATGGGTCCCATCCCTCCGGCTCAGTCCAGTTCGAGTTGCAAAGGAGGTCTTACGAATTAAAAAGGTCAAATCGAGAATAAAAACGCCACGTGATTGAGCAAAACTGCATACAATCCTGGTCTTCTCTGATGAGACTTTGAATCGGTACATCACGCACTGGTATTCGCCCACACAGGGTACACTATACCAGTGATCTCAAATGATCTCAATCAAGCTCGGTAATACCGTACGCAGGTCCAATGCCGCTTTCTTAGGATCATCGTCCTTGTCAACCTAAATCCCCGCAGTGGTTACAACATGAGTCCCCGATGGGGGTTACAACGTGAGTCCCCGACGGGGGTTCAACGTGAGTCCCCGACGGAGGTTACAACGTGAGTCCCCGATGGGGATTACAACGTAGATCCCCAGCGGGGGTTACAATGCGTGTTCATCCGTTGACACACAAATTAACGAAGGTTAAGCAGCCTTGACATTATCTCAGCCGATGGCAAGTAAACCCATCAGAGCATACACAATTGTTCGATCAACGCATACGTCCCCAGTAGATCTCCCGAGGGGTTTGCAACGTGAATTCACGGTAGGGGATTACCACGTACATTCAAGATGTTGACACACACATCAACGAAGGTCAAGCAGCCTTGACATCATTCCAGCCGATAGAGGGTTAGACCTATCAGAGCTCTAGAGCCATTCGGGGTTCTTACCACCCGATTACCCATATTCCCCGGTGGGGGGGGGGTCACAATGCAATGTTCTGTTGATCTACACGACAGCGAAAGTCAAGCAACCTTGACAGTATATCCAACATGATTTTTCAGCCGTTGATTCACATATCGGTGAAATACACGTCAACGAAGGTCAGGCAGCCCTGACAGCATTTGCTGTTGGTAGTAACTCCAACAGAACCCTGACATATCCTGACGATACAAACCATGAGATTGTCATCAAGGAGGATGGATGATGAAATATGTTATACACATCCTCAAACAGATCAAGCTTTATCCCCACAAATCTCTTACACATAAGAGGTACCTCTATAGGATCCAGTCCTTATCCAGGAATTTAATGATAACTCGAACATCAACATCCCGACAGACTTAGATTATACATCAAATCTGGTCATCATTCCCAATCCCAGGTTAAAGCAACAGGGAGCCAGCAATTATCCTCAACGTGTTGGGCTATAACCCTGTACACATGCATCATACATCTACATTATATTTCTATCCATAGTACCATGCTCATCTTTTTATGTTTCAAGTGTCTAGGATTCTTTATCCTACCCATGCATCTCCATGCATGAGTATGATAAAGAGGGGCATCTGTAGACACTCAAAATTTTCTATACACCTGTCACTAACATTGCAAGAGGGCAGATTTGTCTTTTAAGAGAGAACCCTGAAAGACAATCCACAACCATACCGGATCCTACCGGAAGTTTAGCATCAACCCCAGATCGCAATCTGGGAGTAACCAAATCCAACCTCGAATGTAACCCCGAGGCATGCAGATCAATATCAGAACACACATCGGAGAAGACCGATTAATCTCAGAGATAACCCCGAGGTATCCAGTCTCAGCCCTAAACATGGAAATAGCCTCCAACCTTGGTGATAGCCCCAAGGAATGCAGTTTTGATATTAACCCCGGAAATGCTTGTTGCAAGTGCAACCAGCTTCAATCTCGGTGCTCACAACGAGATACACTGTATCAGCTCGGCGATGACATCGGGAAGACATACACACCTCAAAGATGACAATGAGGACTTTCAACCAATTGCAGCAGTCCAATCCCAGCGAAGCTGAGCAACGTCTTCTTTATCGACCCAACCAGACACGATGCCACGCTAAGTCGTCTTAACACATATACGCAACAACGGCCCAAAAGGCTAACCAATCCCGAGTTGCTATTGTGCAGGGTAATGGATGAAAGTTAAAGCTTGAAGACCGGAGGGCACCGTCCCATCTTCAAAGACTTCATACAAACTCTAATTCCATGCCATCGTACAAACTCTCGACAACGACGGTCCGAAATAGGTCCTGTATACCTCAAACGGATGCCCGGATTACACTTCAGAAAAATTGAGTGGACATTACAGTGCCCGCGTGCACGTACTTTGAGATGACCCGACCCGACCAAACCAGGCCGACCCGACCCTGCCTCTGGTACACCTGCGGCTGAGCCGTAGGTACACCTACGGTAGCTTTGGTCTATAAATAGAGGGCTTGGGGTGCTGATTTTTAAGAGAAAAAAGACGGGGAAACCCTGCAGAATTCACTCTACACTTGCCATACAGTGTATTTTTCCACTTTAAACACCTGTGAGCTCATATACAGCCCTCTTTTGTACCTACAAAAGTCTGTGTTTACTCATTCTAAAGATATAGAAGTCTTCTTTGGCAGCCCACTGTAAGCCTTCTCACACACTTTAGAGTCTTTCTCTTCATTTTTGCACACACCCTTCTACACGTTGAGAGTCGTGTTGCTTGCTTTTGCCCGGACTTCAGTCCGTGGTTTCATTTTAGTCTATATATATATATATTATATATATATTTACATATATATTGACTAACCTTACCGACTTATGCCTCGGTTGAGCCTAGACTTCGGTCTGGAGCGTTTATTTGCTTTTCTATATATATATATATATATATATATATATATATATATATATATATATATATATATATATATATATAAACTGTGTATCGGACTTTGTTCGATTGAGCCTAAACTTCGGTTTGGTGCGTTTATTGCTTTAATATTTATATACTATATATATATTAACTGTGTCGGACTTTGTTCGATGAGCCTAAACTTCGGTTTGGTGCGTTTAATTGCTTTCTTATATATATATATATATATATATATATATATATATATATATATATATATATATATATATATATATATATACGTATATATATATATTTATATTTCATCCCACCTGGAGTTTACTTCGTGGTGGTTGACCGTTTTTACAGCTTTATCTACGTTTTGTCCCGCCTGGAGTTTCCTCTGTGACAGTTGATGGCTTTTAACAGCTTTCTTTACATTTCTGATCCCCCATGGATGTTCTTCGTGGTTGGTGATCATGTCTGTATACATATATTTACGGCTTTTATATATATACCTGCTTACTGCTTTCATACAAATTGCGGTATCATGTGAGCCTAGGAATCATGTGATCATAGATTCATCCCATTAGATCTAGATTCGATTCTCGTGATGGACATTTTCAGCTGTAAGCAGCTTGTAAATTGTTTCGCGATGTCTGAATTTCCTCAGATGGTTTCTATACCCACGAGGAAGTCGGCATTATTTTATACATTATTTTCGTACGGATGCTTCGCAGCCGTCAAATAAAATCAACCAAGCCACGTATTTAATAAAATGGGAGTGCAAAAGGCCTCAATTACTATTGAGCGGCAGGGTTTGAAAAACCTCTTTTATAAAACATCACTGCCATATCTTGCTAAAATTGAATTTTTACATAAATTCAAACCCTGCGTATATAGGTGCGAACGAGGCCTCGTACCACTTTCAAATAACAGCACATTGACTCACACACACACACACACACACACATTCAGATAATAGTTTCTTGAAAAGAGGCGGTCACCATGGTAACACGGATGTCGGGGGGTGCCTAATACCTTTCCCCCACATAACCAAGTCCCCGGACCCTAAATGAATCTCGGTTTCACTGACCCGTATAGCAGTGTCACATCACTGGGTTAATGTGCAAACCTTTTCTCGGTTGTGTTGGTACAACCATTTAAAAAACTAACTGGCGACTCTTAACAGTCCATCGTCGACATTATACATGTCGGACCTTTTTCACTTGTTTTTTCAAACAAATCTCACCTAAAATTAGAACACCAAAGAACAAGTAACAGAAAGGGACATCTAAAAATCCCGACGTCGACAACGAAGAGGAGTAAACACGTGAAGATATGTGTTAAGTCTCAAAGAGATGCAAGTTATAAGAGTCATTGTGGTTTCATTATATGTGTAACTAATGCTTGTAATTATGAACCTTTGAACTGTTATAGGAGGTACGCAAAGCATTTAAGCTGTTTTTGGTAATTGGTAATCTACAAACCAGACAAGTCTTTCAGTTCCTATTTGCTACGTGAACTTGATGATTAATTATTTTAAGTCTTTAATGCAAATAACATGATATGTGTTATATTTATGTGGAAGCATGAAATGTCAAAGTCAACTTATGACTACATTAATTGAGTAAAGCATGCCGATTGAGTAAGGAACTCAATCTTTATATTTGTTATATGAACTGTAACACGTATGTTATGATAGTTCAATGTTTAAGAGATATATGTTGAGTATGATATTATATGCTACGTGTTGCATGAAAACTGTTAGATTTTGCTAGGCTGTCGAGCTCAACCTTGCAAATAACCATTTTTGCAGGTCAAGATTTCAAGGTAAAGCTATGTGTTACCTGAAAGTTATGAATCCGACGTGATACTTGAAGATTCCTTATGTTTTATGAGAAATGTATTTAATATTTGAATGTAACATGTTGAATTGTAAGTGGAGCTATCCGGTATATATGGATATCTATTGATGATGTAAAACTTTGTATAGTCATTTTGTTATAATGATTCATGATATAAATTTGAATCGAAGGGATGTAATGTAAAGGTTAAAAGTTCTAGGAACGAGAACAGTTTGTAAATAGAAAATTTTAATTGTAATAGAATATTTTAATTATTCCGCAAATTTCAATGGTTGTATTATCGTTTAATGATATAAAATTAGAGGTTGAAAGTATTATTAACGACTAAAATCGAGAATTAAATTGTATGAATTTTGGGGTCGTTACAGTAAGACCCCAACTTTTTATAAATAAAATTGAATCTCCTCTATTTATTATTTTGAAATAGTAAAGAGTTGATTTGATTAATGTGATTAGTTATGGGTAAAATGCGTATATATTTCAAATAAGCAAGTGGTTATAAAATATTCATTATTGTTGGTGAATATTCGTTTGGTCGTGGAATATTCTTGCTGTCGGGGAATATTCGTACGACGGCGCAGCCTTGTGTGAGCCCCATAACGAAAAGCGATTGGATGAAGAAAATGATAAGTATGAGTTTTTATAAATAACGGCGTAGTTGTTACCGTTAACACTGTTAGAATACTCGGTGGTTAAAACACAGTAATACGCGGTGTTGCACAGTTACACACGGTATTGAACCAATTATTGATTATTACGTAAGAAGTCACTACTTAATAATTGTTACAGTAATTAATGTTCAATATTTTATTTTATTGATTCAATAATTACTGCGTTGATATTTTATATTATTGTTGTTTCAATAATTGTCACTACACAGTATTTTCCATTATCAGATCAATAATTCATATTATTTGAATAATATAATTAGATAGCACTATTGACAATGTCTAAGGAAGTTCTGTCTAGGAGAGGTTATTTAATTGCGCGCCAGTAAAGAGAAATCTTTACCGGAAGGCCCCCTCTTTCCTGGGAACGACCTGGTTGTCATTATTGTGATTCTGTAATATTATTCGTGAATAATTAATTATTGATTTATATGATAAGGAAAATATTTATTTTATGTGAATATAAATGGAGGAATTTTTAGAAAAATGACAATTGTTAAAAATTGATATTTTATCTTTTCTGATAAAATAATTCATTCAAATATATTATTATGTTACATTATAAATGTATAATGTGATAATATAATAATATAATGATGGTGATATTTTTACAATGAATGTGTGATATATGAATAAATGAGGAGGAAGCGTATTTTTGTTACAATAAATGCTAAACACATGTTAAACATGTTGATGGGCTCCGTTTTTGATTGAAATTTGATTATAGCTTGCAAAATCGTCTGTATGTGGATTTCGGTCAATTTCTGTTTAGGATTTGAAAAAACATAAAACTACAAAGTTGTAGAAAATTGAAATTCATACGGAATGGATGTAAGATTTGAATTTTTCTGATAAAAGGCTATTTATTATGAATTATTGAAGTTCCAGAATAATTGATTTTTGAAGTTTTAAATATTTTTTTAAAGAAAAACGTTTTTTCCATTTTGGTGGGCCCCACATGTGTTGTAAATGTGCTGAAATTAGATTTTCTAGAGGTGGGAGTGAATTTTTTTTAAATATATTAATATTTTATTAAAATTTTTACTTTAGTGTTCTAAACATTTTCCTATAAATAGGGTGCTTAGGTTAGAATTGAAAATCACACCAGAATCTGAAGTTTTCTCTCTCTATATTATCGAGCGTATTTTTGTGAGTATTTTGATACTTTGAGTGTTATTATACGGTGCAAGTTCCTTCAGCATTATATTCGATACTTCAGTAAGAAGCACTATCCTTTTGAGGTAAGGGATGCTATTTTTTTTGTAAATGATATTATTTCTTTCAATATAATTATACCGGAATATTGATATGAATTTTATTATAAAATTTTTACATTTTCATATCGGGGTTACTATTCATGAGTTATTTTTCACGAGTTACTATTCATGAGTTACTATTTACGAGTACTATTCACGAGTACTATTCAAGAAGTATGATGGTTTTTCTTGTGGAATTTCTACCTTTTAGTGTCGGGGCTACTATTCACGTATACGATACTATTCACGTATACGGTACTATTCACGAATACGACAATATTCACAGAAAAATTAAATTTTCTTTTCTGTGTCCAAGATTGTCTGTTATGGTTCCTATCTTTGTTTGGATCTATGTTTTAATCTTCATTTTTGAATTCTGCTCCGCAATTGATTATTATGGAGTATTTTTGAACTTAGATAAACCGAAGTATGAATCCCTAATCTTTGTCTTTTTATCTTTCTGAATTCGTTTTCTTGAAAATATTTTTATCATCCTCAGTCTTTAATGGTGATACTTGATGAATATCTTTGGCCTGTGTAGTGCAAAGATGAATGATTACCTGATGAATATCTTTGGCCCGTAGTGCAAAGATGAACAGGTGTTGAGATGAACATGACCAACTGGTGATACAAATGAATATCTTTTGCCCGTAGTGCAAAGATGAATATTTGATGATTGATGTTATAGGGATAAAATATTGATGATGGACTTTTAAATTCATAGATGATAGTAGATTTCATTCTCTACTTAACTCTTCTAATGAATTATTGTTTCCGTTGCAGTTGTTGATCTAAAACTTGTTATCTATTGTATTCTATCAGATTTTTCCCTATTGAGGACGAATGATAATTTGTTCTACAATATCTTAGTCATAATATTCTTTATTGGACTAGTTGAGCTCACCCTTTTTCCTTTTTGTTCTATTTTTTTTCTCAGGAGGCAATATCATAGCGGGAACTAGTCGGAGTGTGGAGTGATGTTTGAAGTCGGTTGTTTTAGCAGTCCTCACTATTTTGTAAACTAGTGTATCAATAAATGTAATAAGGACTTATTTGAGTGTGGATATTGTCTAGAATACAATATTTGTATTTAAACTCACAGTATATGTGTTGTCGTATTTTGCACGACAATTGTAATAATAAAGTTGTAGTTATTTTCTGTACCATGTATTTTGTGACTCAGAATGGATTGGGTGGAATGGACCTATTTTGGGGACGTCACAGAGAAAATAATTACCAAACTTTCAACAAATATTTCATGCTAAATTTCTTTATTTATATCAAAATTGAACCAATATCCACCTCATAATAATTATTCACAATTAATATTATAAGCTCACAATATTAACAACTAGATCATTTCTAAGAAAGAGGGGGCTTTCCGATAATGATTTATCCTTATTGGCGTGCAATTGTATAACCTAACGCTTTCCTCGACAGAATTTTTTAGACATTCTTAATAATGCTAACTAATAATATGAATAATTGTGTCGTGTCAATTATTAATTTAATAATATAAAATATAATGCAGATGATACTGTGACAATAATTGAATCAATAATATGAGATACTATGCAACAATTACTGTGACAATTATTGAGTGACTTCTTACGTAAGAATCAATAATAAAAAATACTGTGCAATACCATGTGCTACTGTGCAACCACGCGTATTACTGTATTTTTATCACTGGGTATTTCAATAGTTAGCGGTAAAAATTTTTCTGTTATGTTTATAAAAAGGTTATTTCTATTGCTTTCTATATCATACAGTTATTCTATTATGTGGTCCACCAATGATTGCGCCGTTGTATGGATATTTCCCGATAAAAAGAATATTTTCCGACCAAATGAATATTTTATGACCACTTGCTTATTTTGTAAAATTTGCACATTTCACCCATAACTAAAGCATTATATCAATTCAACACCTTATTATTCAAAATAATAATTAGAAAAACTAAATCTTTATTCATAAAAAGATGGGGTCTTACACTAGCAGACTTAGCTGCTCTGTTATGAGAGTTTCTTATTATGCTACTAAGTTCCCTTAAGCATGAGTTCTGAAGAACTTATTAGCGAAGCAAGAGATTTCTTCTGTTTCGCATAGTGAGGCTTTTGTCAGATCTTTTTGTGGATTGCACGTTCTTTCTCTTATTCGATATGTTTAATTCGTTTACCTCTAAACCGTCACTTTCAGCAGACTGGTTGGTAGCCACTCCTTTTTGTTTCCTCATTTTAGACCAAGGATGTTTGAAGAGTATATCGGGATCCTCAATTCACAACGTTCGATGTCAGTCTTCTTTGTTTAGACATTCTCATTTATTAGACAAATGACTTCTACGATTTTGATACCGACTTTCATGAACTGTACGCTTATTTGCTCATAGTTTAACTGTGAAATTTGTAGAGTGACTTGACTATAGTGAATCTACGTTTTCGAGAGTTCTCTACGTTTTAACAGTGTTCTACCATCCTGAACTTAGGTCGTGTTGTCCGTTCTACGTTCTCTTGGATAGACTCTACACTTACTTGGGTAGACTCTACGATTCTGCACTTAGCTCTACGCTTGCTTAGGTAGACTTATGATTCTGCACTTAGCTTTACGCTTGCTTGGGTAGACTCTATGATTCTGCACTTAGCTCTACGCTTGCTCGGGCAGACTTTACGATTCTGCACTTAACTTTACGCTTGCTCGGGCAGACTCTACGATTCTGCACTTCGTGGAACTTAGACTTCTCACAGTGTCAAAGAGGCTCTATGAACCTTTCATCTATTACATCAATTCAGCTCATAAGATCAACCTAACAAGTTTGATCTTTTTATTCTAAATCCTTTTACGTCATAATCTTTCTAATCCAAAGGACTTTACAAGATGATAAAGATGATAATTGTTTAGCTTAGATTAACTTAACATTTCTGATCTTTAATCTAAGTCCTTGTACACATGCTCTAATAAGGAATTTACATATTTGTTAATGCATGCATATATGCAATTTTTTTTATTCCAACATCAAATTTAATCATGCAACTTCCAACATAATAGATGTTGAAGGAGTTCAAGAACCCAAAAGCGCTATAAGTTAACTAGAAGAACTTGTAGACAGACATATTGTACCATAACTGAATCGTAAATCTGGAAAGGTACCGAAGATACTTGGGAGGTATAGATTCATTATAGATGACGATGATGAGGTACGCATTATAGAAGATAAGATTCAGTTACATACAATGAGGCTATGTGTAGTAGACACTCAGAGAAATGGCTGATGACCATTAAATCTGAAATGGAATCCATGTATGAAAAGACAAGTGTGGACTTTTGTTAACCCTCCGGTAGGCATTAAGCCTAAAGGGTGTATATGTGTTTTTAAGAGAAAGACAAGAGCAAATGGCAAGGTGAAGACCTTTAAGTCCTGACTGATTAAAAAGGTTTCAAATAAAGTTAAGGAGTTGACTATGATATCTTCTCACCGGTAGCAATGCTCAAGTCCATTCGAATTTTTTTTTTGCGATTACAGCTTATTACGACATCTAGAAAATGGACGTGTAGACACTCTTCCTCAAGGGAGATTAGAGGAAAATGTATGTATGATACAGCCAGATGGATTTGTTTCAAAAGTTAGAACAAATAAGTGTATAAGCTACAATGATCTATTTATGGATTGAAGCAAGTTTCACGCAGATGGATCATCCGTTTTGATGAGATAATCAAAGAGTTTGATTTGATCAAAAATGAGGATGAACCAAGTGTGTATAAGAAGGTCAGTGGGAGAGCGTGACATTCCTAGTATTATATATTGATACAATACAGAAAAGGAGTGACATACCAATGCTACAATCAGTAAAGATAAAGTTATCTAAACAATCCTTAATGAATGATTTGGGAGAAGCATCCTAATTTGGGGATAAAGATCTATATAGATAGATTTAAAAAGATGCTCAGCTTGAACCAAGGAATGTACTTTTCAATGCTAAAGGAGTTTAGCATGGCAAACTCCAAGAGATGTCTCATGATGATGAGCCATGGAGTATATCTCTCTAAGAAATTGTCCCTAATGACACCTGAAAAGAGAGATCGCATGAGTAACTATCATGTATGTAATGAAACATATGAGACCTAATGTTGATCAATTATATTCAGGAGAAGATCACTGTAAGACAGTGAAACACATCCTAAAGTACTTAACTTGAACTAAGGATGTATTAATTATTTATGGCGTGTCTGGATAAAAACTAGAGGGCTATACAGACTCAAGTTTTTAAGACTGACCAAGACGACAACAAATCCACTTTAGGGTAAATGGTTACCTTGAACAGTGGTGTGGTGCAGTGAGTTAAAAAGGTCCAAACAGGAAGGAGTTACTGATTTAGTGATAAAGACAAAGTATATAGCTCTAAATGAAGTTGCAAAGTTGATTGTTTGGATGAAAAAGTTTATTATAGAACTAGGAATAGTTTCTAAGTCTCATCTGGGATCCAAACATGTGTTGCGGCACTTTCATTTGATTAGAGAAATCATTGAAAGAGGAGAAGTCACTATAGAGATAGTGGACTCTCAAGAACAATATTTCAAATCCATTTACTAAAGCTATATTTAACAGTAGGACGATCGCACTTAAAAAAGATGAGTATGAGATACCAAGGTGGTGGACTTTAGTTCAAGTGGGAAATTGAAAGTGATATGTCCTCAAGCCAATCACATTGGATGTTATAAGCATTTATTTTGTAATCTTGTTCATTTATTAATTAGATAATTTATATAATATAAAATGCATTCTTTATCCATGTTAATTAGTTGAATTATTAAATGTGATAAACCCATAGTTGTTGAGCAATGATTTTAGAATCATGATGTTGATCATGCTAATGAGATCTAAATTCTTGATAGCTCAAAACTAGAACCTTCCTAATCGAATGGATCACCAATGTGGGGTTAGTGATTCCGGATAGATTAATACATACTATGCTTGCTCCGTTGAAGAAGATGATTGATCTCATAATCATATGTATGGAGACACTAAAGAAAGTATGTAGGTGCTTATTGGATAATAAGTTTACTGAACGTGATTCGCTTAAAGGAATCCTAATGGACTTTTACTCACCTGACAATAGGAGTTCCTATAGTGATAGTTTTGCAAGTGATCCTTGGACTTGAGATCATCATAGTACCTTGTGTATTCTGAATTATACTTTGTCAAATTCCTTAATACTTAATAGTATGTTGTAAGGTATGTTCGGATATAATAAAGTATATATGGAGGTAGGTGAATGATCAACAAAGGATCTACCACTTCCAGTAAAGGGAGATAATATCCTATGCGATTCGATGACAAAAAGCTCCTTTACCCCACCGTGGTTGTCGAGTTGTAAGTGTAACGACCCCAAAATAGGTCCATTCCATCCAACCTATTCTGAGTCGCCAAATACATGGTATAGAAAACAACTGTAACTTTATTACAACAATTGTCGTGCAAAATACAACAACACATATGCTATAAGT
Source organism: Panax notoginseng (assembly GCA_016801055.1). Lineage (NCBI taxonomy): Eukaryota > Viridiplantae > Streptophyta > Magnoliopsida > Apiales > Araliaceae > Panax > Panax notoginseng. Next base: position 155,505,966 of record CM029015.1, on the reverse strand, counting down.
TTGGATACAAATATATACCAAATGTGACTCATGTTCCAACCGTGGACAGCACCTCACAGTGGTACCTATCATAAAGGTATAGTCAAAAACTGTTTTAGAAATTAGAATCTTTGGGAAGTGCTCAAGGAAACCTTCGTACATGGGAGGCCACGCGTCTAGGTTATGATAGATATCATATGGCCACAGAATTATCCTTGGTTGACCCAATAGACCCCAAAGAAAAACGAGAAGATTACTATCATATTCTTCCCAATGGTGAGTCTTCTCTTGACTTATCATTATCTCCACTATCTCTAATTGAGAATTATACTTCAAACAAACACCAAGATTATATAGGTAGTGCCCATAGATATACTCAGCAAGTGGATGAGCACAACCCTGTCTTATGATGACACGAGGTTGTATGTCATTAGACATCTTGTATGATAGTGACAAAACACCCTTCCAACGTTGGGTTCGCCTCACCCTATTTTCTTCACCAAATATAACTACTAAATGATGACCACCGTTCCATTCCCTTGTTACCCCCGCTCGACCCAGCTACACTCTTATTACCTGAAAGGAATTGTGAAGTAAAAGGGTGAGCACAACTAGCTCAGTAAAGAATATCATGACTAAAGATAATTCAATTATCAATAGCCTTCATCAACAATAAATCAGAGATTTAGAACATATGGTAAATGATAAAAATTTCAACCATAGTTGCAGCGGAACGAGCAATCCATTAGAAGAGTCAAATAGACTATAAAGTCTATTATCTTCTCCATGTTAAAAATCCATCAATAATGTTTTATCCCTGTAACATCAATCAACCATTCTGGTCCACAATCATATGAATAACTCATAATCATAACTGTAGTTCTAAATTCCTCTTCTCATCCAGGACGAAGATAATTTTCATCACCTATCTTTACCTGAAACATCAAAGATCATGGTTACACCAAATCACATTTCCTGTTCATAATCATACTAATAACTTCATCTTTGCACTACGGCCAAAGATATTCATTTGTATCACCAGTTGGTCATGTTTATCTCAACATCTGTTCATCTTTGCACTACTGGCCAAAGATATTCAACAACATGTCATCTTTGCACTACGGGCCAAAGATATTCATCAATAATTCATCTTTGCACTACAGGCCAAAGATATTCATCAATATTTCATCTTTGCACTACAGGCCAAAGATATTAATATCTCAAAGAAATATATAATCATTTCAGAATTTATATAAACAATAATTATAACCATGTTGATCAATTCACCTTTGCACTTAAGCTAAAGATATTCACTTATAAATTAAATGGTCATGATCATGCCAATCAACGATTCAACTTTGCACTACTGGCCAAAGATAACCCATAGTCATGATCATACCAAAAATCTACCCATCTTTACACTCAAGTCAAAGAGAAATATCATCATTAGGGTTATAAAAACGTTATATATAATAATAAAAATAATATGATCAACATCTAGTTTTAATCTCAAGAGTAATATTCGTAAATCAACTATAATTTGGTTAGAAAAAGAAACCAATTTTTATCGTGAATAGTAACTCGTGAATAGTAACTCATGAATAGTAACTCGTGAATAGTAACTCATAAATAGTAAACCCGACACAAAAAGGTAGAAATTCCACAATAAAATCCATACCAGTATTTCGGTATAATGATATTGAAAGAATAATATTTCTTAAGCTTATAAACAATTTATTTAAATTGTTTACACTTTACTAAATAATGCATTTAATCATTCTAAAATACCAAACTCATAAGATTTTATCACCAATAATCAAAACCCTCATCAAAAATCTGCATATACCTCATATAGAATTCTTAAGCCATAAAATCCTATTTTCCAATTTTCTTACTTCACATAACATATTTAATTCATTTACTCACAACTAGACCATTTTCATGAAAAATACCAAATCAGTTCCAAAAATATTTCTTTTCTGAGATTTAACATAATATAGTCCCATAGTGAACATATATTTTTTTCAGAATTTTTAAAAGTCATTTACTATTTTTCATATGGCCAAAATAGCCGAATATTTAGACATTTATCAAAAGTTATACTTTTTTCTAAAAATTCTGAAATTTACAGAGTATACTTCTATCATATACATGTACCCCCAATAAAAATTTCATCAATTTTGGAGTTAACCACAAGGAATTATAAGCGGTTACTTTTAAAATAGTTTTTTCTCATAAAATTCATAACTCTCAATCTATACATCCAAAAATCACCATTTTTGGACACAATCAAGAAAACTCATCAAAATATCATTTTAAATTTTTCCAGAATTTTTGAAGATCAGAAAAATTACGAAACTGAAAATCATAACAACCCTTAATATCCCTTAATATCCCTTACCTCAAAAGAGCAGTACTTCTGACTGGATATCGGATATGATGCTGAAGGAAACTTGCACTGATGAATAGCAACTCACCAAGTATCTAAAAACTTACAAAATATGCTTCATAATATAGAGAGAGAAAGAGAGAAAGCTTATGTTTCTGGTGTGATTTTCAATTCTAACTTAGCCCTCTATTTATAGGAAAATTTTGGTAGGTTTGACCTGCAACCTGATGGCTTTACCTGCTACTATTCCCACCCACCACATTTAAAATATAATTCAGCACATTTCTTCACCAACCACAAGTGGGGCCCACCAATTCTAGAATTTTCCACCAAAATGATAAACTCCGAAAATTCAACAATTTTTGAACCAGTCATCTCGTAAAATTCATAATAAATCATACGTTCATTTTTAACGGTTCAAAATTTGTGGACATATACTCAACTTATATATGTATAACATATCCAAAAATTACCACGATCCAACGGTCGGATTAAAAATTATAACCCTCGCAAAATATCTCAAAAACCCTGATTTTTAATACCTCCATTCCGACAAAAATACTGATAAAAACCTCAACATTAACTCCTTCATTTTTAACCACAAAAATATATCCCTCATTTATATCCATATAAAATAAATATTTCCTTATCATATGAATCAATAATTAATTATTCACAAATAATATTACAGAATCACATTTAGGACAACCAGGCCGTTCCCAGGAAAGAGGGGGCTTTCCAATAAGAATTTTTCCTTACTGGCGCGCAATTAGATGACCAAACCTCTCTTTAGACAGAACTTTCTAGACATTGTCAATAATGCTATCTAATAATACTATTCAAATAATATGAATTATTGATCTGATAATGGGAAATACTGTGCAGCAACAATTATTGAACAATAATAATACAAAATTTCAACGTAACAATTATTGAATCAATAAAATAAAATATTGAACAGTAATTACTGTAACAATTATTGAGTAGTGCCTTCTTACGTAAGAATCAATAATTTCAAAAATACTATGCAATAACGTGTGCTACTGTGCAATAACGCGTATTACTGTATTTTAACCACTGGGTATTCCAACAGTGTTAACGGTAACAACTACGCCGTTATTTGTAAAAACTCAAATTTGTCGTTTTCTTCACCCGACAGTTATTCGTTATGGGGCCCACAAATAGCTGCGCCGTCGTACGAATATTCCCCGACAGAAAGAATATTCCACGACCAAACGAATATTCCCCGACAACAATGATTATTTTATAACCACTTGCTTATTTTAAAAAAAAAATTCATATTTCACCCATAACTTTAAACTTTTATCAATTTAACCATTTACTGAATAGTAATTATAAGAAAAATTGAATACTTTTATTTCATAAAATTCGGGGTCTTACAATCTCCTCTCCTTATGAAATTTCGTCCCCGAAATTTACGTACCTGGTATTTCGAAGAGTTGAGAATACCTTGCTTCCATTTCAGATTCTATCTCTCAGATCATCATGATTTCTCCATTGCTCATCTCCCATGATAACTTCATTTGGGTTCGTCATTTGTTGGGAAGTCATGACAACCGCCATCCCTCGAACTACTCGGCTTTGACTTGTCTGGAGCAGCATTTGGCGTCATCATTACCGTTGGAATATACCTTTCTATAGGACATATTCCTCCCTCAACTGCCTCTTCGTACTCCTCATTCATGATCTGAATCATCAATCTTCGATCCATATCGGATTCAGGTTGACCGCTATGTACAGGGTAATTCAAAACACGATGTTGGGTTTTCCCAATTGCTTTCCAAAAAGAGAAATTCATATCATCTATTTTAGCCTTCTTAGATCGAACATCTCTTTCCACAATATCCACGTGTCGTGCGGCTTTTGCCCATGCATCACTTATTCTCACTCGTTCAGTTTTTTCTTCTTTCAGCTCAGATTCTATTTTTATCATCTTATACTCTGCCAAAGAATGCTTCTGTTCAAGCATCACATATCGGGTAACACAAGCTTGAATTGTTGCATCCTTTTGTTCCACGATCGCCTGTCGTTCTTCTGCCTGCTCTTCTAACTCATGAATACGATTTTGAAATTCTACATTTTGATCATATAATACCTCTAATAAACTCTCATCTGGTACTTCTTCTTCCTCTTCTTTCTCAGTCTCAGTTGTTACCTCTGCGACTATCTCGGGTGTAACTATCAATTCTTCACTCACCACATGGATATCTCTAATTCCTTCTTCGTTTGACATCACATTATCACGGTTAGTGATTAGAGGTATCCCCACACTCTCATTCACTCCATTGTTAGCATTCTCAGCTGTCATTCTCAAATACTGCCATAAAACAAGGGTTAATTAAACAAATTAACATATCACATAATATCCCAATATTATGACTGACCAACAAATAAGCTTAGATAGGACACACTAGCGAATGATTTACTCATCTCTCCCCTCCTAGTTGTATTCCCCGATCTCCGCCAGAGATCATATCCCTAAGCTCTGATACCAAATGTAACGACTCCAAAATAGGTCCATTCCATCCAACCTATTCTGAGTCGCCAAATACATGGTATAGAAAACAACTGTAACTTTATTACAACAATTGTCGTACAAAATACAGCAACACATATGCTATAAGTTTGGATACAAATATATACCAAATGTGACTCATGTTCCAACCGTGGACAGCACCTCACAGTGGTACCTATCATAAAGGTATAGTCAAAAACTGTTTTAGAAATTAGAATCTTTGGGAAGTGCTCAAGGAAACCTTCGTACATGGGAGGCCACGCGTCTAGGTTATGATAGATATCATATGGCCACAGAATTATCCTTGGTTGACCCAATAGACCCCAAAGAAAAACGAGAAGATTACTATCATATTCTTCCCAATGGTGAGTCTTCTCTTGACTTATCATTATCTCCACTATCTCTAATTGAGAATTATACTTCAAACAAACACCAAGATTATATAGGTAGTGCCCATAGATATACTCAGCAAGTGGATGAGCACAACCCTGTCTTATGATGACACGAGGTTGTATGTCATTAGACATCTTGTATGATAGTGACAAAACACCCTTCCAACGTTGGGTTCGCCTCACCCTATTTTCTTCACCAAATATAACTACTAAATGATGACCACCGTTCTATTCCCTTGTTACCCCCGCTCGACCCAGCTACACTCTTATTACCTGAAAGGAATTGTGAAGTAAAAGGGTGAGCACAACTAGCTCAGTAAAGAATATCATGACTAAAGATAATTCAATTATCAATAGCCTTCATCAACAATAAATCAGAGATTTAGAACATATGGTAAATGATAAAAATTTCAACCATAGTTGCAGCGGAACGAGCAATCCATTAGAAGAGTCAAATAGACTATAAAGTCTATTATCTTCTCCATGTTAAAAATCCATCAATAATGTTTTATCCCTGTAACATCAATCAACCATTCTGGTCCACAATCATATGAATAACTCATAATCATAACTGTAGTTCTAAATTCCTCTTCTCATCCAGGACGAAGATAATTTTCATCACCTATCTTTACCTGAAACATCAAAGATCATGGTTACACCAAATCACATTTCCTGTTCATAATCATACTAATAACTTCATCTTTGCACTACGGCCAAAGATATTCATTTGTATCACCAGTTGGTCATGTTTATCTCAACATCTGTTCATCTTTGCACTACTGGCCAAAGATATTCAACAACATGTCATCTTTGCACTACGGGCCAAAGATATTCATCAACAATTCATCTTTGCACTACAGGCCAAAGATATTCATCAATATTTCATCTTTGCACTACAGGCCAAAGATATTAATATCTCAAAGAAATATATAATCATTTCAGAATTTATATAAACAATAATTATAACCATGTTGATCAATTCACCTTTGCACTTAAGCTAAAGATATTCACTTATAAATTAAATGGTCATGATCATACCAATCAACGATTCAACTTTGCACTACTGGCCAAAGATAACCCATAGTCATGATCATACCAAAAATCTACCCATCTTTACACTCAAGTCAAAGAGAAATATCATCATTAGGGTTATAAAAACGTTATATATAATAATAAAAATAATATGATCAACATCTAGTTTTAATCTCAAGAGTAATATTCGTAAATCAACTATAATTTGGTTAGAAAAAGAAACCAATTTTTATCGTGAATAGTAACTCGTGAATAGTAACTCATGAATAGTAACTCGTGAATAGTAACTCATAAATAGTAAACCCGACACAAAAAGGTAGAAATTCCACAATAAAATCCATACCAGTATTTCGGTATAATGATATTGAAAGAATAATATTTCTTAAGCTTATAAACAATTTATTTAAATTGTTTACACTTTACTAAATAATGCATTTAATCATTCTAAAATACCAAACTCATAAGATTTTATCACCAATAATCAAAACCCTCATCAAAAATCTGCATATACCTCATATAGAATTCTTAAGCCATAAAATCCTATTTTCCAATTTTCTTACTTCACATAACATATTTAATTCATTTACTCACAACTAGACCATTTTCATGAAAAATACCAAATCAGTTCCAAAAATATTTCTTTTCTGAGATTTAGCATAATATAGTCCCATAGTGAACATATATTTTTTTCAGAATTTTTAAAAGTCATTTACTATTTTTCATATGGCCAAAACAGCCGAATATTTAGACATTTATCAAAAGTTATACTTTTTTCTAAAAATTCTGAAATTTACAGAGTATACTTCTATCATATACATGTACCCCCAATAAAAATTTCATCAATTTTGGAGTTAACCACAAGGAATTATAAGCGGTTACTTTTAAAATAGTTTTTTCTCATAAAATTCATAACTCTCAATCTATACATCTAAAAATCACCATTTTTGGACACAATCAAGAAAACTCATCAAAATATCATTTTAAATTTTTCCAGAATTTTTGAAGATCAGAAAAATTACGAAACTGAAAATCATAACAACCCTTAAAATCCCTTAATATCACTTACCTCAAAAGAGCAGTACTTCTGACTGGATATCGGATATGATGCTGAAGGAAACTTGCACTGATGAATAGCAACTCACCAAGTATCTAAAAACTCACAAAATATGCTGCATAATATAGAGAGAGAAAGAGAGAAAGCTTATGTTTCTGGTGTGATTTTCAATTCTAACTTAGCCCTCTATTTATAGGAAAATTTTGGTAGGTTTGACCTGAAACCTGATGGCTTTACCTGCTACTATTCCCACCCACCACATTTGAAATATAATTCAGCACATTTCTTCACCAACCACAAGTGGGGCCCACCAATTCTAGAATTTTCTACCAAAATGATAAACTCCGAAAATTTAACAATTTCTGAACCAGTCATCTCGTAAAATTCATAATAAATCATACGTTCATTTTTAACGGTTCAAAATTTGTGGACATATACTCAACTTATATATGTATAACATATCCAAAAATTACCACGATCCAACGGTCGGATTAAAAATTATAACCCTCGCAAAATATCTCAACAACCCTGATTTTTAATACCTCCATTCCGACAAAAATACTGATAAAAACCTCAACATTAACTCCTTCATTTTTAACCACAAAAATATATCCCTCATTTATATCCATATAAAATAAATATTTCCTTATCATATGAATCAATAATTAATTATTCACAAATAATATTACAGAATCACATTTATGACAACCAGGCTGTTCCCAGGAAAGAGGGGGCTTTCCAATAAGAATTTTTCCTTACTGGCGCGCAATTAGATGACCAAACCTCTCCTTAGACAGAACTTTCTAGACATTGCCAATAATGCTATCTAATAATACTATTCAAATAATATGAATTATTGATCTGATAATGGGAAATACTGTGCAGCAACAATTATTGAACAACAATAATACAAAATTTCAACGTAGCAATTATTGAATCAATAAAATAAAATATTGAACAGTAATTACTGTAACAATTATTGAGTAGTGCCTTCTTACGTAAGAATTAATAATTTCAAAAATACTATGCAATAACGTGTGCTACTGTGCAATAACGCGTATTACTGTATTTTAACCACTGGGTATTCCAACAGTGTTAACGGTAACAACTACGCCGTTATTTGTAAAAACTCAAATTTGTCGTTTTCTTCACCCGACAGTTATTCGTTATGGGGCCCACAAATAGCTGCGCCGTCGTACAAATATTCCCCGACAGAAAGAATATTCCACGACCAAACGAATATTCCCCGACAACAATGATTATTTTATAACCACTTGCTTATTTTAAAAAAAAAATTCATATTTCACCCATAACTTTAAACTTTTATCAATTTAACCATTTACTGAATAGTAATTATAAGAAAAATTGAATACTTTTATTTCATAAAATTCGGGGTCTTACAATCTCCCCTCCTTATGAAATTTCGTCCCCGAAATTTACGTACCTGGTATTTCGAAGAGTTGAGAATACCTTGCTTCCATTTCAGATTCTATCTCTCAGATCATCATGATTTCTCCATTGCTCATCTCCCATGATAACTTCATTTGGGTTCCTCATTTGTTGGGAAGTCATGACAACCGCCATCCCTCGAACTACTCGGCTTTGACTTGTCTGGAGCAGCATTTGGCGTCATCATTACCGTTGGAATATACCTTTCTATAGGACATATTCCTCCCTCAACTGCCTCTTCGTACTCCTCATTCATGATCTGAATCATCAATCTTCGATCCATATCGGATTCAGGTTGACCGCTATGTACAGGGTAATTCAAAACACGATGTTGGGTTCTCCCAATTGCTTTTCAAAAAGAGAAATTCATATCATCTATTTTAGCCTTCTTAGATCGAACATCTCTTTCCACAATATCCACGTGTCGTGCGGCTTTTGCCCATGCATCACTTATTCTCACTCGTTCAGTTTTTTCTTCTTTCAGCTCAGATTCTATTTTTATCATCTTATACTCTGCCAAAGAATGCTTCTGTTCAAGCATCACATATCGGGTAACACAAGCTTGAATTATTGCATCCTTTTGTTCCACGATCGCCTGTCGTTCTTCTGCCTGCTCTTCTAACTCATGAATACGATTTTGAAATTCTACATTTTGATCATATAATACCTCTAATAAACTCTCATCTGGTACTTCTTCTTCCTCTTCTTCCTCAGTCTCAGCTGTTACCTCTGCGACTATCTCGGGTGTAACTATCAATTCTTCACTCACCACATGGATATCTCTAATTCCTTCTTCGTTTGACATCACATTATCACGGTTAGTGATTAGAGGTATCCCCACACTCTCATTCACTCCATTGTTAGCATTCTCAGCTGTCATTCTCAAATACTGCCATAAAACAAGGGTATATTAAACAAATTAACATATCACATAATATCCCAATATTATGACTGACCAACAAATAAGCTTAGATAGGACACACTAGCGAAGGATTTACTCATCTCTCCCCTCCTAGTTGTATTCCCCGATCTCCGCCAGAGATCATATCCCTAAGCTCTGATACCAAATGTAACGACCCCAAAATAGGTCCATTCCATCCAACCTATTCTGAGTCGCCAAATACATGGTATAGAAAACAACTGTAACTTTATTACAACAATTGTCGTACAAAATACAACAACACATATGCTATAAGTTTTGATACAAATATATAATAAATGTGACTCATGTTCCAACCGTGGACAGCACCTCACAGTGGTACCTATCATAAAGGTATAGTCAAAAACTGTTTTAGAAATTAGAATCTTTGGGAAGTGCTCAAGGAAACCTTCGTACATGGGAGGCCACGCGTCTAGGTTATGATAGATATCATATGGCCACAGAATTATCCTTGGTTGACCCAATAGACCCCAAAGAAAAACGAGAAGATTACTATCATATTCTTCCCAATGGTGAGTCTTCTCTTGACTTATCATTATCTCCACTATCTCTAATTGAGAATTATACTTCAAACAAACACCAAGATTATATAGGTAGTGCCCATAGATATACTCCGCAAGTGGATGAGCACAACCCTGTCTTATGATGACACGAGGTTGTATGTCATTAGACATCTTGTATGATAGTGACAAAACACCCTTCCAACGTTGGGTTCGCCTCACCCTATTTTCTTCACCAAATATAACTACTAAATGATGACCACCGTTCCATTCCCTTGTTACCCCCGCTCGACCCAGCTACACTCTTATTACCTGAAAGGAATTGTGAAGCAAAAGGGTGAGCATAACTAGCTCAGTAAAGAATATCATGACTAAAGATAATTCAGTTATCAATAGCCTTCATCAACAATAAATCAGAGATTTAGAACATATGGTAAATGATAAAAATTTCAACCATAGTTGCAGCGGAAAGAGCAATCCATTAAAAGAGTCAAATAGACTATAAAGTCTATTATCTTCTCCATGTTAAAAATCCATCAATAATGTTTTATCCCTGTAACATCAATCAACCATTCTGGTCCACAATCATATGAATAACTCATAATCATAACTGTAGTTCTAAATTCCTCTTCTCATCCAGGACGAAGATAATTTTCATCACCTATCTTTACCTGAAACATCAAAGATCATGGTTACACCAAATCACATTTCCTGTTCATAATCATACTAATAACTTCATCTTTGCACTACGGCTAAAGATATTCATTTGTATCACCAGTTGGTCATGTTTATCTCAACATCTGTTCATCTTTGCACTACTGGCCAAAGATATTCAACAACATGTCATCTTTGCACTACGGGCCAAAGATATTCATCAACAATTCATCTTTGCACTACAAGCCAAAGATATTCATCAATATTTCATCTTTGCACTACAGGCCAAAGATATTAATATCTCAAAGAAATATATAATCATTTCAGAATTTATATAAACAATAATTATAACCATGTTGATCAATTCACCTTTGCACTTAAGCTAAAGATATTCACTTATAAATTAAATGGTCATGATCATACCAATCAACGATTCAACTTTGCACTACTGGCCAAAGATAACCCATAGTCATGACAAAAATCTACCCATCTTTACACTCAAGTCAAAGAGAAATATCATCATTAGGGTTATAAAAACATTATATATAATAATAAAAATAATATGATCAACATCTAGTTTTAATCTCAAGAGTAATATTCGTAAATCAACTATAATTTGGTTAGAAAAAGAAACTAATTTTTATCGTGAATAGTAACTCGTGAATAGTAACTCGTGATTAGTAACTCATGAATAGTAACTCGTGAATAGTAACTCATAAATAGTAAACCCGACACAAAAAGGTAGAAATTCCACAATAAAATCCATACCAGTATTTCGGTATAATGATATTGAAAGAATAATATTTCTTAAGCTTATAAACAATTTATTTAAATTGTTTACACTTTACTAAATAATGCATTTAATCATTCTAAAATACAAAACTCATAAGATTTTATCACCAATAATCAAAACCCTCATCAAAAATCTGCATATACCTCATATAGAATTCTTAAGCCATAAAATCCTATTTTCCAATTTTCTTACTTCACATAACATATTTAATTCATTTACTCACAACTAGACCATTTTCATGAAAAATACCAAATCAGTTCCAAAAATATTTCTTTTCTGAGATTTAGCATAATATAGTCCCATAGTGAACATATATTTTTCTCAGAATTTTTAAAAGTCATTTACTATTTTTCATATGGCCAAAACAACCGAATATTTAGACATTTATCAAAAGTTATACTTTTTTCTAAAAATTCTGAAATTTACAGAGTATACTTCTATCATATACATGTACCCCCAATAAAAATTTCATCAATTTTGGAGTTAACCACAAGGAATTATAAGCGGTTACTTTTAAAATAGTTTTTTCTCATAAAATTCATAACTCTCAATCTATACATCTAAAAATCACCATTTTTGGACACAATCAAGAAAACTCATCAAAATATCATTTTAAATTTTTCCAGAATTTTTAAAGATCAGAAAAATTACGAAACTGAAAATCATAACAACCCTTAAAATCCCTTAATATCCCTTACCTCAAAAGAGCAGTACTTCTTACTGGATATCGGATATGATGCTGAAGGAAACTTGCACTGATGAATAGCAACTCACCAAGTATCTAAAAACTCACAAAATATGCTGCATAATATAGAGAGAGAAAGAGAGAAAGCTTATGTTTCTGGTGTGATTTTCAATTCTAACTTAGCCCTCTATTTATAGGAAAATTTTGGTAGGTTTGACCTGCAACCTGATGGCTTTACCTGCTACTATTCCCACCCACCACATTTGAAATATAATTCAGCACATTTCTTCACCAACCACAAGTGGGGCCCACCAATTCTAGAATTTTCTACCAAAATGATAAACTCCGAAAATTCAACAATTTCTGAACCAGTCATCTCGTAAAATTCATAATAAATCATACGTTCATTTTTAACGGTTCAAAATTTGTGGACATATACTCAACTTATATATGTATAACATATCCAAAAATTACCACGATCCAACGGTCGGATTAAAAATTATAACCCTCGCAAAATATATCAAAAACCCTGATTTTTAATACCTTCATTCCGACAAAAATACTGATAAAAACCTCAACATTAACGCCTTCATTTTTAACCACAAAAATATATCCCTCATTTATATCCATATAAAATAAATATTTCCTTATCATATGAATCAATAATTAATTATTCACAAATAATATTACAGAATCACATTTAGGACAACCAGGCCGTTCCCAGGAAAGAGGGGGCTTTCCAATAAGAATTTTTCCTTACTGGCGCGCAATTAGATGACCAAACCTCTCCTTAGACAGAACTTTCTAGACATTGCCAATAATGCTATCTAATAATACTATTCAAATAATATGAATTATTGATCTGATAATGGGAAATACTGTGCAGCAACAATTATTGAACAACAATAACACAAAATTTCAACGTAGCAATTATTGAATCAATAAAATAAAATATTGAACAGTAATTACTGTAACAATTATTGAGTAGTGCCTTCTTACGTAAGAATTAATAATTTCAAAAATACTATGCAATAACGTGTGCTACTGTGCAATAACGCGTATTACTGTATTTTAACCACCGGGTATTCCAACAGTGTTAACGGTAACAACTACGCCGTTATTTGTAAAAACTCAAATTTGTCGTTTTCTTCACCCGACAGTTATTCGTTATGGGGCCCACAAATAGCTGCGCCGTCGTACGAATATTCCCCGACAGAAAGAATATTCCACGACCAAACGAATATTCTCCGACAACAATGATTATTTTATAACCACTTGCTTATTTTAAAAAAAAAAATCATATTTCACCCATAACTTTAAACTTTTATCAATTTAACCATTTACTGAATAGTAATTATAAGAAAAATTGAATACTTTTATTTCATAAAATTCGGGGTCTTACAGTAAGCATTGATTCACTATACTTTAAAAAAATATAATTGGCCCACTATAGTTTTTAAAAATTTAAAAACAGGCCATTCCGTCCAAGAAATTAGATGGACGTTAAATTGAATTGTATATTTACATACATGGCAGCCAGAAAAAAAAGAAAATATTTAGTGGCTGGGCAATGATTTGGCAACCACGCAACATTTTCCTATTATTTCTCTCTCTTCCCAAGTTCTTCTTCTTCATTTTTTGTATTATCTTCTTCCTCCTTATCTATATCTCAATGTATCTTTATCAAATGCCCACAATCTAAATCACCATTATCAAAGGCTGCTGAATATCAAAAACTTCTTACAACGCGCTTGAAGGAATAGAGGGAACGATGTAGTGAGAGCCTGGAGAAAAAGAGATCAATACGATTTGGGGATTCAATGTTACTCAGCCGGGGATATGTGTTCTTACCGCAATCTGGTTTTAGTTGTGCTTGGCGATCTGATTTGATTTTCTCTAGTTTAGATCTTACCGGTTCCACATCAGTACAATTTGGGGATTCAATGTTACTCATGTTTTAATTTCGACTGATTTGGTGTTATCTTTTTAGGTTTGATCTGATGTAGGTTCAATTTTTGGACTCGAACTAGTTGGATCTGGTATTAGGTTTATGGTGCTTCTCAGTTTCCGATCTGGTCATTTTATCAGATCTAGGTTTTTCTTAATTATGGATCTTCTCATCATTGAAGAAAATGTTATTCAAATCAAAACTCATAGTGATATTGTTTTTCTTCTTTCAGTTGTAATTCTGAATTAATTAGACCATAGCTATAGTGCCTGTTTGTACTATTTTGGTAGAAGCAAATGATTTATTGGTGGAATTTGTTGTTGATCTCTTGGAAGAGGAGACTTTCCACCACTTTCCATTTCCTTCATCTATTTCTATATGTTCTTTCCTGCACTTTTGGCTACAAAATGGAGTATTCCCACTATAATTCCTTAAAAAATATAAAAAATACCCATCAGATTCAAGAAAATCAAGATTCTTTGAAATGGGAATTTAATTATAAGACTAATTACATGTACATAAAGATTTCACTGTTGTTATCGAATGGTTTGTGGGAAAGAAAACAAGATTCAAGAAAATGGGGGTTTTCCCACCAAGTGTAATATAGCCCATCAGATGTTATGGTTTCTATGGAGATGGAGAATGGAGCTGGTAGATGCTAAAATAAGCCTGGTGTGAATGTTTAGATGTTGGAAAGAAGAGAAATCTTATTAAATGGTGAATACTATTTTTAAATTGTGTTTAGTGTGATTGTCTTCCTCCCCGCCCAACTCCACGCATGCTAAACTGATTGGCCTTATTGCACACATCAACAAATACATGTGTTTTGTTTTTTTTTAAAAAGGCACATAGCAAAACTAAACTGATTTCTTAACGTCTGTGACAAAAATTGGACGGAATGACCTGATTTTTTATTTTTAAAAAAGCACAGTGGGCCAATTGCATTTTTTAAGTATAATGGCTCAATGCTTACAACTCGACGAACGCAGTGGGGTAAATGTGCTTTTTGTCATGATTTGATGAATGAAAACTCAGAACTTCTTGGCCAAGGGAGAATAGAAATTAGAAAGGCACTGTTTCTAATTTACATTATCCAGAGTTTGGCATTTTGAATTAAAATGAATATGATTAAATAAATAAGTCTTGTCAGTAATTCCATGTCTTATGTTTAATAGTGACATTGTATGGTAGAATGATTGAATTGTACGGTAACTATTCACGGAATAAGTTCTTTGTATTCTTTTGTGGTAATCTTTGTGATTAAAGTTGAATTCATATTATCCGGATAGTCGTGATACATTATTTATAAAGTGTCACTCATGATGTAGAATAAATATTATTTATTTATATTTGAATGAAAGGAGTTTAATTCATTATAAATTGTAGACACTCGAAATTTCGTATTCCTGTTACTAACTATGTAGGAGGGCCGAATCGTATTTCAGAGACAGCCCTGGAAGTTAAAATCATCAAACCTAGACCACCAGTGAGAAAACCAATAGGGAATCCAGGGAATCTTATATTTACTCACAAATTGAAGAATTACTGGGACTCCTTCATTAACTGGATTACTTTTTCTGTGGTTGCAGAAATGATTGAGTTAGACTTTCAGGAGATCTGGAAGGAGGTCATACGTAGAACCAAACCTAGACCACTAGTGAGAAAACCAATAGGGAAATTGACTCTTGAACTTATGATCAAACTGAATAAACCAAGAATGACTATGTGACTCATTTTGATGAAGGAAAACTCTATACCAAGCTTCCATGTAATCATAATAACAGAAGGAGTTATCTTGATTAGAAAGCTCCATAAGATCGGAAGGATGTTTTCCCCAATCAGACATTAGAATAAACTATTTAATGTATAATAAATGGTAAAGAACTTTAGCTTTGTCTTTGTTAGCATAAATGGGTTTAATAAATGTCGACGTCGGGATTTTTAATTGTCCCTTTCCGTTACTTGTTCTTTGGTGTTCTCATTTTAGGTGAGATTTGTTTAAAAAAATAAGTGAAAAGGTTCGACATGTATAATGTCGACGATTGAACTATAAGAGTCGCCAGTTGGTTTTTTAAATGGTTGTACCAACACAACCGAGAAAAGGTTTGCACATTGACCCAGTGATGTGACACTGCTAAACGGGTCGATGAAACCGAGATTCATTAGGGTCCGGGGACTTGGTTATGCGGAGGGAAGGTGTTAGGAACCCCCCGACATCCGTGTTACCACGGTGACCGCGTCTTTTCAAGAAACTGTTATCTGAATGTGTGTGTGTGGGTCAATGTGTTGTTATTTAGAAGTAGTGCGAGGCCTCGTTCGCACCTATATACACAGGGTTTGAATTTTATGTAAAAATTCAATTTTAAGCAAGATATGGAAGTGATGTTTTATAAAAGAGGTTTTTCAAACCCTGATGTCCAATAGTAATTGAGATCTTTTACACTCCCATTTTATTAAGTGATCGGCTTGATTGATTTTATTTGACAGATGCGAAGCATCCGTACGAAAATACTTTACAAAAAGGTGCTGAATTCCTCGTGGGTATGAAAATCATATGAGGGAATCCAAACATCACAGATATATTTACAAGCTGCTTACAGCTGAAAAGGTCCATCACGGGAACCGAATCTAGATTCAGGGGACTGAATCTGTGATCACATAATTCCTAGCCTCACATGATGCCGCAATTGATATAAACGCAATAAGCAGGTATATATATAAAAGCTATAAATATATATATACATACATGATCACCAACCACGAAGCACCTCCATGGGGGATCAGAAATATAAATAAAGCTGTAAAAGCTATCAACCGTCACGGAGGAAACTCCAGGCGGGACGAAATATAAAGAAAGCTATAAAAATGATCAACCACCATGAATTAAACTCTAGGTGGGACAAAATATATAGAAAGCTGTAAAAACGGTCAACCACCACGAAGTAAACTCAAGGTGATATATATATATATATATATATATATATATATATATATATATATATAAGCATATAAACGCACCGGATGTAAAATCCAGGCTCATCGAACAGAGTTCGACCATAGTTAATATATATAAGTATATATATATATACATATATTAAAGCACGTAAACGCTCCAGATGTAAAATCCAGGCTCATCGAATAGAGTTCGACCACAAATAATATATATAATATATATATATATATATATATATATATATATATATTAAAGCAGGTAAACGCTCCAGACAGAAGTCTAGGCTCATCGAACAGAGTTTGACACGCAGTTCATATATATAAATATATATATAGGAAAGCAAATAAACGCTTCAGACCGAAGTCTAGGCTCAATCGAGGGATAACTCGATAATGTTAGTCAATATATATATATATACATATATATATATATATATATATATATATATATATATATATATATATATATATATGTAAGACCCCAACTTATTAATGAATAAAATCAAATTTTCTCTAAATATTATTGTGAATAATAAGGGGGTTAATTTGATATAATACTTTGGTTATGGGTGAAATGTGCAAATTTTGCAAAATAAGCAAGTGGTTATAAAATATTTATTTTTGGTCGGTGAATATTCGGTTGGTCGTGGAATATTCTTGCTGTCGGGGAATATTCGTACGACGACGCAGCCTTGTGTGGGCCCCATAACGGAAAGCGATTGGATGAAGAAAACGACAAGTATAAGTTGTTTATTAATAATGGCGTAGTTGTTACCGTTAACACTGTTGGAATACCCGGTGGTTAAAATACAGTAGCACACGGTATTGCACCAATTATTGATTCTTACGTAAGAAGGCACTACTCAATAATTGTTACAGTAGTTATTATTCAATATTTTATTTTATTGATTTAATAATTGATGCGTTGATATTTTATATTATTGTTGTTTCAATAATTGTTGCTGCACAGTATTTTCATTTATCAGATCAATAATTCATATTATTTGAATAATATTATTAGATAACATTATTGGCAATGTCTAGAAAGTTCTGTCTAAGGAGAGGTTTGGTCATCTAATTGCGCGCCAGTAAGGAGAAATCCTTATTGGAAAGCCCCCTCTTTCCTGGGAACGGCCTGGTTGTCATAAATGTGATTCTGTAATATTATTTCTGAATAATTAATTATTGATTCATATGATAAGGAAATATTTATATTATGTGGATATAAATGAGGGATATATTTTTGTGGTTAAAAATGAAGGAGTTAATGTTGAGGTTTTTGTCAGTATTTTTGTCGGAATGGAGGTATTAAAAATCAGGGTTTTTGAGATAGTTTGCGGGGGTTATAATTTTTAATCCGACCGTTGGATCGTGGTAATTTTTGGATATGTTATACATATATAAGTTGAGTATATATGTCCACAAATTTTGAACCGTTAAAAATGAACGTATGATTTATTATGAATTTTACGAGATGACTGGTTCAGAAATTGTTGAATTTTCGGAGTTTATCATTTTGATGGAAAATTCTAGAATTGGTGGGCCCCACTTGTGGTTGGTGAAGAAATGTGCTGAATTATATTTCAAATGTGGTGGGTGGGAATAGTAGCAGGTAAAGCCATCAGGTTGCAGGTCAAACCTACCAAAATTTTCCTATAAATAGAGGGCTAAGTTAGAATTGAAAATCACACCAGAAACAAGTTTTCTCTCTTTCTCTCTCTAGATTATTGAGTGTATTTTGTGAGTATTTAGATACTTTGAGAGTTTCTATTCATCAGAGCAAGTTTCTTTCAGCCTTATACCGGTATTCCGACCAGAAGTACTGATATTTTGAGGTAAGGGATATTATTTTCTTCTTAATGATATTATTTTCTTCAATATCATTATGCTGAAATATTGATATGAGTTTTTATCAAATTTGGAACTTTTTGTGTCGGGGGTTACTATTCACGTATACGGCACTATTCACGAATACGGCACTATTCACCGAAAAATAAAATTTTCCCTTTTTGTCCAAGATGTCTATTATGGTTACTATCTTTGATTGTATCCATGTTTTGATCTTTATTTTTGAATTCTGCTTCACAATTGATTATTATGAAGTATTATCGATCTTGGATAAACTGTTATATGAATCCCTACTATTTGTCCTTCTGTCTCATTGGATTCGTTCTCTTTAAGATATTTTTCATCATCCTCAGTCCTAAATGATGATATTACTGAATATCTTTGGCCTGTAGTGCAAAGATGAATATTTGGTTAAAGATGATTGTTAATTGATGTTACAGGGATAAAATGTTGATGATGAACTTTTAAATCTTAGAAGATAGTAGAATTCTTTCTCTACTTGACTCTTCTAATGGTTTGCTGTTTCCGCTGCAGTTGTTGATCTAAAACTTGTTGTCGATTATATTTTATCAGATTTTTCCCTGTTGAAGACTAACGATAATTTGTTGTATATTATCTTAGTCATAATATTCTTTACTGGGCTAGTTGAGCTCACCCTTTTCCTTTTTGTTCCATTTTTCTTCTCAGGAGGTGAGAACATAGCAGGATCTAGTCGGGGTATGGAGTGATGGTTCTAGAAAGATGTATTAGCAGTCCTCACTATTTCTGTAAAATAGTGTTTAAATAATTGTAATGAGGATTTATTTGAGTGTGGATATTGTCTAGAAGACAATATTTGTATTTAAACTCACAGTATGTGTTGTCGTATTTTGCACGACAATTGTATTATTGAAGTTGTAGTTTGCTTTCTGTACCATGTATTTGGCGACTCAGAATGGGTGTTGTATACCTATTCTGGGGGCGTCACAGTTGGTATCAGAGCTTAGGGATATGATCCCTGGCTGAGATGTGAGACAAGAACTAGGAGGGGAGAGACGGGGAATTCCTTCGCTAGTATGACCTGACTAAGTTTATTTGGTGTTTATTTGGTCGGTCAGAGTATAGGGATAATATATGACATGACTATTAACCCTTGTTTTATGGCAGTATTTAAGAATGGCAGCTGAGAACGTTAATAATGGAGTAAATCAGACCGTGGAGACACCTTTGATCACTACCCAGGGGAACGTGCAACAGGAAGGCAATATTCCTCCTGTAAACAACGTTACCGAGCAAACGATGAATGATGGAATGTTTAGGAGCTTTTTGCAGTTCATGCAAAATCAGACGAGGGAGACTCGTGTGCAGAATACGGGTGGAAATGATAACAACGCGCGGTTTGTCACAGCTAAGCAGTTCAAAGAATTGGGACCACCAGAATTTAAGGGAAAGCCGGATCCGATCATGGCGGAAACGTGGGTCAAGCAAATTACCAAGATATTTGATGTCTTGGGATGCACGGAGGAACAGAAGGTTCCATTCGCCACATTTATGTTCCGCGGTGAGGCAGACTACTGGTGGGAGTCTGTGAAGCGTACCCAGCCTGACGCACTCAACATGTCCTGGGAAACATTTCAAAAACTGTTCAATGACAAGTACTTTCCTGAAAGTATTCGTCATATGAAGGAGGTTGAGTTTATTAGACTGGAACAAAACAACATGACGGTGTCCCAGTACGAGGCGAAGTTTGCAGAGTTATCCAGGTTTGCACCTCATTTGGTCGAAAATGAGGAACGAATGACGCGGATGTTTCTGAGAGGTTTAAAACCTGAGATTCGTCAATACCTTATCTCTCATAAATTTTCTCTGTATTCAGACGTTGTCAACAGGGCCCAATTATTAGAGAGAGATAATGAGTATACTCAACCGAGGGACCACAACCAGGGTCATACCGGTGACAGCAATCATCAGAGCGATGATAACCAACGAGGAGGGAAAAATACGAACAAAGGCGGTAACCACTCGGGTGGTCATCGTGGCCATGATAATAGGAGAGGTGAGTCAAGTGGAAATTTCAGAAAGAGGAGATTCAACAATGACGGGAAGACATCAGCACCAGCACCAGCACCAACAACAAATTTTAGGGGAGGAGAACGACCGCCAGTTAGATGTTACAAATGCGGGAAAGAGGGACATATCAGCCCAAACTGTCCACAACAATCCAAGGTGTGTTACAACTGTGGGAAGGAAGGCCACATCGCTCGAGATTGTTCTATAGCGAAACCAAGTTCAGCGGGAGTGGTGATTCCAAGGGCTGTCCCGGATAAGGCGAAATCAGCGGTTCCTGGAAGAGCGTTTGTCGTAACTGGCCAAAACGTGAGAAACCCGAACGAGGTGATCACGGGTAAGCTAATCTTGAATTCTTGCGAAGTTTATACTTTACTAGATACCGGTTCTACCCATTCTTTTATCTCTCCTGCTTGTGCTCAACGTTTAAACTTGACTCCGGAGAAATTGGACTTTAACTTATCTGTTGAAACTCCGTTGGGTGAAACCTTCGTTACATCTACAGTTTATAAATCTTGCATGATCCAAGTTGGCACTATCACATTACCTGTTGATCTTATCTCTTTAAAGATACTTGCTTTTGATGTGATTTTAGGAATTGATTGGTTAACCACTCATCATGCTAAAATTGATTGTTTTCGTAAGGTTGTTAGTTTTCATATTCCTAACCAACCTGTCATACGAATTCAAACTACTAAACCACTAAAATCAGTCACTGTCATATCAAGCCACAAAGCTATTCGTTTATTGAAAAACGGATGTCAAGCTTTCTTAGCCCATGTTATGGATTTGAACAAAGACAAGTCAGATTTGAATAATATTTCTATTGTTAGAGAATTTTCCGATGTATTTCCTGAAGAACTTCCCGGTCTACCCCCGGAACGAGAAATTGAATTCTTTATTGACCTTGAACCCGGTACAAAGCCCATTTCTAAAACCCCATATCGAATGGCTCCTATTGAACTTCAGGAGTTAAAAGTCCAACTACAGGAGTTGTTGGACATCGGTTTTATTCGTCCTAGTACGTCTCCTTGGGGTGCTCCTGTTTTATTCGTAAAGAAGAAAGACGGGAGTATGCGACTTTGTATTGACTATCGAGAATTGAACCATGTCACCATCAAGAATAGGTATCCGCTACCTCGCATTGATGACCTGTTTGACCAGTTGCAAGGAGCACAATTCTTTTCAAAGATCGATCTTCGTTCTGGATATCATCAGCTGAAGATTAAAACTGAGGATATTCCAAAGACTGCCTTCAGAACTCGGTACGGGCATTATGAATTCTTAGTAATGTCTTTTGGATTGACTAATGCTCCTGCTGCCTTCATGGATATGATGAACCGTGTATTCAAAGAATATTTGGATCAGTTCGTTGTTGTCTTTATTGATGACATCCTCATCTATTCCAAAAGCCGTGAAGATCATGAGCGCCATTTGAAGCTGGTACTGCAAAGGCTTCGTGAAAACAAGCTATATGCCAAACTGAAGAAATGCGAGTTCTGGCTTGAGGAAGTAGCATTCCTTGGGCACGTGGTGTCAAAACATGGAGTATCTGTCGACCCGGCGAAGATTGAAGCCATACAAAGTTGGGAGCAACCGAAGTCGGTAACCGAAGTACGTAGCTTTCTGGGCTTAGCTGGTTATTATCGGAGATTTGTGGAAGGATTTTCTCGAATCGCTACTCCGTTAACTCAGCTGACTCGGAAAGATACAAAATTCGTATGGAGTGAGGAATGCGAGAAGAGTTTCCAAGAACTCAAGAGGAGACTCATTTCGGCACCTGTTTTGACAATACCATCTGGTTCGGATGGATTTGTTATCTACAGCGATGCTTCAGGCAAAGGGTTAGGATGTGTTCTCATGCAACATGGGAAAGTCATAGCCTATGCCTCACGACAACTCAAAGAATATGAGAGGAATTATCCTACTCATGATTTGGAGTTGGCAGCAGTCGTTTTTGCGTTGAAGATCTGGAGACACTACCTGTATGGGGAGAAAGTGGAGATCTATACAGATCATAAAAGCCTCAAATATTTCTTCACCCAAAAGGAACTCAACATGCGGCAACGACGTTGGCTTGAGCTGTTGAAAGATTACGATCATACCATCCAATACCATCCTGGAAAAGCAAACGTAGTAGCTGACGCATTGAGTAGAAGATCATATGCGGGTACGAGTGCAATGTTTTTAACACAAAGGCCCATTTTGTATGACTTGCAAAGGATGGAGATAGAGATGAAGGCTCCAAGTACCCACATGATGATATCAAATATACGAGTAGAACCGACTTTAATCGATAAAGTTAAAGCTGCTCAAGCTACGGATATAGAGCTGATGCGTATGAAGAAGAAAGTGCAAGAAGGTGCTATTCCAGAAGCAAGAATCGATGAAGAAGGAATACTTCGAGTCAACTCCAGACTTTGTGTTCCTAACGATTTTGACTTGAAGCATAGAATAATGATGGAGGCACACAACACACCGTTTGCAATCCATCCTGGGAGTACCAAAATGTATCACGATCTTCGACATACATTTTGGTGGAGCAATATGAAAAGAGAGATCGCGGAGTTTATCTCGAGGTGTTTAACTTGTCAACGTGTAAAGGCGGAGCATCAAGTGCCAAAGGGTCCATTGCAACCACTTGAGATCCCGAAATGGAAGTGGGAACACATTACTATGGATTTTGTTACAGGTCTTCCCAAGGTTTCTCAAGGCATAGATGCGATTTGGGTTATTGTTGATAGATTAACCAAGTCCGCTCATTTCTTGCCGATACGTGAGACTTATTCCCTTGAACGTCTTGCTAGTATGTACGTGAACGAGATTGTGAGATTGCATGGCATGCCAGTATCCATAGTTTCGGATCGTGACCCAAGATTCACTTCACGATTTTGGGTTAGCTTGCAGAAAGCTATGGGCACGGATTTACGATTCAGTTCAGCATACCATCCTCAAACGGACGGACAATCAGAGAGGACTATTCAAACTCTTGAAGATCTATTAAGACTTTGTGTCTTAGATCTCAAAGGGAGTTGGGATAAGTACCTACCATTGGTGGAATTCTCCTACAACAACAGTTATCAGGCGAGCATAGGTATGGCTCCATTTGAGGCGTTGTATGGAAGAAAATGTCGTTCTCCAGTATGCTGGGACGAGGTGGGTGAAGCAACATTGTTGGGACCAGAATTGGTACGCATTACTACAGAGAAGATCCAAACGATTCGACAACGTATACAAACGGCACAGGATCGACAAAAGAGTTATGCGGATCTTCATCGGAAGGACGTGGAATTTAATATTGGGGATCATGTATTGTTACGTGTTGCACCATGGAAGGGAGTTACAAGATTTGGGAAGAGAGGAAAGCTCAATCCAAGATTTGTTGGTCCATTTGAGATTCTTGAGCGAATAGGAAATGTGGCATATAGACTCGCATTACCTCCAAGCATGTCTCGTGTTCATAATGTTTTTCACATATCTATGCTTCGTAAATATGTTAAAGACCCGAACCACATTATTGAGTTAGAACCAGACGAGATAGCTGAAGATTTAACGTACGAGGAGGTACCTGTTAAGATCTTGGATAGGAAAGAGCATGTCCTACGCACGAAGGTTATACCACAAGTTAAGGTTTTGTGGAGAAACCATGCTATTGAAGAAATGACCTGGGAGTTGGAATCAGAAATGAAAGCGAGGTATCCTCACCTTTTTGAAACATCAGGTGCGTACGTCAATTTCGAGGACGAAATTTCATAAGGAGGGGAGGTTGTAAGACCCCAACTTATTAATGAATAAAATCAAATTTTCTCTAAATATTATTGTGAATAATAAGGGGTTAATTTGATATAATACTTTGGTTATGGGTGAAATGTGCAAATTTTGCAAAATAAGCAAGTGGTTATAAAATATTTATTTTTGGTCGGTGAATATTCGGTTGGTCGTGGAATATTCTTGCTGTCGGGGAATATTCGTACGACGACGCAGCCTTGTGTGGGCCCCATAACGGAAAGCGATTGGATGAAGAAAACGACAAGTATAAGTTGTTTATTAATAATGGCGTAGTTGTTACCGTTAACACTGTTGGAATACCCGGTGGTTAAAATACAGTAGCACACGGTATTGCACCAATTATTGATTCTTACGTAAGAAGGCACTACTCAATAATTGTTACAGTAGTTATTATTCAATATTTTATTTTATTGATTCAATAATTGCTGCGTTGATATTTTATATTATTGTTGTTTCAATAATTGTTGCTGCACAGTATTTTCATTTATCAGATCAATAATTCATATTATTTGAATAATATTATTAGATAACATTATTGGCAATGTCTAGAAAGTTCTGTCTAAGGAGAGGTTTGGTCATCTAATTGCGCGCCAGTAAGGAGAAATCCTTATTGGAAAGCCCCCTCTTTCCTGGGAACGGCCTGGTTGTCATAAATGTGATTCTGTAATATTATTTGTGAATAATTAATTATTGATTCATATGATAAGGAAATATTTATTTTATGTGGATATAAATGAGGGATATATTTTTGTGGTTAAAAATGAAGGAGTTAATGTTGAGGTTTTTGTCAGTATTTTTGTCGGAATGGAGGTATTAAAAATCAGGGTTTTTGAGATAGTTTGCGGGGGTTATAATTTTTAATCCGACCGTTGGATCGTGGTAATTTTTGGATATGTTATACATATATAAGTTGAGTATATGCCCACAAATTTTGAACCGTTAAAAATGAACGTATGATTTATTATGAATTTTACAAGATGACTGGTTCAGAAATTGTTGAATTTTCGGAGTTTATCATTTTGGTGGAAAATTCTAGAATTGGTGGGCCCCACTTGTGGTTGGTGAAGAAATGTGCTGAATTATATTTCAAATGTGGTGGGTGGGAATAGTAGCAGGTAAAGCCATCAGGTTGCAGGTCAAACCTACCAAAATTTTTCTATAAATAGAGGGCTAAGTTAGAATTGAAAATCACACCAGAAACAAGTTTTCTCTCTTTCTCTCTCTAGATTATTGAGTGTATTTTGTGAGTATTTAGATACTTTGAGAGTTTCTATTCATCAGAGCAAGTTTCTTTCAGCCTTATACCGGTATTCCGACCAGAAGTACTGATATTTTGAGGTAAGGGATATTATTTTCTTCTTAATGATATTATTTTCTTCAATATCATTATGCTGAAATATTGATATGAGTTTTTATCAAATTTGGAACTTTTTGTGTCGGGGGTTACTATTCACGTATACGACACTATTCACGTATACGACACTATTCACGAATACGGCACTATTCACCGAAAAATAAAATTTTCCCTTTTTGTCCAAGATGTCTATTATGGTTACTATCTTTGATTGTAT
Source organism: Panax notoginseng (assembly GCA_016801055.1). Classification (NCBI taxonomy): domain Eukaryota; kingdom Viridiplantae; phylum Streptophyta; class Magnoliopsida; order Apiales; family Araliaceae; genus Panax; species Panax notoginseng. The sequence goes on along the minus strand of CM029015.1, from coordinate 155,479,409 downwards.
CCATGTTTTGATCTTTATTTTTGAATTCTGCTTCACAATTGATTATTATGAAGTATTATTGATCTTGGATAAACTGTTATACGAATCCCTACTATTTGTCCTTCTGTCTCATTGGATTCGTTCTCTTTAAGATATTTTTCATCATCCTCAGTCCTAAATGATGATATTACTGAATATCTTTGGCCTGTAGTGCAAAGATGTATAATTACTTGATGAATATCTTTGGCCTGTAGTGCAAAGATGAACAGGTGTTGAGATGAACATGACCGACTGATGATACAAATGAATATCTTTGGCCTGTAGTGCAAAGATGAATATTTGGTTAAAGATGATTATTAATTGATGTTACAGGGATAAAATATTGATGATGGACTTTTAAATCTTAGAAGATAGTAGAATTCTTTCTCTACTTGACTCTTCTAATGGTTTGCTGTTTCCGCTGCAGTTGTTGATCTAAAACTTGTTGTCGATTATATTTTATCAGATTTTTCCCTGTTGAAGACTAACGATAATTTGTTGTATATTATCTTAGTCATAATATTCTTTACTGGGCTAGTTGAGCTCACCCTTTTCCTTTTTGTTCCATTTTTCTTCTCAGGAGGTGAGAACATAGCAGGATCTAGTCGGGGTATGGAGTGATGGTTCTAGAAAGATGTATTAGCAGTCCTCACTATTTCTATAAAATAGTGTTTAAATAATTGTAATGAGGATTTATTTGAGTGTGGATATTGTCTACAAGACAATATTTGTATTTAAACTCACAGTATGTGTTGTCGTATTTTGCACGACAATTGTATTATTGAAGTTGTAGTTTGCTTTCTGTACCATGTATTTGGCGACTCAGAATGGGTGTTGTATACGTATTCTGGGGGCGTCACAATATATATATACAGACTGGAATGAAACCACAGATCGAAGTCCGGACAAAAGCAAGCAACACGACTCTCAACGTGTAGAAGGGTGTGTGCAAAGATGAAGAGAATGACTCTAAAGTGTGCGAGAAGGCTTACAGTGGGCTGCCAAAGAAGACTTCTATATCTTTAGAGTGGGTAAACACAAACTTTTGTAGGTACAAAAGGACTATATATAAGCTCACAGGTGTTTAAAAGGGGAAAGTACACTACCTGGGATGAGTGCAGAGCAAATTGGGCAGGGCTTCCTCGCCATTTTCTCTTTCAAAATGGCCACCCCATGCCCTCTATTTATAGAGGATGGAGCCGCATGTGTACCTGGGCCGCAGGTGTACCTGCTGCTGCCCGGGGTGCCTCGGGCAGTGTGGGTCCCGCCGTGTCTAAGTACGTACACTCAGACAACACGTTGTTCGCTCGGTCGCTCACAACTTTCAATCTGGGAGTCCGATGGAAGCGTGCCATATCATTCCAGAAAGCTCTTTCCGAGAGCTACACAATGACATATGATTTGCCCTTTTTTTATTCCAAGAAGATAGGTCCATGACCGAAATGGCATTTCTAGGTTTCTGTCAGGCAGTCCGTTGAGTCGTTTTGCGTAGTTTACACTCGAAAGTTAAGATATAGTTCTTGTGAGACTTCCTTTGAAGTAGTTTGAGTTAAAATGAGTGTATTTGATTTGAAGTGAAGTTGAATTGGTAAAATGATCATTTTACCCATCCCGGGGTTATCTCCGAATTGACTTGATGTTGACTTTGACTATCCTCAAGGTTATCTCTGAGATTAGCTTGACCTCTTGGGGCTATTTCCAGGCTTTGATCTTGATCCTCCGGGGTTACCTCTGAGGTTGAAACTGACTTTCTCGAGATTATCTCCAGGGTTGGAACCTGATTTCCTGGGGCTATCTCTGGGGTTGGAAACTGGATCTCTCGGGGTGATCTCCGGGGTTTGAAGTTGATGTCTTAGTCCTCCAGGGTTATCTTTGGAGTGTGAAAAAGATGCTTTTGCCCTCCTGCATGGTTAGTAACAGGAGAAGAAAATTTCGAGTGTCTACAGATGCCCCTCTTTATCATGTTCATGCAATGCAATGGAATGGACATGATAAAGATTAGTAGACACTTAAAACATGACAAGGTATTTTCAATGATGCAAATCGCAATGTAGTTAATGTTTTTGCAAATCGCAGTTCGTAAATGTGTGTATATATATATATATATATATATATATATATATATATATATATATATATATAAGCATATAAACGTAACGCATGTAAAATCCAGGCTCATCGAACAGAGTTCGACCACAGTTAATATATATATATATATATATATATATATATATATATATATATATATATATATATATATATTAAAGCAGGTAAACGCTCCGGATGTAAAATCCAGGCTCATCGAACAGAGTTCGATCACAGATAATATATATAAGTGTATATATATTAAAGCAGGTAAACGCTCCAGACCGAAGTCTAGGCTCATCGAACAGAGTTCGACATACAGTTCATATATATATATATATATATATATATATATATATATATATATATATATATATATATATATATATATATATATATATAAGCAAATAGCCTAGCCTCGATTGAGCCTAGACTATATATATATATAAGACCGAAGTCTAGGCTCAATCGAGGCTAGGCTATTTGCTTTATATATATATATATATATATATATATATATATATATATATATATATATAAGAAAGCAAATAAACGCGACTGGAATGAAACCACGAACCGAAGTTCAGGCAAAAGCAGGCAACACGACTCTCAACGTGTAGAAGGGTGTGTGCAAAGATGAAGAGAAGGACTCTAAAGTGTGTGAGAAGGCTTACAGTGGGCTGCCAAAGAAGTCTTCTATATCTTTAGAGTGGATAAACACAGACTTTTGTAGGTACAAAAAGGCTATATATGAGCTCACATGTGTTAAAAAGGGGAAAGTACACTACCTGGGATGAGTGCGAAAAAGGCGCTTTTGCCCCCCTGCATGGTTAGTAACAGTAGAAGAAAAATTCGAGTGTCTACGGATGCCCCTCTTTATCATGTTCATGCAATGCAATGGAATGGACATGATAAAGATTAGTAGACACTTAAAACATGACAAGGTATTTTCAATGATGCAAATCGCAATGTAGTTAATGTTTATGATGAATGTGACAATGTTTTTGTAAATCACAGTTCGTAAATCGCACATCGCATTTCGCACATCGCTTTTCGCATTTCGCATTTAGCCAAATCGCATCGCACATCGCACATCGTAACTCGCACATCATATTTCGTATATCGCATTTCGAAAATCGCAATGTTATGATGATTGTTTAAAATGTTTTTGCAAATCGCTTTACCTTTACCGATAATTACTGATGCCTATGCTGGCGTTGACTCCAATGGTTTGGCATTTAATCGCTGATGCTTGTTTGATGAAGATAAGTTGAGATGTTTTCCATATCTCTAATGGGGATGACGTTCTGAAATCACCAGACCCTCCCGATGTATTCGCTGGTAGTTGCAATGGTGACTATCCTGCTGATCGCCAAACGTTTTCGGTTCCCACTCGAACGGTGGTATACGAAGCTTTCATCGCTTAATTGTGTTGATGTCGCTGAATTGATGCCAATGGTCTTAAAATACCAGATCTTCTGATACCTTCGCTGAAGTAATATTCCACGGATTACTTCACTAGATTTCGCCTGATGTTACGCTAGATTGATGACAACCACCAGATGTCTCACCCTTTTTTGCGGTGATTTGGAGTTCCTTTTGCTTTTGGGGAAGGTGCCCCATTTCCTCAAGCTTTTGATTCGCAACTCAGCTGAACTGATGAGCTGAATGTCGCCAATATCCCTGGGAGGTGCAGCTCGCTATTTTCCTACCCAAATTTAAATTTCGTTGTAGAGGTCTCGATTTTTGAGAATTTTCCCCTTTTTTCGTAGGGGCACGCTTATATCGCCATGATTTCTTTTAGAAGTTCACCCCCTTCTTTTGATGAGAGGCTTATCCCGTCTTAAACTCCTTTCATTCCTTGGAATCGCAAAATGCCCCAGTCCTTTCGCATGTTCTTGCCAGGGATTCGTATGAGAAACTCTCTTTGTTGACCAAGTCGCTATTGAATAATATCTGAATCACCATTGAGATGATGATAAACCATGATGATGGCGCTGACTGGTGCATTTTCCACTTTAGGATGGTTGATAAATGCCCCAATGTCGAGTTGTTGCTGCTTCCGAGATTGCCCCCAATCTTGTCGTAAGGGATCCAATATCCGGTTGTCGCCAATTTTGAAATTGCCCTAGCCTTGCTTGTTGTCTGGGGTAGTTGCTTGGACAGATGGGCTGATTAGACGTCGAGATCGCGAGAAGCTTTTATCTTTGCACCATATGGTGAACAGGTAGTGGATGTGGGCTTTAATGTTGACAGCTCTTTCTGGCAGAAATGTCACTTTGGTTGAGAGAGATGATGCTCTAACTCATAGGGATACCAATGTTGTTGAGCGGGATGAGGCTATATCTGCCCGAGATGTCGCTATTACAGATAGCACTGCAATGAGGTCTCATACCATTGGTATCATCGCAGAGATGAGCACATGTATTGATGAGCATCGCGTCACCATGTAGATGGCTGTGGAAATTTTAGGTCTCTTTGTTACCATAGGGCAGAAGTTTATAGCGTTACGCCCTTCTTCTAAGAGGGATGCCATGTTGAATTTGATTGTGCGCATATACATTGATTTGTAGAAGGGCTTGGATTTTCCTGCACAGACTAGCTTAGCCATTTTTGTCATGTATAGTACACATTGTATATATCAAACATCATTATATATGGTAGGAAAATATATGTTGATTCACTTCCCTTTTAGTTGTGCCTCGTTACTTACTTGATGTTTGCTTATTTCTCTAGGACTTTGTGATCTGGATATATTTTGAACTCCTCCTTGATGGATGGACAGTGAGATGTCTCAAGATTTTCAGAATTTATCGTCGATCTGTGTGTATTCCCTACCATCTTTGGTGTCTTGGGACTTGTTTCTGTATGTGGTTATGGATAGGAGTATGTTTGTTTTTGTTTTCTGTGGTAAAACTGGACCATAAAAATGGCTGCCTACGTACTCCCGTGTATTGGGGAGATCAGGTCGACGTAGTTCGCCCATGTACAGGGCGGATTGCAGATAAAAAGTTTTAATCCCATGTACGGGATGAATTAAAGGTGTGAAAGGTTTAATCCCTGGTGGGATAAACTGAAAGTATGAAATGAAGTGAAACCAGGCTGCTGGTTTGAAAAATGTGTTTTTCCCTGAGGGGCAGATGGGTAAAAAGGAAAGGCGGTATGTAGTGAGGGTTAAAGAACCTGAAATGAGACTGGTGATATGATGATCCAAAACCAGGATGTTCGCTTGATGGTAACCTTAGACATAGTACTGTTTCACGGTGTCTGAATTGATGAGTTACGAAAATTCATCGCCGTCCATTTCCTGTAATCTGAAAGCACCTCCTGTCAATACCTCCTTGATAATAAACGGGCCTTCCCAGTTCGGGGAGAATTTTCCTTTTGATTGAGCTTGGTTGTCAACGATCTTTTTTTCGAAATCAAGTCGTGTTGTTTGAACTGCTGCAGTCGGACGTTTCTGTTGTAGGATCTTCTTTACAATTAGAGGGTCGCTCATGTGTGGGCCACATACTTTCCCATGGATTTTATCTATATCCTCTGAGCTTGGTCCTCGTCCAGACATTTGAGGAGACCTCATTCTGAATCTCTTTTCATATAGTGCATCTCCGTTTAGGTAGAATTTTATAGCAAGTTGATGGATCCGCCTTTTCTCAATCGGGCTCGCCTCAGCGGGTGTAGATCCATCTCGTAAGTACTTCTTGATGTGTTGATACAAAGGATGTTGGGTGGGAGGTAGGTCATCCAATACTTTTCAATGGAATTCCCATAGGCTGGAGCTTTTTGTTGCGCAAGTGTGAGGGTTGGCATGTCTTCCTTATCATGGATGTTGATCAAGGAGGCTAAGGTTGCTAGTGCGCCTGCAAAGTCATTCCTATTACGAGGAATGTGTAGAAGGGAGATTTCTTCGAACTTTAAGACCATATGTAGAACCTGTTGATGGTAAGGCAGCAAATGTAGAACCTGTTGAAGAGTTTTTTTTTCTTTTTCTTTTTTTTTCTTTTTTTTCTTTTTTTTCTTTTTTCTTTTTTTTCTTTTTTCTTTTTTTTCTTTTTTCTTTTTTTTAACATTAGATTGTGGAAAAAAGTCCTATGGCTCACTGATAGGTAACTCCGACATTGATGAGGCCGAATGACAATCGTCCGTAACAAAAGGTTCCCCAAGGAGTGATGAAAATAATTTTCTCACGATCTTCCTCAGCAACCACAATTGGATGGTACCTCGCAAAGCAATCAGCAAAGGAGTATATGTCGTATCGAGCTGTATTGTCAACAAGTATGTGGATGAATGGCACGGGAAAGCTATCTTTGAGGCAAGCTTTATTCAAATCTATGTAATCCACAAAACCTCGCACATTCCTTCCCGGTTTCGGAACGGGGACTATGTTGGATAGCCATTCAGGGTATGTTGACACCATGATGATGCCGGCTTGAAATTGTTTCACAATTTCTTTTTTAATTTTTAACTTTCACTCAGGTTTTAATCGCCGGAGCTTCTGCCCGAGTGGCTTGAATCCCCCTTTGATGGGAAGGCGATGAATGATAATGTCCATGTATAAACCGACCATGTCTTCGTGAGACTATGCAAACACATCCTGGAATAGAGTCAATAGAGTAACCATGTCATTCCTTTGGTTTGGAGTGAGGTCCGTTCCCATCTGAATTTGTTTCGGGTTTTTCGCTGTTCAAAAGAGGTGGTTTGATCAAGATTTGGCTTCGGTTTGTCTTCAACCCATTCTTTGATCTCCTGAGGTATCTCATAGTCCTCTTGTATTTTCATCAAGTTTGAGTCCGACTTTACATCAAAGATACAGTCCTTGTGGAGAATAGGCACCTCATCAGCAAGTATAGGCACATCTAAATTCAGAGTCCTGAAACAAAAATATGCTTTCACTTAGTATATATGAAGCTGTTTAGTAACACAAAGTGTTAGCATGTAATGACAAAAGTAACTGCTAATACTGTACAGAAAAAGTAAGCAGTTATTGCTATCTACAAGGTAGAGAGAGTTTCTTCCCTTTTTTACCCTCGTCGACAAATGTAAGGAGTGCTGCTCTAATTGTTGAGGGCAAAGTCTTGGTGGACTGCAGTGATGGAGGGGCTATCATCAACCTCCTTCTCCCGAATGATGACCATTATGTCTGGGAAATCATCGTCTGGGGTATATCTATTGGTATGCTCATCATGAACGATGATGCGTATGCCGGACATCATCCGTATGACGTCTTGCTTGATTCTCCGTTCCTCTTCCTCCACTGTGAGATCTGGAACAAAGATTTCATTCTCCTTTACCGGTACCGGCTTGGGAAATAACATCGCCATTATATTGGTTGGCACCTTTACGGGAGGTTGTGCGGACTCAGAGTTTGAAGGCGAAGCTAAACGTCGCATGGTTGCAGCTGCAGGAATCTGCTGATGCTTATGAGGATTCCTGTGACTAGAGCTGGCAGAATAGCCTAGTACAGCTGTCCCAATTTGCTGGGTTGAGCGAATAGGATACTTGACACCCTGGAAATCTTTACCCAACCCTTGTCCCGGTTTATGACCCAACGACATCATTTCTTGCGTGGCCGACATTACATCGGTAGAAATATGGGGTTCGAGCAGTGGCGTTCCAATAGCATGGTATTGGGTATTGCTTATTTCTAAAGCATGAAAACTAATTGGCTCAACATCCTTATTGGCATTGATGAGCGTCATGTCCCCGTGCTGAGGAATCTCCGGTTCAGCGTTGACTGTGACCAGGCTATTGTTGATGATGTATTTCAACTGTTGGTGAAGAGTGGAGGGGACTGCCCCTGCCATGTGAATCCATGGTCGTCCCAAGAGCAGGTTGTATCCCGAATCTATCATGAGCACATGGAAGGATACGCAGAATGTATGAGGACCAATCTCAATTGGCAGCTTAACTACTCCGACCGAGTTACGGCGGGCTCCATCAAAAGCTTTGATAATGGTATGGCTACTCCGAATTCGATTGGGATTGATATTCATCTTCACCAAGGTAGCGTATGGGCAAATATTTAGAGAGGAACCTCCATCTATTAAAACTCCAGCCACCATATATCCGGAGGACAAGACCGCAATGTGCAACGGTTTGCAATGACCGGTCCCTTCGGGCGGTATGTCATCATCAGTGAAGGATATCACATTGTTGTTGAAAATGTGATCAACCAGATGTTAAAACTTTTCTGTATAAACTGATGTCGATAGATAGGCTTCTTCGAAAACCTTTAACAAGACCTTCCGGTGATTCTCAATGGGTACTTTCCCTTTAGACTTGATGACATGCTTCATTACCCATTGGGGAGGATACAGTGGATTTTCCTTCGACACTGCAGCAGTTATATGTGAGGTGGATCCTTTACCTTCTTCATAATTCCATGGAACTGCGCGCAAGCTAACAATAGGATATTGTGCTCTACACGGCAAGTTGATTGGCTCGGGAGTGACCACTTTCAAAGGATTGTTGATTCCTTTGAGTTGAATTACTGGCATGACAAGTGATTTGCTAACTCCATTTTCAGCAGATATGACTGCTACTACACTCTTTCACTTAGTAGGACACGAATCCTCACTTGCCCGTAACATAGTGTCGTTATCTGCTAGACGCAGTACGCCACTATCGATTAAATTTTGAATAAGGTGGCGGAGTGCCCAACATTCTTCTGTGCTGTGACCGTGAGATTGAGAATAATATTGACATACTCCCTCAGAGTTGTATCGTCCTGAACGGGGGTTGATTGGAGGTAGAAGGGAACTAATCCTTCCTTCATTGATTAACATATGAATGATTTCCTTCATAGGTTGGCCCAAATATGTGAATTCCCTTTTGCTGGCAAGATCCCGACGGGCCTTAGCATTCGCTCTCTTCGTCACTTTATCTTCCAGCATTTCATTTTCTAAAAGTGAAGAGGGAATATTCATGACAATAGGTAGGAGACTGACATGCTCCTGGCTAATTAGCTGACGAGTCACTTGATGCTGATAAGTTACCAGTTCCGCCAATTGCTCAATTTGTTTACAGAGAGCTTTCATCTTTCGTTCCATTGTGAATTGGAACTTGGCATAATCCCATCTGTCATCACCAACTTTAGGGGTCTGGGAGGATTCACATCTGAAATTGGAACTTTGTCCACTTCTCCAATTGATCATGTTGACCACTTCTTCCTTGTGTTGAGGAAGAGGGTTGTCTTGAACGTGAGGTTGATCGGGTTTGGTGACCACGATTTCACCGTTGTCTATCAGGTTTTGGATTTTGTGTTTCAAGGCCCAACAATCATGAGTATCATGTTCAGGTGCCCCGACATGATAAGCACATTTTCGAGCAGCATTAAAACCCCGACCATTAGGGCTGGCTGGTGGAAGCAGATGTGTGATTTTCTTCTGTGTTGTTAGAAGATTGAGAATGTTCTCGAGGGTGTCCCCTAAGGGTATGCATACTCGAGGTCGTTTGACTTCTCCACCTTTTGGTACTGGAGGGTTCGCAGACTGTGATTGAAAGGGAGTGTAATTTCTCCGTTGAATAGGCATGTTTTGACTGCCTTTTTGACCCTGTAGTATCAGGGAAACATCTTCTTCTTTCTTTTTATGGACCCTCCGGGGGTTGTTCCCATAATTTCCAGATTGGATGTGATCAGCAACCGCTTTGAGTGCAGCTAGGTCTTGAATCTTTCCGAATTTCAATCCCATTTCAGGCATCTCCCCATGTTTGACCATTTCAGAAAATGGTTTGTCGATGCTGGCTAAAACTCTTTCATAGAAAGGTGCTTCTTGTATGTCTATGAAAGTCATGACCATCTCTGATTCTGCCATGGAAGGACTAACTTGGACAGCCAGGCGTCTCCACCTCTGAGCATACTCTCTGAAAGACTCATTAGACTGTTTCTTCATCTTGGTAATTTGATACTGATCAGGAGCCATTTGAGATTGAAAGTTGTATTGGGTGAGGAAAGCGTGTGCTAGCTCTTCCCAACTATGGATCTTTGAATTGTCTAATCTTGTGTACCACGAACGGGCTTCTCCAGTTAGACTTTTTTAGAACAGTTGCATTCTAGGTTTTTCATCCTCTTCATAAGATCCCAGTTCTCCAATAAACACCTTTACATGTGTGTAAGGATCTCCTAACCCGTCATATTTTTCAAAGTCAGGAGTCTTAAATTTTTCTATATAATGAATACCAGGAAAAATACACAAATCAGCATATGAAACACTCTCGTGTGTTCCAATTCCTTTGATAGTGCGAAGAGTCTCTTCCATTTGGAGGACTTTCTTTTTGATGTCACTAGTGTCTGGATCTCCAGTGGGATGGGCAGCATCATGAGTTTTGTTGGTCGGATCCAACTGCAGTTCAGGTATTGTAACTACCTAGGTTCCTCCTTGTGTGGAGGATTCAGCATGTACGGGTATTTTCTGACCCTGTGTAGACTGGTGTAATTCTTTTAGTAGAACAACCAAATCTGTAATCTGTTTCCTTAATTCGTCGAATTCTTTGCGAGAAATTGGATTAAGTTCAATCTGGTCGGATGACGACATGATTGTCTGTAGGCCTGTTGCCTTTTTGGACTTTGAACGGGTGGTAGGTCCGATTGATTCCCTGCAAAAGACTTGCATAGTTTAGTCTTTAGGGAAGGTGGATAATAACATGCTATACGATGCGTCCAGTTTAGGAATTTTATCCTGCAAAACGGATGTCAGCTGTTTGTAGCATGTACGTGTACACATTTCTTCATATTTCTCATTACATGGAGATAGATATGGAAGATAATTACAAGTGATTGTGCTTTACAAGTAATTTGAAATGAAAGCATGAAGAGACTTTCCTCCATTTTGGGTTTATCAGAGGCTGACCTATTTTAGGTTACTCTCGCGGCTTTTTGGCATGAAGGTTCCCAAATCATCGCAATCTACTTGACGGGAAGTTAATCCGTTCTTTCAACTGGAGCGAATGTGGATGGTCTTCTCACGAGTCCAGTAATCAAATACCGACGGGATAACCTCCTGGTGGAGGGACCACACAACATACATTCACATACATCGCGTCTTACCGTATGAAAATGATGACATGTGCAAAGTACTAATATCACAAGTAGATATGGTGCGAAGCACTAATATCACAAGCAATTTTATAGTGTGAAGCACTAATATCATAGACAGTTTATTGTGCGGAGAACTAATACCACAAGCAGTTTTATAGTTCGAAGCACTAAGTAAGGAAATGCATTCATACACATTCATCACAAAATGTAAATGCAACAGCCATACACAAGCAGATAACAATTTTGAAAATATTGTAATAGCGGCTGAAGTCCTCTTACTGGAGTCCCCAGTAGAGTCGCCACCTATCGACGTCGGGATTTTTAATTGTCCCTTTCCGTTACTTGTTCTTTGTTGTTCTTATTTTAGGTGAGATTTGTTTGAAAAAATAAGTGAAAAAGGTCTGACATGTATAATGTCGACGATTGGACTATAAGAGTCGCCAGTTGGTTTTTTAAATGGTTGTACCAACACAACCGAGAAAAGGTTTGCACATTGACCCAGTGATGTGACACAACTAAACGGGTCGGTGAAACCGAGATTCATTAGGGTCCGGGGACTTGGTTATGCGGAGGGAAGGTATTAGGCACCCCCCGACATCCGTGTTACCACGGTGACCGCCTCTTTTCAAAAAACTGTTATCTGAATGTGTGTGTGCGGGTCAATGTGTTGTTATTTGGAAGTAGTGCGAGGCGTCGTTCGCACCTATATACACAGGGTTTGAATTTTATGTAAAAATTTAATTTAAGCAAGATATGGCAGTGATGTTTTATAAAAGAGGTTTTTCAAACCCTGATGCTCAATAGTAATTGAGACCTTTTAAACTCCCATTTTATTAAGTGATTGGCTTGGTTGATTTTATCTAACAGATGCGAAGCATCCGTACGAAAATACTTTACAAAAAGGTGCTGAATTCCTCATGGGTATGAAAACCATCTGAGGGAATCCAAACATCACAGATATATTTACAAGCTGCTTACAACTGAAAAGGTCCATCACGGGAACCAAATCTAGATTTAGGGGACTGAATTTGTGATCACATGATTCCTAGGCTTACATAATGCCGCAATTGATATAAACACAGTAAGTAGGTATATATGTAAAAGCTGTAAATATATATATACATACATGATCACCAACCATGAAGCACCTCCATGGGGGATCAGAAATATAAATAAAGCTGTAAAAGCTATCAACCGCCACGGAGAAAACTCCAGGAGGGATGACCTGTAAAGAAAGCTGTAAAAACGATCAACCACCACGAAGTAAACTCCAGGTGGGACGAAATATACAGAAAGCTGTAAAAACGGTCAACCACCACGAATTAAACTCCAGGTGGGACAAAATATATATATATATATATATATATATATATATATATATATATATATATATATATATATATAAAAGCATATAAACGCAACACATGTAAAATCCAAGCTCATCGAACAGAGTTCGACCACGGTATATATATATATATATATATATATATATATATATATATATATATATATATATATATATATATATATTAAAGCAGGTAAACGCTCCGGACGTAAAATCCAGGCTCATCGAACAGAATTCGATCACAGATAATATATATAAGTGTATATATATTAAAGTAGGTAAACGCTCCAGACCGAAGTCTAGGCTCAATCGAGGCATAACTCGATAATGTTAGTCAATATATATATATATATATATATATATATATATATATATATATATATATACAGACTGGAATGAAACCACGGACCGAAGTTCAGGAAAAAGCAGGAAACACGACTCTCAACGTGTAGAAGGGTGTGTGCTAAGATGAAGAGAATGACTCTAAAGTGTGTGAGAAGGCTTACAGTGGGCTGCCAAAGAAGTCTTCTATATCTTTAGAGTGGATAAACACAGACTTTTGTAGGTACAAAAGGGCTATATATGAGCTCACAGGTGTTTAAAAGGGGAAAGTACACTGCCTGGGATGAGTGCAGAGCAAATTGGGCAGGGCTTCCTCCCCGTTTTCTCTTTCAAAATGGCCACCCTAAGCCCTCTATTTATAGAGGATGGAGCTACAGGTGTACCTACTGTTGGGCCGCAAGTGTACCTGCTGCTGGGCCGCAGGTGTACCTACTGCTGCCCGGGGTGCCCCGGGCAGTGTGGGTCCCGCCGTGTCGAAGTACGTACACTCAGATAATGCGTTGTTCGCTCGGTCGCTCATAACTTTCAATCCGAGAGTCCGATAGAAGTGTGCCATATCATTTCGAAAATCTCTTTCCGAGAGCTACACAATGACATATGATTTGCCTTTTTTTGATTCTAGGAAGATGGGTCCATGACCGAAATGGCATTTTCGGGTTTCCGTCAGGCAGTCCGTTGAGTCGTTTTGCATAGTTTACACTCGGAAGTTAAGATATGGTTCTTTTGGGACTTCCTTTGAAGTATTTTGAGTTGAAATGAGTGTATTTGATTTGAAGTGAAGTTGAGTTGGCAAAATGACCATTTTATCCCTCCCGGGTTTATCTCTGATTTTTACGCAGTTGTAGCAGTCATTTCTAAGGGTTATCTCTGAGGTTAACTTGATGTTGACTTTGACTATCCTCAGGGTTATCTCTGAGGTTGGCTTGACCTCCTGGGGCTATCTCCAGGCTTTGATCTTGATCCTCCGGGGTTACCTTCGAGGTTGAAACTGACTTTCCCGGGATTATCTCCTGAATTGGAACCTAATTTCCCGGGGCTATCTCCGGGGTTGGAAACTGGATCTCCCGGGGTGATCTCAGGGGTTTGAAGTTGATGTCATAGTCCTTCAGGGTTATCTTTAGAGTGTGAAAAAGGCGCTTTTGCCCTCCTGCATGGTTAGTAATAGGAGAAGAAAATTTCGAGTGTTTACAATAAAGATTGACTCAGTTTCAATGAGGATATCCTTATAATACACAAGGGATTTATAAGGAGCAAGGGGTATGAAGTGCCATCCTGGAGGAAAGAACTGGGAGGTTAATTTGACTGGGTCATTTCTGGGTTTCATATGGCGTTCAATATGAAATAAGAAATTGGTCCATCTAAGCATATACTCAGAGGGAGGATAACTAGGATTTGGACTAGAGGCCTTAGACTGAAAAGGGTCAGTTGGAATTGGGTTACTGGCTAAGGCTGAACTATATGGCTTGGGCATTGTCCCAAGGACAGTGAATTTGTTACTGGTTTAATAAACTGGGTTTAATGGATGAGGAACCAAAGATCCTCTTGGTTGATTACTTGGGCCAGTAGGGCAACCTGGACCACGAGAAGATGATGCACCACGGATACTCATGATGGATGCACGGTACCCGTGTTAATAAATTCCCAAGTGAGAAAATCAAAAATGGAATTGTTACTACCTTTAATGTATTCTATATCAAAATCAAAGATACTGAAAAGGGCTTGCCATCTAGCAAAGGAATGTTTAGAGGCTATGTTTTCAACATCTTTTTCTAAAACATTTTTACAGATTTGCAGTCAATTCAGACTAAAAATTTTTGATTTAATAAATCAATTTGAAATTTATTAATACATAATAGAAGAGAAAGTATTTCTTTTTTATTAGTACTGTAATTTAACTGTGTACTATTCCATGCACCGGAATGGAAACGAACAATTTGTTCAGGAGAATCTGGAGTTAATTTTTGCTTGAGAATACCTCCGAATCCAATATCAGAGGCATCAGTTTCAATAATTTTAAATGCAGAATCGTTGGAAATACCAAGGCAGGGCAATGCCTTGTCATATTTTTTAACTTGTTGGACTACAGAAGTATGAATGTTAGTCCAAGGGGAAGGATTGTCTTGCAAACGCTGAAAGAGAGGTTTGCAAATTTTTCTGAGGTTTTTATAGAACTTACCAATATAATTGAGCGAGCCTAGAAACCTCTACAGTTGAGTTTTATGGGTAATTTTATCTGGGAATCTGTCGGCGAATTGAATAGCTCTATCAATTGGATGTATGAGTCCGCGATATATAATTAATCTAAGAAACCGAACTTTAGCTTGAAACAAGCTGCATTTGGAAAATGAAAGAACAATTCCATTGTCTTTAACCGTTTTGAAAAACGATTTCAAATGTTTGACGTGTTCATCAATGGAATTGGAAAAAATGAGAATATCATCAATGTAGACAATACCAAAATGACTGAAAGGATTCAGAATGTCATTGAGGATATTTTGGAATTCACTGGGAGCAGTTTTGTACATGTCATCTGGGTGAATAGTTTCAGAATGTCAATGGAGTGGTGAATGCAGTTTTGTACATGTCATCTGGGTGAATAGCAACTTGCTAAAAACCATACTTGAGGTCAAATTTACTGAAGATGGTGGCATTACTCAACCGGTTAATGAGGTCATCCTTATTAGGTAGGGGATACCTAATCCATTATAAGACCTTATTTAATGGCTTGTAATTGATTACTAAATGGGGTACACCTCTTTCCTTTTCTGCTTCATTGTTAACATAAAAGGTTAGGCAAGACCACGGGGATTTATTGGGTTTAATTAATCCTTTGTTAAGGAGTTCATTAATTTCCTTTTTATATAACTCCATTTATTCATGATTCATTTGTATGGGTCTAGCCTTCGTAGGAATCAAATGTTCTTTGAATTCCTTAGCATAAAGGAGCCTTACAACATGCTTTTTCCGATGCTAAAAGGCATTAGGAGAATCAGAACAAAGATTGTCCTTTAAATAAGTTTTCAACTTTTCAATTTTTTCTTGAACATCTTGATGTTGAAGCTGTTCTTCAATTCGTATGTATTTAATCTCTTCCTTTAAGAAATTTAAATGAGTGGATTTACAATTTAATAAATTTAACGATTTGGAAATAGACTCTTCTTGAATAGATTTTAAATCTCTTTCTTTCGGTTTAATAAGAAATTTAAATGTTATTCTTTTGCCTAAATGTTTACAGCTTAATCCCTCATTACTGGTAATAAATGGGTATAATAAATATATAAATGGTAACCCTAAAATGATTTTATCGGTAAGATTGCGAATTAAAACAAATGATGTTTTAAAACACATATTATCTTGACAGATATGCACTTTAGGCAGTTTATATTTTATTTTCATTTGACTACCATTAGCTGAGTTTAATTTTTCATTGGTTTTCTTATAATACTTGGTTCGGATAAGACCTTCCTGAATACAATTTAAGTCAGCACCTGTATCAACTAAGGCGGGAAGTCGTATTGAAAAAGTTTTATTAACAACCAAATTAATGGAGATATACCATTTTTGAATGGTAATGTCTTTAACTATCTTAAGAGAAAGACCTTGAACAAAAAGATCTGGCTCTTCTTTCGTTCCTGAAGATTCTGGCTCATCGTGATCTTCATCACTAGAGGAGGAATCATGAACCTGAAGATCATATTTCTGGTTCTCAATATCTTTTCTTAAATTAGAGACTTCTATCTTTAAATTAGAGATTTCATTTTTAAGTTTATTAACTTCTTAATTTAATTCTGGTAGGGTAACTTCTTTAACTAGGTTTTTAAATCTTTCAAGGGTTTTATTAAGGCTAAATATTGGTTTATCTTTAGCTTTAATAATTTTGTCTTTAACTCTAGTATCTTTAGTTAATAAATCTTTTAACTGTTTAGTATATTGAGCTTTAAGCTCAGGATCAGAAATTTTACTAATTAGGTCAATTAACAAAGAGCTCTCTTCATCCTCTTTGGTAATTACACTTAATCTTTTAGTACAACAATTTCGTTACAATTATCAGCACAAATAATAACTTCTTCCTCGTCACTATCTGTTTCATTGTTACTAGTACTGCTATTAGAAGAATAAGAGATGTCAGATTCGTTGTTATTTTCAACATCGTTTTCAATTCTCATTAATTCCAATAGTTGTTCAGTATCTTCACTAGAAATATTAAACTGAGATAATTTTTGTTTTATTTTGCACTCATTTTTGTAGTGCCCTTTCTGCCCACAATTGTGGCAAACAATTTTACTTTTATCAAATTTTTTAGATCTTTTATTATATTTTTTATTTACTGGTTTAGGTTTATTATAATAATCATTTTGATTGTTATCTTTTTTATGACTATGTTTATGTTTGTGACGTTTATGAGTTTTAGGATGATCAATATATTTGTGTTTATGCTTCCTTCTAGAGGGAGCAATAGGAGGTAAACCATATTGTTCACAAAATGTTCCTAATTCATATTTTGCTTTTTTCTTATTATCGACGTCGGGATTTTTAATTGTCCCTTTCCGTTACTTGTTCTTTGGTGTTCTCATTTTAGGTGAGATTTGTTTGAAAAAACAAGTGAAAAAGGTCCGACATGTATAATGTCGACGATTGGACTATAAGAGTCGCCAGTTAGTTTTTTAACTGGTTGTACCAACACAACCAAGAAAAGGTTTGCAAATTGACCCAGTGATGTGACACTGCTAAAAGGGTCGGTGAAACCGAGATTCATTAGGGTCCGGGGAATTGGTTATGCGGAGGGAAGGTGTTAGGCACCCCCCGACATCCGTGTTACCACGGTGACCGCCTCTTTTCAAGAAACTATTATCTGAATGTATGTGTGTGGGTCAATGTGTTGTTATTTGGAAGTAGTGCGAGGCCTCGTTCGCACCTATATACACAGGGTTTGAATTTTCTGTAAAAATTCAATTTTAAGCAAGATATGGCAGTGATGTTTTATAAAAGAGGTTTTTCAAACCCTAATGCTCAATAGTAATTGAGACCTTTTACACTCCCATTTTATTCCGTATTCTGTTGGATTGATTTTATTTGACAGATGTGAAGCATCCGTACGAAAATACTTTACAAAAAGGTGCTGAATTCCTCGTGGGTATGAAAACCATCTGAGGGAATCCAAACATCACATATATATTTACAAGCTGCTTACAGCTGAAAAGGTCCATCACGGGAACCGAATCTAGATCCAATTGTATGAATTTGTGATCACATGATTCCTAGGCGCACAGAATATTGCAATTTATATGAAAGCAGTAAGTAGGTATATAAGTAAAAGCTGTAAATATATATATACATACATGATCACTAAACACGAAGCACCTCCATGGGGGATCAGAAATGTAAATAAAGCTGTTAAAAGCTATCAACCGCCACAGAGGGAACTCCAGGCGGGACAAAACATAAAGAAAGGTGTAAAAACGGTCAACCACCATGAAGTAAACTCCAGGTCGGACGAAATGATATATATATATATATATATATATATATATATATATATATATATATATATATATATATATATTAAAGCATGTAAACGCTCCAAACCGAGGTCTAGGCTCATTGAACAAAGTTCGACCACAGATAATATATATAAGTATATATATATTAAAGCAAATAAACGCTCCAGGCCGAAGTCTAGGCTCATCGAACAAAGTTTAACACGCAGTTCATATATATAAATATATATATAGGAAAGCAAATAAATGCTCCAGACCGAAGTCTAGGCTCAATCGAGCCATAACTCGAAAATGTTAGTCAATATATATATATATATATATATATATATATATATATATATATATATATATACGGACTGGAATGAAACCACGAACCGAAGTTCGGGCAAAAGCAAGCAACACGACTCTCAACATGTAGAAGGGTGTGTGCAAAGATGACGAGAAGGACTATAAAGTGTGTGAGAAGGCTTACAGTGGGCTGCAAAAGAAGACTTCCATATCTTTAGAGTGAGTAATCACAGACTTTTAAAGGTATAAAAGGGCTATATATGAGCTCACAGGTGTTTAAAAGGGGAAAGTACACTGCCTGGGATGAGTGCAGAGCAAATTGGGCAGGGCTTCCTCGCCGTTTTCTCTTATAAAATGGCCACCCCAAGCCCTCTATTTATAGAGGGTATAGCCGCAGGTGTACCTGCGGCTGAACCGCAGGTGTACCAGAGGCAACTCGGGTGGGTCCGAATTTTTTGGCTCGGGTCGTCTCGAAGTACGTGCACTCGGGCACTGTAATGTCCACTCGAACTTTCAGAAGTGCAATCCGGGCATCCGTTTGAGGTATGCAGGACCTATTTCGGGCCGCCGTTGTCAAGAGTTATACGATGACATGGGATTAGAGTTTGTGCGAAGTCATTGAAGATGGGATGGTGCCCTCCAGTCTTCAAGCTTCAACTTCCATCCGTTACTCCGTACAATAGTCACTCGGGATTGATTAGTCTTGTGGGACATTATTGCGTAGATATGTTGAAACGACGTGGCGTAACATCGTGTTGGTTAGATGACGATGTTTCCCCTCACAGGTGTTATCGCCGGATTGGGCTTATAAAGCAGACGTTGCTCAGCTTCGTTGAGATTGGACTGCTGTAATTTGTTGAAGGTCCTCATTGTCATCCTTGAGGTGTGCCTGTCTTCCCGATGTTATCACCGGGCTGGTACAGTGTATCTCGTTGTGAGCGCCGAGATTGAAGCTGGTCGCACTTGTAACAAGTATTTCTGGGGTTATCGCTGAAATTACGTTCCTTGGGATTATCACCAAGGTTTGTGGCTATTCCCATGGTTGGGACTGAGACTAGATATCTCGGGGTTATCTCCGAGATTAATCAGTCTTCTCCAGTGTGTGTTTCGGTATTGATCTGCATGCCTCGGGGTTATCTCTGAGATTGGAATTGTTACTCCCAGATTGCGATCCGGGGTTAATGTTGAACTTCCGGTAGTATCCGGCATGGATATGGATTATCTTTCGGGGTTCCCTCTTAAAAGACGAATCTGTCCTCCTGCAATGTTAGTGACAGATGTACAGAAAATTTTGAGTGTCTACAGATGCCCCTCTTTATCATACTCATGCATGGAGATGCATGGGTAGGATAAAGAATCCTAGACACTTGAAACGTAGCAAGACGAACATGGTACTATAAATAGTAACTTGATGCAAATGTACGATGCATTTGTACGGGGTTGTAGCCCTACACGCTAGGGATGATTGCTGGCTCCCTGTTGCTTCAACTGGGGATTGGCAATGATGACCAGATTTGATGTGTAATTTGAATTTGGTAGGATGTTGATGTTGGAGTTTTCACTACCTTCCTGGATAATGACTTGATCCTACAGATGTACCTCTTATGTGTAAGAGATCTGTGGGGATAAATCTTGATCTGTTTGAGAATGTCTATAACATATTCCATCATCTATCCTCTTTGATGACATTGACCTCTCCTGGTTAGTATTGCCAGAATATGCCAAGATTCTGTTGGGTTTACTTCCAACAACAAATGCTGTCAGGGATTCCTGACCTTCGTTGACGTGTATTTCACCAACATGTGAACCAACGGCTGAAAAATCCTGTGGGATATACTATCAAGGCTGCTTGACCTTCGCTGACGTGTGAATCAACGGAACATTGCGTTGTGACCCCCGCCGGGGATCTGAGCGGCCGGGTGTGAAAACCTCGAATAGCTTCAGAGCTCTGATAGGTTTAAATTGCTATCGACTGTAATAATGTCAAGGCTGCTTGACCTTCGTTAATTTGTGTGTCAACGGATGAGCATGCGTTGTAACCCCCGCCGGGGATCTCACGTTGTAACCCCCGTCGGGGATTAGCTTGTGTTAAAAGATTGGGGTGACAACCTTACGTTGATGGCATCGGACCTCTGTACGGTATTGCCGAATGTGGTATGCACAGACTTGAATCATCGGTATAGTAAACCTTGTGTTCGGGCGAATACCAATGGATGAAAAGGAAGCCACAGTTGGATTCAGAAAAACAAGGGTTTTAGGCTATTCTGCTAAATCGCATAGCGTTTTTATCCCTGATTTGGCCTTTTTAGCTTGTAAGAACTCCTTTGTAACTCGAACTGGACCCAGCCGGAGGGATGGGACCCGCATTGGGGTGCCGCATGTGCACCTGCTGCAGTCGCAGATGGGCCTGCGGCCAACCGTGGATGATAAATTCCAATAGGTTGGTCTCACAAGTCACTTTCAACTTGTTGCGCGAAAGAAAATACGTGAGCCTCTTTCAGATCTACTGAGTTCGGGTTGTTTTCTGTAAATTCTGTCACCGTACGAGTGTTCTACACTATCCTGGTAACATATGCCTGTATTTTCTCTCATTTTTGTCCGTTGGATTTTGCGTTATCGCATGAAATGCATCTAAACACATAGTAGTGATTATGTATGCACAAATGACTAGATAAAAAATATTCAACATAGTAAATGTTAGTATTAAATCGTGCTAAACATAATGATGTGAAAAAATTTGACTTTTGAGACAGTCAAATCGGCACCTTTTTATGCTATTTTTTGTCCTATTTGAGGTCCAATGAGCATAAGGTAGCAAGGCAAAGTACTCCTAGTATTGAGGTTAGCCTGATGCATGATGATCTTAATTTTTAATGCATATATTATGTATATGACTTTGGGGCAGGTGTGCTACTGAATGGCCACCTAGACATGTTTGTATGCATGTGGATAGTCCTATTTTTAAAGGGGACTATGTCAAAAAATTTCCAAATGTAGGCATTGGGTAGTCATGCATTTTAATTCTATTATATGTAAAGTAAATGCATGCATGCATATAGTCATAAAATGCATTCTAGAAAGCTCCCGTTAAGGAAATACCACACCCTTTCTGAGGTGATTTGGAGACTTGTTGTCCAGATACTATGAATCCGGATCAGCCGAGCAGTTCCTATAGGACCACTTCTAGCGTACGGCGGAGGGCTTCTGAAGTGCCTCGTCCCCGTTCTGTCAGACAGCCTTGTCGGTTGGTGGAGGCCGTGATACGTCCTGTCCAGGTAGATGTTCCAGACGTGGAGGACGAGGAGGCGGATATTCCGATAGTGGACCCCGCTCCTGCTGCACATGTCCCTCGCAGGGAGCTTTTGAGCATTCAGGTGTTGAATCTAGAGTTGCTGGGTGATTTGGGCAGACATCCATCGATGTATTTTCATGCTAACGAGGTATGGCGTTAGACTTTGATCTTCCTTCTTTCCTATTGATGAGGATTAAAGGGTTTTGATGTTGATCTGCATTTCATACAGGTTCTTGGTTTTACACAGCCTCGAGGGAACTGGTTCAGCATGCACTCCATGTATCAGGCGCTTCATCCTGACTATAGAGCGGTAGTGCATGAGTGGGGATTTGGGGCATTCTTCTCCATCCTTCTCCGTCGTTGTCCCCGGGGTTACCTCAGAGCATTGTCTGAGCGATTATTTCATCAAACTCAGTCACTCCATCTGCTAGATTGCGAGGTGATGATGACGCCTATGGATTGGCGATTTATCACAGGTATGGAGTTTGGAGGGGAGCCAGTGCCTTGCATGGCAAATATTACCCCTACTGCCTTTAGATCCTTATTAGGAGTTCCGACGGCGGCGCTCAAAGGCAGGACTGTCCGTTCAGGTCCTTTGAGCGTAAATGCTATGAGTGGGCTATTGAGTGAGTCTATGCCTGATGATGTCAGAATCAGGGATCGCGTTCTGCGGTGATTGTTCCTGATGATCATTAGAGGCTGTTTCATAGCAGATAACTCTTCTAGGATATATTTCGCTTTGATCAGCGCCACGCGTGATGTGGACTGTATTAAAGAGTATGATTGGGGCTCCTACACCTTTGCCAATTTCCTTCGGGGAATGCGTATGCACTCACAGGGTTTGACTGAGGCTTGGCTAGGATTTTACCCATTTTTGCTGGTGAGTATTTCTCTTGTCATTTACCATGTATAGGTTAAGAGTGTTAACTGATAGTAGATGTTTTCCATTGTGTTGGCAGTTCTGGGCCTATGAGAGGCTTCCATGCTTACGTCCCGTGAGTGTGTTAGGTTTAGACACCTATCCACTAGGACGACGATGGCATCATTCGATTCTGCCAGAGGTCCCTGTAGCGGAGGGATTCACTCATTGCCGTATGCAGCTGGAGTTGCTGACGGCCGATACCATCACATGGCTTCCCTATTCTGGGGCACACCTGACCGTGGGTTTTGAGGATGGATATCCGACTAGAGTCGAGTATGTGATTTCCACCAGGAGAATTCCTTTCTTTACAGATGGAGGCTGGGAGCTCTATTTAGGAGAGTGTGCTATTAGGAGCACTACATGGGAGATTCGTATACCGATCTTGCCTCCTGCCATGCGTTATTGGCCTGTATCGCAGTCACCCGTCACTGATATCCCCTTGTTGGGGGTTGACGGTTTTGCATTGTCAGAGGGTCCATGTACTCAGGAGACGTTCCATCGGTGGTGGTCCCCTCGCACTATTAGAGCTCAGTCCCGCGCCACACAGTTTATGAGGGACATAATTCCAGGATCCTTGATGATGACAGATTGGATAGCTTGTGTCTGAGATCCGACTCATATGACCCAGAGTGATAGTTTGGCCCGGCAGTTGGACCAGGCACACATATTTATCCGGCATTTGGGCAGAGATCCGGCAGATGCGGCTTCATTTGATCCTTCCAGCTCAGGTGCTGGCCCCTCAGGTGACCCATTCGATTTTACCGATGCATATCCTCCTTTATATAGGCCTGACATCCCTGTTGATATAGATCCAGTGACTCAAGAGGAGTTACATCAGGTGGACAGGATTGATGATGTGGACATCAACACCATTGTCTTCTTCTGATGTGTATTCTTGTTATATCTTTTGATAGGCCTCTATTAGATATTGGGTGGCTGTGCCCCATTCTCGCTATATCTTTTGATAGGCTTTTGTCAGTAGTAGGGCGGCTGTGCCCCATTTCCCTGTATTTGTAGCTGTACAGAGATGATGTATTAGATGACGATATATTTAGGAATGTATGCACTATTTTTTTTCATTCCCTATATCATATTGCCATCTATTATTTGTTATACATGTATCATGTTATGCATATGTATGTATATCCAGAGATATTCGGCATTGACCCCTGGATGGTCTTATGACACGTCCTGCACAGATGTCTTCTTCAACAGTTAGCCGTATAGATCATACCCCACAGTCAGTGGTGGCATCGGGTATGCGATCGTGGTATGATAGCATGTCACCACTAGACAGGGTGACTGTAGATCATTTATTGCAGCATACCATGACCTTTTTGACTTTTCAGGTTCTCGCATGATTTGTGGACGAGATGATAGAGCATTGGCTACCGGATAGGCTGGTATTTCGATTCGGCACCCATGAGTTGACTCCTACTATGGAAGAGTATGTACGTTTGACGATGCTGCCTTTAAACAGACCTTGCGTGCATCTGGCTTTGGGAGACATGAGCAGACGATTCATGACTCTCACAAGATTAAGGCGCAGAGTGGTACAGTATGAGTTGACATCTGGCCACGTGATATCCCAGTATTTTCTGTATGACAGATTTGGCTCAGAGGATAGCTATTCATAACATTCCGGGGTTTTCACCGCATCGGAGGATTATTGGCGTTTGGCCAGAGTTGACGTACTGATGCTATGTGTATTGTCATATGTGTATATGTCGCGGTATATGGACAAGATAGATATAGGAGTTATCAAGGCCGTGAGAGCTCTCAGGGAGGGTCGTACCATTGTACCTATGATTGTAGCAGAGACCCTGTGGTCGGCATCCTACTGCTGCACTTATCCGACAGGAGTGTTCACTGGGAGTTCAGTCATGCTATATGTGTGGTTCATGTCACACTTGAGACCGATTGGCACTCTTAGACTACATGGGTACTGCTTTACCCATGATGTAGCTATGTCATTCTCTTTTCAGCCATCAAAGTGTATAGATGCTCTGTCCTGGTCCACATTCTTGGCAGATATCAGAGATCCATTCAGCAAATTATCGTGTTCCGGGCTTAGCTCACCATACAGCTTCATTACTCATGCTCAGGGCATGGACTATCTCCCTCTGGCTGGTTTGAGGGGAGTGACCACTTATCACCCATTGGCCGTGATGTCACAGTTTGACCAGTTTTACGATTTTCATCCTTTTGAGGGGGCGACAGGTCAGCGTTCAGCTTCTCGGTACCTCTCAGTGAAGGACCGATCTCGGGTATACGCCTGCTGGGATCGACGCGAGATAGCGGCTTTGTGACACCCCCAAATCTAGGTTACCTGACCCCCGAGTTTGGTGTTCACGATCCATAATATAATACCAATTAACTACCCATTCATATATAAATAGGATTACATAAGTCATTAACATAAGTTGTTAATACATAAGTACCAGGTTCACTAACCTTAACATTACAGAAATACCACTTTAGATATACAAAAAGGGTTTACAATACAATATAACATAATAATATTGTTCATTATAACTACTCCAACATCTTGCCTTTGCCTTTGATCTTCTTTGACCCACTGGCCTCTTCGTTCCTAGCTGAAATGTTTTATTTATAGCAAGGGTGAGCAACAAGTTTACCCCGCAAGTTAAGACATACAATAAAGGTATATGAATCAACAAGAACAGACTATCTATTTTGATAGAATGAAACTAAAGTTCGGAGAACTTTGAAATAGCTGAACAAATCATTAATCAATAACAATTCTTCTTGTATTCTAGGCAACGCAATAATTTGATAATGAAAGAGTACAACGCTTTGAAAGTTTCTACGATATTCTATTGAATACTCAAGAATCAATTCTAAGCAATAACAAAGTGGAATAATTTCCAGATTTATGCTGAGTGATCCCGCCAGATCTTAGAACTTATTTTCTCAGGTATCTATCAAAGATTTACTTTGATACATACGCAGGAGTATCAGATAACCATAAAGATTAAATCATACCCCTCTGCAAGTACTTAGAGCCGGCCAACTCCTTGTACCCTATATTATGCATAATACTTAACAGAGCGCAATGGTCGAATATACGACCTAAAATGTTCCCTTTATATAAAAGGTTGTTCTTCTCAGTTTCAGAATCAAGATTTTGATTTAACAACGAAATACTGTGATTTCAAACTCTATCTACTTATCGATCTAGTCGAAACAACTGGCATCGATTTATCAAT
This sequence comes from Panax notoginseng, assembly GCA_016801055.1. Taxonomy (NCBI): domain Eukaryota; kingdom Viridiplantae; phylum Streptophyta; class Magnoliopsida; order Apiales; family Araliaceae; genus Panax; species Panax notoginseng. The sequence goes on along the minus strand of CM029015.1, from coordinate 155,453,352 downwards.
AACAATTGATTTCTCTTCTCGTATTTATCAAGTTATAACAAATATTTGTCTAGCCAGAATAATTAGCTAAGACATTTCTCAATATATTTTGACAATAAACAAGAATTATATGTACTGTCAATATTAGTTTTCGCAGATATAAATATCCAACAACAGTAATTCTACGAATATATATTTTCTGAATTAGTAATTCAATTTGAATTTTAATCATGCACTAACTGCGAATAATCAACAATAAATTCCATAGACATGGTATAATTAGCAATAATTAACCATTATAATATTTGAATGAATATAACTCAAGGTTGAGTTAGGAAAGTTGCCTTTCGCGTTGATTACAGCTACACAATAAACTTATCTGCTTTCGTAAGACCTATAACCAATAATATCGGTCTCACAATTAGCACAAGCATTTATAACACGTAACACTATACTTTACAGTCAAACTTCTCATAGGCACATTACCACATAGCCACATTAGTGTTTATAACCTATATAAACACTTATCCAGTCTAACTATTTCGGTCTGGTTGGACCTCGGTCCATTCTCGGTGTTCTGGTCACTCTATCCGACAATTAACACATTGTTTGTCAATTAAACCTGGTCTCTAATCTTATCATTATTAATATTTAATAATATAAAAATATTAATAACACACTTGTCAAAATATCAAAGTTATTGTTAATAAATTAAAATATTTTTAAATCATCAATATTCTACTTAAATGATTTTTAAAATAATTAAAATTATTTTTAAATCATTACCATTAATATTTAAATATTAATGCAATTATTATCAAAATATTAAAAGTCATTAATTATAACTTAAAATATTTTTCTCATTTTTAAATGATTTTTATATCAATAAAATTATTTTTAATTCATTTATTTAATATTATAATTAAATAAATCTAATATCATTAATATTAATTTATTAATGAGAATTTTCCAAAAAATTTGAAAATTATATTTTATAATTTAATATATTTTCTAACACTTTATTCTTATTTAAAAATAATTTTTTAAATCATTAAAATCATTTTTAACTTATTTATTTAATTTAGTATTTAAATAAATCTAATATCATTAATATTAAATTATTAATGAAAATTCTCTAAAAATATTAAAAGTCACATTTTATAACTCAAAATATTTTTAAATACATTATTCTTATTTAAAATGATTTTTAAATCGTAAAATCATTTTTATCTTATTTATTTAATTTAATAATTAAATAAATTTAATATCATTATTATTAAATTATTAATGAAAATTCTCTAAAAATATTAAAAGTCACATTTTATAACTCAAAATATTTTTAAATATATTATTCTTATTTAAATTGATTTTTGATAATATTAAATCATTTTTTTCTACTTTATATAATATACTAATTAAATAAATTAAATACTTTTAATATTTAAATAATTACAAATATTAAAGAAAAATATTCCAATTGGTCAGAAATTATTTTTCATAATTTAAAATAACTTTTAAAATCATTTTTGGCAATTTTTAGAATTTATTTCTAATTTTTAATCATTTTCTGAAAATTCAGAATATAAATAAATAGGAACCGTCGCTAAAGCCTTTAGTGACACTTGTCTGTAGCCTTAGGTGTTCTTGGCTCAAGAACACTGACAAAGTCAGTGTTCCAGGTGTCACGTTTGACTGCCTGTAATTCTCACTATAATCATGTTCGATGCTAACTAAGGCTTCAATCGTGTAGTACTCATGTAGTACTACCATTAACAACCATCATCTTGCTCAAAACAACTCACAATCGAGAAATCTAGCCTCTTAATCATGCTGTCAGACAGCTCTTGGGCTTTCTGGGTAATCCCAAAAACCCAAGCAGCCACAAGTACTACTTTGGGGCTTGATTATCTTCATGATCTGGCCATAACATTGATGTTCTTAAGGTCTAAACCTCTAGTTCACATGACAAGGAACAAGTATATAATATAATCTTAGTCCAAACATAACAGAATCATAATTTATGGTTCGGTCAATCTCTGACAAAAACTTAGTTCATACGTTTTCTAGAAATTCCAGAAAACAGACATTCATGTCGAGTAGGCTAGTTTGACTAGCCACTCTAATCGCTACGATGATGGTTTGAAAGATGTAAGGACATATTATTATAGTAGATCTAGCAGGTTATAACTTGGTCACAAACACAACATCAAACCACACAACACCTGCCAGATCCGGACCTTGAAAAAACGTTGTCAGACTCTAGAAACTGCATTTTGGGGTGCACAGAATGTACTCGGTCATGGTCGGTCAACCGACTTTGACCGAGTATAACTTGAAATCTAAGAATTTAACAACCCTAATTTCACTTTCCAAATAAAGAACACCTATCAGACTATAGATTAAACACATAAAACATAACAAAACATTAACAGACAAGGATCTGAGCCGTCTGACATTTGCTCGTCAGAGCACAAAATCTTTTATTGGACAGTTTTGGAAAAACACCCTTTTAAGCACTTAGATGCTATGAATCCATCATGGATCATCATAGATCAACTAAAAACACCTTTTAACACAAATATAAACATTTAAGCACAGATTTTAACAAAGCATATAAGATCAAATGCTAGCTAGGGTTTATACCTCTCTTGTTCCAATCTTGATCTTGATCTTCCTAAATGATATTGGGTGATCTAAGGACTGAATTTGGGACTGATATGCTAGCCAATTTCGGAGGTTGAGAGAGAAGTGAAAGTTGGTGAGAGCTTGTGTACAGTATAAACCAAATACTAGACTTTCTCTCTCTAATTCTCTTATATATCCTCAAGATGCAATGAATGATATGTTGTAGCTGTCAATTGAAGATTAAATGGCTGAGATATCAGTCATGCAAGTCAAAATAGTTGGTAAACAACTAAAGTTTTTCCCAATTTTGCAAGTTAACTTACTAAAATAAACAAAAGGGCATTTTTGTCTTTCTCTAAATATTTTTAATGGCAAATTAGACCACAACCAAACCCTTAGGGTCTAGGGTTAGGGTTAGGGTTTGGACCTTTTAGGGTATAGGGCTTGAACCCTAGGTTTTCAATTTACTTTCCAAGATTTTCGAAATTTCGGTTTTCAAAAATAGCAAATTAATTTTCCAAAATTATAATTAGGATTCAATAAATATATTAATATTTCCTAATCATAAAATTCAATCTTGCTAATTAGGATTAATATTCCTAATTAAAATTGCTTAATTTAGCAATTAGGGTTAAAATGATCATTAGGGTTTATAACCCACGAATTAGGGTTTTAATTAGAAAAATAAATTTTTTAAATTACAATTAGGGTTTGTAAAATAGAAATTAATATAACTAAAATATAATTAGAGCTTTCTAATCATATTAAAGTTTAATACACACAATAGGCTTGTCAATTAGGATTATGATTTCCTAATTTAGGGTTTAGGATTCCCGAATTTAAAATTAGGGTTTCCCGACTTTTGATTAGGATTTCCAACGGTACGTTAGGGTTTCTAATCCTTAGATTAGGGTTTCTAATCTCTTATTAGGTTTTATTAATTTCAAACCTTATCTGATCAAAAATTCTATATAGTACAAACACGTACTCATCAATATAATTATTTTAATTATATTTTCTACCGAATCCCTATCCAGAAATTAGGGTTAGGGTTTCTAAAGCTGTTAAGCACAACTCTACTCTAATTTTATTAGTCAATACATAAATTGACCTTCTCGATACACGTATCACCGATACTTGTCACATAAATGATAATTAATATTAATAAAAAAAATTATTCGCAAATTTTGGAATATTCGAAATCCCGGGTTATCACATTCACCCTTCCTTAAAAGGATTCCGACCTCAGAATCACCGCTTTCTTATTCTCTACAATCTTTTAAAGTTGTATCATCAATTCATTTTTATCAACTCAATATTCATTTGTGTCTCAAATTCTAACCTGCGACTTGAATCTTTAAAAGAAAATAGTTCACAGAAATATCTGATTCATAATACTCGCGTATTAAAAATTCTAAACGAAATCATTACCTGCTGCCACCTCTTGAGTAGCCACAGTGTCCTGCGCCGTCATGTTAAATGTACGGGCTGTTGGTCTTCCTGGCTGTGCAGGCCCTCGAGTTGCCAAGGTTCCGCCACTAGGTCCCTTGTTGACACGTTCCTTTTCTGCATTCTTCCTCGGACAGTTCCGAACGATATGATCAGTCGATCCGCATCTAAAGCAACCTTGAATTTTCTTCGGACTGGGGCAATTGGGTGACATATGCCCCTCTTGTCCGCAGTTATAGCAAACTCCTTTCTTCTTCAGGCAAACTCCAGCATGGGTCTTCCCATAATTCGTACATGGCTCTCTTCCTTTCCTATTATCTTCTGTCTTGCCTCCTAATTGGGTACTCTCACTCCATTTCCTTTTATTAGGGTTACTTCCACCACTGCTTCCTCCGTCATTAGTCTTCTTCTTCTTCTCCTGATGGAATCGAGACGCAGCTTCGCTCCCTCCTTCAGCAATCAACGCTTTCTCCATCAATGCTGCGAACGTGTTGATCTGTAATACTGCTACCTTGTTGTATATTCCCGGTTTCAATCCATTCTCGAATCTTCTCGCCTTTCTCGCTTCTGTGTCCACCTGATGAGGTGCAAATCTTGCCAACTCGTTGAATTTGGCAGCATATTCAGATACCGACATGTTCTCCTGCTTAAGTTCTAAGAATTTAACTTCCATCTTCGATTGCATACTTGGCGAGAAGTAGTTCTCGAAGAACAACTCCTTGAATCTTGTCCACAATACCACTTCTGTACCAGCTCTCGCTTGGTTCGTCTCCCACCAGTAATTGGCTTCCCCCTTCATCAGATAAGTTGCAAAAGCCGTCTTTTGTTCCTCCGCTACTCTGGCAAAAACAAATGCTTTTTCCATCTCCTTCACCCAAGTTTGGGCTTCAATAGGATCTGTGGTCCCTTTGAATTCAGGCGGTCCCACTACTTTAAAGTCTTTAAAATTTGCTAATCTTTCAGCTGGCTAATTCCTCGCTCTTCCTCTTGCAGCTGGAACTCTATTCTCCATAGCTTCGGCTATCATATTTGCAAAGTTTTGCATCGGGTCAACTTGACCTCCTTCATTATTCACCGACTGTTCTTCTCGTTGGTTTTGATTCTGTCGTCTAGGCGGAATGATCTGATTTAAATAAAAATCTTATATTAATTCTCTTACTTTACACAAATTCTTAACACAATAAGAATTCAACACATAATTCTCATATAATTGCATATTTATTCAAATAGCACATAGTACTTACCACATATTACTATCCCTTTTTAAATCATATCAGGATTAACAACACAACTTTACACAAAAAAGTTGTTATTCTCCATTCTCACACAATTATTACCAGTTTGTCAAACTCACCACACTTATGAGTTCAGGAACTTGCCACAATTATATGAGTGTATGAACTTATCCTAGTCAGACCTTTGGTGTCCATTCGCTGAGAGGTTCAAAATATTTCATATAATTATGAGTCATTAACTTACCATAAGTATGAGTTTTAAGAACAAACAAATTAATCTTAATCTTATATTCATATAGAAAATAAGGATTTCATTCATACAAACATATATATATATATTTACATATGCTTACACATCATTCTCGATATTACAACACTTAATATCATAAACTTCTACCCAAAAGATACTATTACATATATCTAAGTTATCTACCGACCACTCCCTTCACCAGTCTTCTTCTTGATGGGACACTTACTAAATCCGTGACCCGTCTGCCCACATGAAAAACACTTCCTCAAATTCAGCTTAGGACAATGCAGAGAAATATGTCCTTTCTGCTTGTAGTTAAAGCACACATTCTTCCACATCATGCATTCTCCCGCGTGAGTCTTTCCATACTTGATACAGGCTTGCTTCTTCTTCGGGCTTGATTTTTCAGATTTAGGGCTGTCTTTTTCCCTCTTTCTCTTCTTCTTGTCCTTCTTGCTGGTTCCTTCAAATGATCCACCACCTTCAGCCTTCATTCTGTCCACCTGCGCCTTGAGCTCGTTCCTTTCTTCAGTCATTTCGCGTAATGCTCGCTCTGTCTTCCATAATTCCTCCAAGAGAAACACTTTGCTCCGGAGTTCTTGAACCTCTATAGATTCGGGATCTTGTTCTCCAACTTTGGTCTCTTTAACTCCACCTTAGCTGGCTCAGACTCTGCCTCCTCATCTCCACTCAGATACATCTCGGGATAACCATCATGATCGCTCCCCAAATTAACCATTGGTTCATCTTCTCCCACCTTCTCCACTGATTCACTTTGCATTGGCACCTCGGCTTCTGGCACCGGTGCAACAGCCGCTAGCATCTCTGCACTCTTTTCACCTTCTCCAAACATCCTACAATTAGTTGAAATAACTTGATTAGTACTTCATTAGTACAAAATTCTCACACTATGTGTCCACTTATCTCACTATTGATACACTTCGACAATCCCTCACTTAGAACTCTACATGAGTTTTCTCTATCTCGCGTATGGTTATAATCCTAGGGTTTTCCCCCACCCCACTTAAAGTTTATAACCTACAGCTCTTCTACTAGATGGTGACACCTTGGTCACTACAGCTCTGATACCAACCTGTGACACCCCCAAATCCAGGTTACCTGTCCCCCGAGTTTGGTGTTCACGATCCATAATATAATACCAATTAACTACCCATTCATATATAAATAGGATTACATAAGTCATTAACATAAGTTGTTAATACATAAGTCCCAGGTCCACTAACCTTAACATTACAGAAATACCCCTTTAGATATATAAAAAGGGTTTACAATACAATATAACATAATAATATTGTTCATTATAACTACTCCAACATCTTGCATTTGCCTTTGATCTTCTTTGACCCGTTGGCCTCTTCGTTCCTAGCTGAAATGTTTTATTTATAGCAAGGGTGAGCAACAAGTTTGCCTCGCAAGTTAAGACATACAATAAAGGTATATGAATCAACAAGAACAGACTATCTATTTTGATAGAATGAAACTAAAGTTCGGGGAACTTTGAAATAGCTGAACAAATCGTTAATCAATAACAATTCTACTTGTATTCTAGACAACGCAATAATTTGATAATGAAAGAGTACAACGCTTTCAAAGTTTCTACGATATTCTATTGAATACTCAAGAATCAATTCTAAGCAATAACAAAGTGGAATAATTTCCAGATTTATGCTGAGTGATCCCGCCAGATCTTAGAACTTATTTTCTCGGGTATCTATCAAAGATTTACTTTGATACATACGCAGGAGTATCAGATAACCATAAAGATTAAATCATACCCCTCTGCAAGTACTTAGAGCCGGCCAACTCCTTATACCCTATATTATGCATAATACTTAACAGCGCGTAATGGTCGAATGTACGACCTAAAATGTTCCCTTTATATAAAAGGTTGTTCTTCTCAGTTTCAGAATTAAGATTTTGATTTAACAACGAAATACTATGATTTTAAATTCTATCTACTTATCGATCTAGCCGAAACAACTGGCATCGATTTATCAATAACAATTGATTTCTTTTCTCGTATTTATCAAGTTCTAACAAATATTTGTTTAGCCAGAATAATTAGCTAAGACATTTCTCAATATAATTTGACAATAAACAGGAATTATCTGTACTGTCAATATTAGTTTCCGCAGATATAAATATCCAACAACAGTAATTCTACGAATATATATTTTTCGAATCAGTAATTCAATTTGAATTTTAATCATGCACTAACTGCGAATAATCAACAATAAATTCCCTAGACATAGTATAATTAGCAATAATTAACCATTATAATATTTGAATGAATATAACTCAAGGTTGAGTTAGGAAACTTGCCTTTCGCGTTGATTACAGCTACACAATAAATTTATCTGCTTTCGTAAGACCTATAACCAATAATATCGGTCTCACAACTAGCACAATCATTTATAACACGTAACACTGTATTTTACAGTCAAACTTCTCCTAGGCACATTACCACATAGCCACATTAGTGTTTATAACCTATATAAACACTTATCCAGTCTAACTATTTCGGTCTGGTTGGACCTCGGTCCATTCTTGGTATTCTAGTCACTCTATCCGACAATTAACACATTGATTGTCAATTAAACTTGGTCTTTAAGCTTCAATATTATTTTAGATAAGTCAAATATCGTTTATAATATTTTTCGGAAGTTTTTAATAATTTATAAACACTTATTATAATTTATAATAATTTTTCAAACACTTAAATCATTTTTAAATGATTTAATTATCAAATAATCTTATCATTATTAATATTTAATAATATAAAAATATTAATAACACACTTTTCAAAATATCAAAGTTATTGTTAATAACTTAAAATATTTTTAAATCATCAATATTCTACTTAAATAATTTTTAAATTAATTAAACTTATTTTTAAATCATTACCATTAATATTTAAATATTAATGAAATTATTATCAAAATATTAAAAGTCATTAATTATAACTTAAAATATTTTAAAAACATTTTTCTCATTTTTAAATAATTTTTAAATCAATAAAATCATTTTTAATTCATTTATTTAATATTATAATTAAATAAATCTAATATCATTAATATTAATTTATTAATGAGAATTCCACAAAAATATTGAAAATTATATTTTATAATTTAAAATATTTTCTAACACTTTATTCTTATTTAAAAATAATTTTTAAATCATAAAATAATTTTTATCTTATTTATTTATTTTAATAATTAAATAAATCTAATATCATTAATATTAAATTATCAATGAAAATTCTCTGAAAATATTAAAAGTCACATTTTATAACTCAAAATATTTTTAAATATATTATTGTTATTTAAAATAATTTTTCGTAATATTAAATCATTTTTCTATAATTTATTTAATATACTAATTAAATAAATTAAATACTTTTAATATTTAAATAATTATAAATATTAAAGAAAAATATTCCAATAGGTCAGAAATTATTTTTCATAAAATTTAAAATAATTTTTAAAATCATTTTTGGCAATTTTTAGAATTTATTTCTAATTTTTAATCATTTTCCGAAAATTCAAAAAATAAATAAATAGGAACCGTCGCTAAAGCCTTTAGCGACACTTTTCTGTAGCCTTAGGTGTTCTTGGCTCAAGAACACTTACAAAGTCAGTGTTCCAGGTGTCACGTTTGACTGTCTGTAATTCTTAGTATAATCATGTTTGATGCTAACTAAGGCTTCAATCGTGTAGTACTCATATAGTACTACCATTAACAACCATCATCATGCTCAAAACAACTCACAACCGAGAAATCTAGCCTCTTAATCATGCTGTCAGACAGCTCCTGGGCTTTCTGGGTAATCCCAGAAACCCAGGCAGCCACAAGTACTACTTTGGGGCTTGATTATCTTCATGATCTGGCCATAACATTGATGTTCTTAAGGTCTAAACCTCTAGTTCACATGACAAGGAATAAGTATATAATATAATCTTAGTCCAAACATAACAAAATCATAATTTATGGTTCGGTCAATCTCTGACAAAAACTTAGTTCATACGTTTTCTGGAAATTCCAGAAAACAGACATTCATGTCGAGTAGGCTAGTTTGACTAGCCACTCTAATCGCTACGATGATGGTTTGAAAGATGTAAGGACATATTATTATAGTATATCTAGCAGGTTATAACTTGGTCACAAACACAACATCAAACCACACAACACCTGCCAGATCCGGACCTTGAAAAAACGTTGTCAGACTCTAGAAACTGCATTCTGGGGTGCCCAGAATATACTCGGTCATGGTCGGTCAACCGACTTTGACCGAGTATAACTTGAAATCTAAGAATATAACAACCCTGATTTCACTTTCCAAATAAAGAACACCTATCAGGCTATAGATTAAACATATAAAACATAACAAAACATTAACAGACAGAGATCTGAGCCGTCTGACATTTGCTCATCAGAGCACAAAATCTTTTCTTGGATAGTTTTGGAAAAACACCCTTTTAAGCACTTAGATGCTATGGATCCATCATGGATCATCATAGATCAACTAAAAACACCTTTTAACACAAATATAAACATTTAAGCACGGATTTTAACAAAGCATACAAGATCAAATGCTAGCTAGGGTTTATACCTCTCTTGTTCTAATCTTGATCTTGATCTTCCTAAATGATATTAGGTGATCTAAGGACAGAATTTGGGACTGATATGCTAGCCAATTTCGGAGGTTGAGAGAGAAGTGAAAGTTGGTGAGAGCTTGTGTACAATATAAACCAAATACTAGACTTTCTCTCTCTAATTCTCTTATATAGCCTCAAGATGCAATGAATGATATGTTGTAGTTGTCAATTGAAGATTAAATGGCTGAGATATCAGCCATGCAAGTCAAAATAGTTGGTAAACAACTAAAGTTTTTGCCAATTTTGCAAGTTAACTTACTAAAATAAACAAAAGGGCATTTTGGTCTTTCTCTAAATATTTTTAATGGCAAATTGGACCATAACCAAACCCTTAGGGTCTAGGGTTAGGGTTAGGGTTTGGACCTTTTAGGGTATCGGGCTTGAACCCTAGGTTTTCAATTTACTTTCCAAGATTTTCGAAATTTCGGTTTTCAAAAATAGCAAATTAATTTTTCAAAATTATAATTAGGATTCAATAAATATATTAATATTTCCTAATCATAAAATTCAATCTTGCTAATTAGGATTAATATTCCTAATTAAAATTGCTTAATTTAGCAATTAGAGTCAAAATGATCATTAGGGTTTATAACCCACGAATTAGGGTTTTATTTAGAAAAATAAATTTTCTAAATTACAATTACGGTTTGTAAAATAGAAATTAATATAACTAAAATATAATTAGGGTTTTCTAATCATATTAAAGTTTAATACACACAATAGGCTTGCCAATTAGGATTATGATTTCCTAATTTAGGGTTTAGGATTCTCGAATTTAAAATTAGGGTTTCTCGACTTTCGATTAAGATTTCCAACGGTACATTAGGGTTTTTAATCCTGAGATTAGGGTTTCTAATCTCTTATTAGGTTTTACTAATTTCAAACCTTATCCGATCAAAAATTCTATACAGTACAAACTCGTACTCATTAATATAATTATTTTAATTATATTTTCTACCGAATCCCTATCCAGAAATTAGGGTTAAGGTTTCTAAAGCTGTTAAGCACAACTCTACTCTAATTTTATTAGTCAATACACAAATTGACCTTCTCGATACACGTATCACCGATACTTATCACATAAATGATAATTAATATTAATAAAAAAAATTATTCGCAAATTTTGGAATATTCGAAATCCCGGGTTATCACAAGCTTTTTCTGTCAGTCATCCTGGTTATTCTGCAGAGTATTCCGCGTGGATGGAAACAAAGATTTTATCGGCTGCAGCAGTGTTTGCAGTACCGGAGCGCGAGTTGGATGATGTAGAGCCCATGGAGGACATTGATACCTACATCGAAGAGGTGTCCACTGCTAAGTTGCCAGCATTTCTTCCGGATTCTCCTAGTACTAGTACTGTTGTGATTCAGCACTCGACACAGTACTTAGAGCAGAGTCTTCATCTGATGACCTTTGAGAGAGATCAGATTCGATCTATGATGTCGACTGCTCTTGATGGGAGGGAGGCCGCTCTATTAGAGAGAGACGAGGCATTGGTTCATAGGGATGCCACCGTCGTTGAGCGGGATGAGGCTATATCAGTCAGAGATGCAGTGATAGTTGAGCGGGATATCGCCATATCTGCCCGGGATGTAGCCATCATAGATAGCACTGCAGTGAGGTCCCTTACCACTGGCATGATCGCAGAGATGAGCACATATATTGATGATCATATGGTCACCATGCAGATGGCTACAGATCTGTTGGATCGTGTGGATATTCTCATACAGGAGAACACAGCTTTACCTCCATCTTCTGATAGGGACGCCATGTTAGGCTTGTTAGCTCGCATAAACCCTGACTTGTAGGTGATCTTGTATTTTCCTGCACAGACTAGCTTAGCCATTTTGTCCTATATAGTTTACATTGTGTATATCAAACAACATTATATATATGACAGGGAAATATATTTTTGGATCACTTACCTTTTAGATCGCTTTACTACTTGCTTGATATTTTGTATGCTGCTTTAGGGCTTGTGATCTTGATGTATTCCGAATTATTCCTGGGTTGATGGACATTGAGTTGTCTCTGGATAGTTCAGAATGGATCATCGATCTGTATGTATCCCTTCCATCTTTCGGTGTCTTGGGACTGGTTTCTGTATGGAAATGAGGAGAGGAGTGTGGCTTTCCTTTCTGAGATTGACCGCACCATAGACGGTCGCCAATACTTCTATTTAGGAGAAGCGTAGTTAATTCCACCTCTTATGGATTGGTGTTGCTCTTCAACGTATGACCGCAGCTTAGATGGTCACTGAATCTCCTATTTGGGAGGAGTTCAGGTAATTCTATCTCTTTGGTCTGAAGCCAAATGAAATGTAGTGGATTGAAGGATGATCCCAGTACCAACTGAAAAGGGTTTGTGTTTTGTTAGGGGGTGAGACCGCACCATGAATGGCTGCCTACGTACTCCTATTGAAGAGGAGATCAGGTCTGCGTAGTTTGAACCTGGTGTAAGAGGTTCAACGCTGTATGCGGCAGGAATGGTGTAGGAATATTTTTGTTGTTTTTTTTATTACGACCGAGCCATATGAAATGGTTGGCTACGTACTCCTATTGAGGAGGAGAGGAAAATGTCGACGTAGTTCGCCCCTCAAGGCGAGATGAAAAGCGTAATCCCATGTGCAGGTCAGAGTGCGGGGAGGAGAAAGTTTAATCTTAGGTTGAGGATAAACTGTAGGTGAAAAGTTTGATCCCATGTATGGGTAGCCAAACTGTAGGTGAAAAGTTTTCCGTAGCCGGACTTTTTTGTGGTAGGATCGGGCAATCCTTTGCTGATATAACTGACCATGGAAGATAGCTGCGGATCGCCTTTCGTCTATTAGAGACAATTGGAGATACCTATCTTGTACCCATTGGTCTTCATCCAACTGAGCGTCTATCAATACTCTGAGGGATTTCATCTCAACTTCTATGGGGAGCACTGCTTCCATCCCATAAGTCAATGCATAGGGGGTTGCCCCAGTGGAAGTGCGCATTGAGGTTCTGTAGGCTAACAGAGTCAGAGGCAATAGGTCAGGCCAATTTTTGTGATTGGTGGACATCTTTTGCATAATCTTCTTGATGTTCTTGTTAGCCGCTTCAACAGCACCATTCCTCTTCGGACGATAGATGACTGAGTTGAGGAGTTTGATGTGGAATTTACTGCATAATTCCCCCATCATTTTGTTGTTGAGGTTCTTGGCATTGTCGGACACAATCACCTCAGGTTGTCCATATCGACAAATAACATTGTTTCTGATGAAAGCAATGATGACTTCTTTAGTAACCCTGGGGAAGGAGGCTGCTTCTACCCACTTGGTGAAGTAGTCGATCATGGTAAAGATAAATCGATGACCATTACTGGCTTTAGGTTCAATGGGCCCGATAACGTCCATTCCCCATATTGAGAAGGGCCAAGGTGAAATCATATTGTGAAGTTCCCGTGGAGGGGCGTGTATCGCATTCTCATGAATCTGGCACTGATAGCATCTCCTGACGTGGTCATTGCAATCAGCTTTAAGAGATAGCCAATAATGTCCTATCCTGAGGACTTTCTTGACAAGGAGGGGGCCACTCCTGTGGGGGCCACAGACTCTGCTATGGATTTCATCCATAAGCCTTCGGGCTTGATCTTTGTCTAAACATATGAGGAGACCTAATCCTGCATCTCTTTTATAGAGCGCATCTCCACTCAGGTAGAATTTCATAGCCAGTCGGTGGATCCGCCATTGTTCAGTCGGGCTTCCCTTGTGCAGGGAAATTGTGATGCTTGGTAAGTGTTCCTTGTCTGATATGCGAATCAAGGAGACCAAAGTTGCTACCGCGTCTGCGAAATCATTTCTATTACGAGGAATGTGTAGAAATGATATTTCTTCGAATCCCAAAGCCATCTTTAAAACCTGCCGATGGTAAGGCAGCAAATGTAGGTCCTTGGTTTGATAGATTCCGGTGGATTGTCTAATTATCAACTCCGAATCTCCAAGGATAGTTAACCGCCTGATTCCTATTGAATGGGAAAGTTTTGGCCCATAAGACAGCCTTCATACTCAGCCGTATTATTGGTGCTGACAAGCTATAATTTGACGGCGACGGGATACTGCTCCCCCGTATCAGATACTAGAACAACTCCAGCTCCAGAACCTTCCATATTAACATCTCCAACGAAATACATCTTCCACGTTTCGTGTGTATTATACTGATGGTGTTGCTGAACTGTCATTACTCCTTCATCGGGGAAATATGTCTCCAAGGGTTTAAAATCCCCTGATGGTGCAGCAACAATTGATCCGCAATTCCTTGACCTTTGATGGACTTTTGAGTCACATATACAATGTCAAATTGTTGTAGGATCAACTGCCATCTGAACAGCCGATAATTCAATATAGGTTTACTGAACACATACTTGAGAGGATCCACGCGGGATATGAGATGGGTTGTGTGACCATGAAGATAATGTTGTAACCTTATGGCAGCCCATACTAAAGCACAACACGTCTTTTCGATCAGAGTGTACTTGTGTTCACTGCTGCTGAATCTTTTGCTGAGGTTATAGATAGCTCGTTCTAGGCCTCTATCGTCCTTCTGTCCCAGCATGCAGCCCATGGCATTGTCACTTACTGACAGATACGTAAACAGGAGAACATCATCCCTGGGTGGTACCAAGATGGGAGCTTTAATTAGCTAATTCTTGATTGTAAGGAAGGCATTCTGGCACTCCTCATTCCATTTCATGGAGGAGTTCTTCCTTAATAGCTTGAAGATTGGCTCACAGGTTGCTGTGAGCTGAGAGATAAATCTGCTAATGAAGTTAAATCTTTCCAAAAATCCCCGTATTTCATTTTCTATTTGAGGAATGGGCATTTCAGTGATGGCTTGGATTTTGGCAGGATCCAGCTCTATCCCTTTGTGGCTGACTAGAAATCCTAGCAACTTGCCTGATTTAATGCCAAAGGCGCACTTAGCTGGATTCAACTTCAAGTTATACTTATGCAACCTGTTGAACAACTTCTTGAGATGGTCTATATGGTCATCCTCCTTCCGGGACTTGATAATAATGCCATCCACATAGATCTCGATCTCTGTATGCATTAAGTCGTGGAAAAGAGCCATTATAGCTCGTTGATTGGTAGCTCCAGCATTGATGAGACTGAATGACAACAGTTTATAGCAAAAAGTTCCCCAAGGAGTGATGAAAGCAGTTTTTTCACGATCTTCCTCGGCAACCATGATATGATGATACCCCACAAAGCAATCTGCAAAGGAGTACATGTCGTATTGCGCAGTATTGTCAATGAGAATGTGGATAAATGGCACGGGAAAGCTATCTTTTAAGTAAGCTTTGTTCAAGTCCTAGTAATCCACGCAAACTCGCACCTTCCCTCCAGGTTTAGGTACGGGCACGATGTTGGATATTCACTCAGGATATGTAGACACCATTATGATGCCGGCTTGAAACTGTTTCACAATTTCTTCTTTCACCTTTAAACTCCATTCAGGTTTCATTCGTCGAAGCTTTTGCTTGACTAGCTTAAATCCCCCTTTAATGGGAAGGCGATGAAGGACAATGTCAGTGGACAAACCCACCATATCCTCATGAGACCATGCAAACACATCCTGGAACTGGGTCAGTAGCATAACCATGTCATTCCGTTGGTTTGGGGTAAGGTCTGAACCAATCTGGATTAACTTAGGGTTTTCAAAGGTTCCGAGATTGAAAGGAGTGGTTTGATCAAGGTTAGGTTTGAGTTTATCTTTGACCCATTCTTGAATTTCTGGAGGCACCTCAATGTCATCCGGTATATCCACCAAGGCTGAATTCATCTCTACATCAAAGGTACAATCCTTGTGGAGAAGAGGCACCGTATCAGCAAGTACCGGCACATCTAAATTCAGAGTCCTGAAACAAAATATGCTTTCACTTAGTATATATGAAATGTGTTGATCATGCACAGTGTTAGCATATACTGGCAAAATAAACCGCTAATGCTGTACAGAAAAGTAAGCAGTTATTATTTCTACAGGGCAGAAAGAGTTTTCGCCCACTTTACCCTTGACGACCAATGCTAGGAATGTTGTTCCAATTGGCAAAAGCAAATTCCTGGTGAACCGCAGTGATAGAGGTATTATCATCATCTTCTCTGTCCCGAATGATAGCCATTATGTCTTGGTAGTCATCGTCTGGGGTGTATTTGTTGGTATGCTCATCATGAACAATGATGCGTATGCTGGACATCATTCGTATGACGTCTTGCTTGATTCTTCGTTCCTCTTCCTCCACTGCGGGATCTGGAACAAAGATTTCTTTCTCCTTCACCAGTACCGGCTTGGGAAAAAACATCGCCATTATATTGGCTGGCACCTTTACGGGAGGTTGTGCGGACTCAGAGCTTGAAGGCGAAGCTAAACGCCGCATGGTTGAAGCTGCAGGAATCTGCTGATGTTTATGAGGATTCCTGTGACTAGAGCTGGCAGAATAGCCTAGTCTAGCTGTCCCAATTTGCTGGGTTAAGCGAATAGGATACTTGACACCCTGACAATCTTTACCCAACCCTTGTCCCGGTTTATGACCCAACGACATCATTTCTTGCATGGCCGACATTACCTCGGTAGAAATCTGGGGTTCGGGCAGTGGCGTTCCAATAGCATGGTATTGGGTATTGCTTATTTCCAAAGTATGAAAACTAATTGGCTCAACATCCTTATTAGCATTGATGAGCGGCATGTCCCCATGCTGAGGAATCTCCGGTTCAGCATTGACTGTGACCAGGCTATTGTTGATGATGTATTTCAACTATTGGTGAAGAGTGGAGGGGACTGCCTCTGCCATGTGAATCCATGGTCGTCCTAAGAGCATGTTGTATCCCGAATCTATCTTGAGCACATGGAAGGATACGTAGAATGTATGAGGACCAATCTCAATTGGCAGTGCAACTACTCCAACCGAGTTACGGCGGGCTCCATCAAAAGCTTTGATAATGGTATGGCTACTCCGAATTCGATTGGGATTGATATTCATCTTCACCAAGGTAGCGTGTGGGCAAATATTCAGAGAGGAGCCTCCATCAATTAAAACTCCAGCCACCAAATATCCAGAGGACAAGACCGTAATGTGTAACGGTTTTTAATGACCGGTCCCTTCGGGCGGTATGTCATCATCAGTGAAGGATATCACATTGTTGTTAAAATGTGATCAACCAGATGTTGAAACTTTTCCGTATCAACTAATGTCGGTAGATAGGCTTCTTCTAAAACCTTTAACAAGACCTTCCGGTGATTCTCGGAAGTCAGGACCAAGTCCAAGATTGATATTTATTGTGGAGCTTCTTTCAAGCTTAAAACCACCTTGGCTTCGTTATGACCCATAGTGCGGAGGAAATTTTCAATCTTCTCAATGGGTATTTTCCCCCTAGACACGATGACAGGCTTCATTACCCGTTGGGGAAGATACAGTGGATTGTCCTTCGATACTGTAGCAGTTATATGTGAGGTGGATCCTTCACCTTCTCCATAATTCCATGGAACTGCGCGCAAGCTAACAATAGGATATTGTGCTCTGCACGACAAGTTGATTGGCTCGGGAGCGGCCACTTTCAAAGGATTGTTGATTCCATTGAGTTGAATTACTGGCATGACAAGTGATTTGTTAACCCCATCATTTTCAGCAGATATGACTACTACTACACTCTTCCACTTAGTAGGACATGAATCCTCACTTGCCCGTAACACAGTGTCGTTATCTGCCAGGCGCAGTACACCACTGTCGATTAAATTTTGAATAAGGTGGCGTAGTGCCCAACATTCTTTTGTGCTGTGACCGCGAGATTGAGAATGATAGTGACATACTACCTTAGAGTTGTATCGTCCTGAACGGTGCTTGATTGGAGGTAGAAGGGAACTAATCCTTCCTTTATTGATTAACATATGAAGGATTTCCTCCATAGATTGGCCCAAATATGTGAATTCCCTTTTGTTGGCAAAATCCCGATGGGCCTTAGCATTCGCTTTCTTCATCACTTTGTCTTCCAGCATTTCATTTTCTGAAAGCGAAGATGGAATATTCATGACAATAGGTAGGAAACTGGCATGCTCCTAGCTAATTAGCTGACGAGTCACTTGATGCTGATAAGTCACCAGTTCTGCCAATTGCTCAATTTGTTTATAGAGAGCATTCATCTTTTGTTCCATTGTGAATTGGAACTTGGCATAATCCAATCTGTCATCACCATTTTTGGGGGTCTAGGAGGATTCACAGCTGAAATTGGAACTTTGTCCACTGCTCCAATTGATCATATTGACCTCTTCTTCCTTGTATTGAGGAAGAGGGTTGTTTTGAATGTGAGGTTGATCGGGTTTGGTGACCACGATTTTACCGTTGTCTATCAGGTCTTGAATTTTGTGTTTTAAGGCCCAACAATCCAGGTGCCCCAGCATGATAAGCACATTTCTGAGCAGCATTAAAACCCCAACCATTAAGGCTGGCTGGTGGAAGCAGATGCGTGATTTTCTTCTGTGCTGTTAAAAGATTGAGAATGTTCTCGAGGGTGTCCCCTAAGGGTGTGAATACTCGAGGTCGTTTAGCTTCTCCAACTTTTGGTACTGGATCGCGGACTGTGATTGAAAGGGAGTGTAATTTCTCCGTTGAATAGGCATGTTTTGACTGCCTTTTTGACCCTGTAGTATCAGGGAAACATCCTTTTCTTTCTTTATATGGACCCTCCGGGGATTGTTCCCATAATTTCCAGATTGGATGTGATCAGCAGCCACTTTGAGTGCAGCTAGGTCTTGAATCTTTTCGAATTTCAATCCCATTTCAGCCATCTCCCCATGTTTGACTATTTCAGAAAATGGTTTGCCGATGCCGGCTAAAACTCTTTCATAGAAAGGTGCTTTTTGTATGTCTATGAAAGTCATGACCATCTCTGATTCTGTCATGGAAGGACTAACTTGGGAAGCCAGACGTCTCCACCTCTGAGCATACTCTCTGAAAGACTCATTAGACTGTTTCCTGATCTTGGTAATTTGATACCGATCAGGAGCCATTTGAGATTGAAAGTTATATTGGGTGAGGAAAGCGTGTGCTAGCTCTTCCCAACTATGGATCTTTGAATTGTCTAATCTTGTGTACCACGAACGGGCTTCTCCAGTTAGACTTTTTTGGAACAGTTGCATTCTTAGTTTTTCATCCTCTGCATAAGATCCCAGTTCCCCAATAAACACCTTTAGATGTGTGTAAGGATCTCCTAACCCGTCATATTTTTCAAAGTCAGGAGTCTTAAATTTTTCTGGATAATGAATACCAGGAAAAATACACAAATCGGCATATGAAACACTCCCGTGTGTTCCAATTCCTTTGATACTGCAAAGAGTCTCTTCCATTTGGAGGACTTTCTTTTTGATGTCACCAGTGTCTGGATCTCCAGTGGGATGGGCAGCATCATGAGTTTTGTTGGTCGGATCCAACTGCAGTTCAGGTATTGTAACGACCTGGGTTCCTCCTTGCGTGGAGGATTCAGCATGTAAGGGTATTTCCTGACCCTGTGTAGACTGGTGTAATTCTTTTAGTAGAACAGCCAAATTTGTAATCTGTTTTCTTAATCCGTCGAATTCTTTGCGAGAAACTGGATTAAGTTCGGTCTGGTCGGATGACGACATGATTGACTATAGGCCTGTTGCCTTTTTGGACTTTGAACGGGTGGTAGGTCCGATTGATTCCCTGCAAAAGACTTGCATAGTTTAGTCTTTAGGGAAGGTGGATAATAACATGCTATACGATGCGTCCAGTTTAGGAATTTTACCCTGCAAAACGGATGTCAGTTGTTTGTAGCATGTATATGTACACATTTTTTCATATTTCTCATTACATGGAGATAGATATGGAGGATAATTACAAGTAATTATGCTTTACAAGTATTTTGAAATGAGAGCATGAAGAGACATTCCTCCGTTTTGGGTTTATTAGAGGCTGACCTATCTTAGGTTACTCTCGCGGCTTTTTGGCATGAAGGTTCCTAAATCATCGCAATCTACTTGACGGGAAGTTAATTTGGTCTTTCAACTGGAGCGAATTTGGGTGGTGCCTTTCCTGAGCCTCGGAGAATCAGGCTTCTCATGAGTCCAGTAATCAAATACTGACGGGATAGCCTCTTGGTGGAGGGACCACACAACATACATTCACATACATCGCGTCTTACAGTATGAAAATGATGACATGTGCGAAGCACTAATATCACAAGCAGATATGGTGCGAAGCACTAATATCACAAACAATTTTATAGTGCAAAGCACTAATATCACAGGCAGTTTATAGTGCAAAGCACTAATATCACAAGCAGTTTATAGTGCGAAGCACTAAGTAAGGAAATGCATTCGTACACATTCATCACAAAATGTAAATGCAACATCCAAACACAAGCAGATAACAATTTTGAAAAAAATGTAATAGCGGCTTAAGTCCTCTTACTGGAATCCCTAGCAGAGTCGCTGATGTGATAAAAATATGTACTGCAAGTGCACAGTGTCAAATTGAAGAACTGGCAAGTACAGGTCGAACCCACAGAGACTAGATTAATTTTTTAATATATCCTTAATTAATATTTTAGGCGAATTAGAAATAAATATGGTGGAGAAAATTTATTAACTAAATTATTCAAACTACTAATTAATAACGAAAACTATTAATGAGAAAAGATACCTAGGAATTAGAATCCACCAAATATTAACATAATAAATAATTTCTTATTTCTTAAATCAATTCCCAAATTATTCTCCCTTCCCTTTAAAAATAATGATTCATATAATTAATATGGGCAAACATAAGTTATGAAAAATTCACAGATTAACTATAACTTATCAAAACCTCGCAATCAATATAAAAATCATATGCAATTTATGCGGGGGAAAATATGAAGGCGAAAATAATTAGGCATTAATTTTCGAACGGAAAGAAAATATTATTATGAAATACTTAGTTTCATCATAATCCTAAGTATTAGAAATTTAGCTAGCCATGGAATTAAAAACAAACATAAATAATATTAGTACTATAATTCGCATGAAATAAGAACAATAATTAAAAAGAGAATTTCTATTATATAACTAAAAGAAAGATACAAATACTCCCTGACAGTAGTTTCACACGTGATTGGAATAAGAGAAAAAATAAACTCTAAATATGTTACTCCCTTCTACACTAGTGGAGAACTAAGAAAAAGAAAATAATAAGTGGTGCCATTCTCTCTAAAACAAGAGGCTTATTTATAGGAAAAATAACTTGGAACCCTAATTGAACTTGGACAGTTTTTTCCCCAATCAACTTCTCAAAAATATCTTCTAGATATACTTTTCTTCTCTTGTTGGGTTTGACTTGCACACCAAGATTGTTCAACCTCTTTCCTACTCCTTGTAGGATTCTTCTTGGATATTCTTTATATGAATAAAAGCATTAAATATCACTTGATCACCAAGATTTTGACTTTATTGCAACAAATATTAAATCCTACAAAATAAAATAAAACATATTAATTTAATAAACTAATATAATTAAAAGGACAAAATTAGGGATAATTAAATGCATCAATTACGTGTCTATCAAATACCCCCATACCTAGCTTTTGCTCGTCCTCGAGTAAAATAAAAATAAAATAAAATAAAAATTACACTACCCCATTTCCATAGGAAACACGATTGCACTAAGCATGTGCAACAAGCGTTTAAACCCCAAGGTTACCCAAGTGGATGAGTTGTGTCTCATGAGGGTTTGCAGTGAATATACCCATAAAATTCAAAAATATAATTTTTGGGTTCAACAAATTATGAAATTGAAAGAAAACGTTCTAAATATCTATGGGCATTATACATAAGCAAGATTAAATTCAAAATCACACTTTCACCTTATCAAAAATACTCGATCTTCATTTTAGACACCATCCTTCATTAATTCAATTTCATGTGATGCATGCATGTGTATGTGATGTAACTCTTAGTAGGGATTTTTATCATGAAAATCAAGCAAACTCATTTTTCTTTTTCTTTTTTCCATTTTTCCATTTTTTTCAATTTTGATTCTTGACTTGTGCAATGTCTCATTTTCTTAGGTTTTTCAGAGTTACCCATGTAGAGCGAGCATTAGACCAATGACTCCCAAACTAGATGGCTTTAGGGCACTAGGTGTAGAGACACCCCTAAGGATTTACTAACTCGAGTAACAAAGGCCACAAAATTAGACTAGTCAAGCTGTTTTTATCCATCACACTTTTCAGCGTGAATATCTATGCTTCCCGAGGCTTGGATACCCAGTTATTTCGTTAAATCGACATTGAAGCAGTTATTTATTCCTTCTTCTTTTTTTTCAACTTTTCTCAACTTCATTTTTTTTTCGTTCTTTCTTCTTTTGTTTTCTTTTTTTCTTTTCTTTTTTTTTCTTTTTCTTTTTTTAAAATTACTCGAATCATGGTTTATACCCCACAACCAAGAATTAGTGCAAACGTGAAGTGCAAAAATACTTGTGAAATCAATTTTAATCCAGCTGGTGTTTCGAACTAAGATTTTGTACCTTATCAAAGATTCAAGAGTTTTAAATATTTCAATCTTACTCATGAGTTTTGCTCCACAAACACTTATTAGAATTAATTCAATTAATAAAAAGTCAAATAATTTTTTATTTATTTATTTATTTATTTTTAATTTTTTTGTGTTTTTTACTATACTTTCGTAAAAAGAAAAAAAAATCTAATACAATAATATACAAACAAACTCCCCCCATACCTAAATCATGCATTGTCCTCAATGTATACAAATGAAGAAAAGAGAACAAAGGTATGAAAGAATTGTGCCTTGTATGCGAGGCATTTGTTCTGCAAGAAGATGTGGTGAGAAAGAAAACAAATGTACATATCTACAAATTTTATAAATCCTAAAAATTATGTGACTAAAAATAAATGTTACAAATGGATAAGTGAGTGTGAACTTTTCATTATTTTCAGGAGGTCTAGAAAATTGAAAATAGTCAGAATTTTCATCACATTTATGCTTCAAGTTTACCTCAAGAAAACTTTCATTAACATGTTCAAATGATGGAAGAATTGGTTCAAATACATGTTCTAGTTTAGCTGACTTATTTGTAGTGGATCTCAACGGCTCATTGACCTTATCTAAATATTCAGATTCATTCCAATTTTCGTTAAGGTGATTTAAGAAAAAATCAATTGGATCTTTTTCAATCAATAGTCTATTTTCAATTATTTATTGGGTCATTGACAACTCTTGGATCATATTTACTTTAATGGGTTGGTCCAAAAAATCAATAGGTGGTTTTTTAAGAATAAGTCTTTCAGGGTATGGAGCTTTAGGCTTATAAACTTTTTCAACCGACTCATCAAATGCAACATAATCAATTTTAGGCATAGACTCATAATTTGTAGACTCCTCAAATACGCTTGACTCAAATTGTGTAGAATTGAATATAAAATTTTCACTTTCCTCATCATTTTCACAACCATCAAGATTTTTAAAACTAACCTCAGAGTTACTAAAAAATTCACCCACCTCTTGTTCATTTATTATGGTGGCTAATCGACTCATTTAAATTTCTAGGCGAGATATAATACTAAATTGCTCTTCCATTAAAACTTCCGTAGTTTTCTCCAAGGCACTAAGTCTTTCCTCTACTTCATTTGATATTTCTTGTGGATATTGAGGTTTTGGATCCGAATATGGATATGAATATGAATATGGATATGGATATGAACTTAGACAAGAATTTTCATAACTTGGAAAAAATTGATTTACTTGGTGTGAATTAAAATTTTCATAGGGTTCTTGATTCCAAGCAAAATTATTTTTCCAACTATAATAAGAATCCATTTTTCCACAAATAACAAAATAAATAGACAACTAACCACGAAAGTTGCACAAAAAAAATATAAAAATAAAAAACAAAAAACAAAAAACAAAACTACTATATATATATTTTTAATTTTTTTTAAATATGGAGGTATGAAGTACCGAATAAAGCGCATCAACAAAATCTTTATCTTTTCGCTCCTTCGATCTGCTTCAATAATCCTGGAAAAAAAAAATTAACATAGAAAAAAAAACTAATTCGAATAAATAAAAATTATGGAATATAAAATTAAGTCTAGTCCCCGGCAACGGCGCCAAAAACTTGATGTGATAAAAATATGTACTGCAAGTGCACAGTGTCGAATTGAAGAACTGGCAAGTACAGGTCGAACCTACAGAGACTATATTAATTTTTTAATATATCCTTAATTAATATTTTAGGCAAATTAGAAATAAATATGGTGGAAAAAATTTATTAACTAAATTATTCAAACTACTAATTAATAACGGAAACTATTAATGAGAAAAGATACCTAGGAATTAGAATCCATCAAATATTAACATAATAAATAATTTCTTATTTCTTAAATCAATTCCCAAATTATTCTCCCTTCCCTTTAAAAATAATGATTTATATAATTAATATGGGCAAACATAAGTTATGAAAAATTCACAGATTAACTATAACTTATCAAAACCTCGCAATCAATATAAAAATCATATGCAATTTATGCGGGGGAAAATATGAAGGCGAAAATAATTAGGCATTAATTTTCGAACGGAAAGAAAATATTATTATGAAATACTTAGTTTCATCATAATCCTAAGTATTAGAAATTTAGCTAGCCATGGAATTAAAAACAAACATAAATAATATTAGTACTATAATTCGCATGAAATAAGAACAATAATTAAAAAGAGAATTTCTATTATATAACTAAATGAAAGATACAAATACTCCCTGACAGTAGTTTCACACGTGATTGGAATAAGAGAAAAAACAAACTCTAAATATGTTACTCTCTTCTACACTAGTGAAGAACTAAGAAAAAGAAAATAATAAGTGGTGCCCTTCTCTCTAAAACAAGAGGCCTATTTATAGGGAAAATAACTTGGAACCCTAATTGAACTTGGACAGTTTTGTCCCCAATCAACTTCTCAAAAAGATCTTCTACATATACTTTTCTTCTCTTGTTGGGTTTGACTTGCACACCAAGATTATTCAACATCTTTCCTACTCCTTGTAGGATTCTTCTTGGATATTCCTTATATGAATAAAAGCATTAAATATCCCTTGATCACCAAGATTTTAACTTTATTGCAACAAATATTAAATCCTACAAAATAAAATGAAACATATTAATTTAATAAACTAATATAATTAAAAGGACAAAATTAGGGATAATTAAATGTATGAATTACGTGTCTATCAGTCGCCACCTGTCGACGTCGGGATTTTTAATTGTCCCTTTTCGTTACTTGTTCTTTGGTGTTCTCATTTTAGGTGAGATTTGTTTGAAAAAACAAGTGAAAAAGGTCCGACATGTATAATGTCGCCGATTGGACTATAAGAGTCGCCATTTGGTTTTTTAACTGGTTGTACCAACACAACCGAGAAAAAGTTTGCGCATTGACCCAGTGATGTGACACTGCTAAAAGGGTCGGTGAAACCGAGATTCATTAGGGTCCGGGGACTTGGTTATTCGGAGGGAAGGTGTTAGGCACCCCCCGACATCTGTGTTACCACGGTGACCTCCTCTTTTCAAGAAACTGTTATCTGAATGTATGTGTGTGGGTCAATGTGCTGTTATTTAGAAGTAGTGCGAGGCCTCGTTCGCACCTATATACACAGGGTTTGAATTTTATGTAAAAATGCAATTTTAAACAAGATATGGCAGTGATGTTTTATAAAAGAAGTTTTTCAAACCCTGATGCTTAATAGTAATTGAGACCTTTTACACTCCCATTTTATTCCGTATTCAGCTGGATTGATTTTATTTGACAGATGCGAAGCATCCGTACGAAAATACTTTACAAAAAGGTGTTGAATTCCTCGTGGGTATGAAAACCATCTACGGGAACCGAATCTAGATCCAATGGGATGAATCTGTGATCACATGATTCCTAGGCGCACAGAATACTGCAATTTATACGAAAGCAGTAAGCATGTATATATATAAAAGCTATAAATATATATATACAGACATGATCACCAACCACGAAGCACCTCCATGGGGGATCAGAAATGTAAATAAAGCTATTAAAAGCTATCAACTGCCACGGAGGGAAATCCAGGCGGGACAAAACGTAAAGAAAGCTGTAAAAACGGTCAACCACCACGAAGTAAACTCCAGGTGGGATGAAATGTAAATATATATATATAAGCATGTAAATGCACCGGATATAAAATTCAGGCTCATCGAACAGAGTTCGACCACAGTTAATATATATAAATATATATATATTAAAGTACTTAAACGCTCCGGATGTAAAATCCAGGCTCATCGAACAGAGTTCGACCACAGATAATATATATATATATATATATATATATATATATATATATATATATATATATTAAAGCATGTAAACGCTCTAAACCGAGGTCTAGGCTCATCGAACAAAGTTCGACCATAGATAATATATATAAGTATATATATATTAAAGCAAATAAACGCTCCAAATCGAAGTCTAGGTTCGTCGAAAAAAGTTCGACACGCAGTTCATATATATAAATATATATATGAAAGCAAATAAACGCTCTAGACCGAATTCTAGGCTCGATCGAGGCATAACTCGATAATGTTAGTCAATATATATATAAATATATATAAATAATATATATATACAGATTGGAATGAAATCACGAATCGAAGTCCGGGCAAAAGCAAGCAACACGACTCTCAACGTGTAGAAGTGTGTGTGCAAAGATGAAGAGAATGACTCTAAAGTGTGTGAGAAGGCTTACAGTGGGCTGCCAAAGAAGACTTCTATATCTTTAGAGTGAGTAAACACATACTTTTGTAGGTACAAAAGGGCTATATATGAGCTCACAGGTGTTTAAAAGGGGAAAGTACACTGCCTGGGATGAGTGCAGAGCAAATTGGGCAGGGCTTTCTCGCTGTTTTCTCTTACAAAATGGCCACCCCAAGCCCTCTATTTATAGAGGGTGGAGCTACAGGTGTACCAGAGGCAACCCAGGTGGGCCCGAGTTTTTCGGCTCGGGTTATCTCGAACTACGTGAACTCGGGCACTGTAATGTCCACTCAAACTTTCAGAAGTACAATTCGGGCATCTGTTTGAGGTATACATGACCTATTTCGGACTGCCATTGTCGAGAGTTGTATGATGGCATGGGATTAGAGTTTGTGCGAAGTCATTGAAGATGGGACGGTGCCCTCCGGTCTTCAAGCTTCAACTTTCATCCGTTACCCCGTAAAATAGTCACTTGGGATTGATTAGTATTGTGGGACATTGTTGCGTAGATATGTCAAAACGACGTGGCGTGGCATCGTGTTGGTCAGATGACAATGTTGCCCCTCACCGGTGTTATCGCCAGATTGGGCTGATAAAGCAAACGTTGCTCAGCTTCGCTGAGATTAGACTGCTGTAATTTGTTGAAGGTCCTCATTGTCATCCTTTAGGTGTACCTGTCTTCCCGATGTTATCAACGGGCTGGTACAGTGTATCTCGTTGTGAGCGCCGAGATTGAAGCTGGTCGCACTTGTAACAAGCATTTCCGGGGTTATCGCCGAAATTACGTTCCTTGGGGTTATCACCAAGTTTGGTGGCTATTCTCATGGTTGGGACAGAGACTGGATAACTCGGGGTTATCTCCGAGATTAATCAGTCTTCTCCAGTGTGTGTTCCGGTATTGATCTGCATGCCTTGGGGTTATCTCCGAGATTGGAATTTTTACTCCCAAATTGCGATCCGGGGTTGATGTTGAACTTCCGGTAGTATCAGGTATGGATATGGATTGTCTTTCAGGGTTCCCTCTTAAAAGACGAATTTGTCCTCCTGCAATGTTAGTGACAGGTGTACAGAAAATTTTGACTGTCTACACTTATCTTTACTAGCTTGTTTAGCTAATTTAAAATCAATACACTTTTTTAAACCAATTTTTTGAATATAACTGATTATGTCGCCATAAGTGAGATTATCATAATCAATATAACCTAAGTTTTTACTTAACTCTTCTCTAACCTTATGTGCGAATAATGAGGGCAAACCATTGACAAATTTTTCTTTCCAAAAAGGTTTATTGTTGTCATTACACAACATAACTCTAGAGGTAAAAACGTCCTTGTACCATCTAAAATCACTTAGAGTGGGACAAGTGAGATTATTGAGTTGATCATGAATTCTTTCTGTTATATTACTCAAAGTTCCAACAAAATGTTTTATTATGGTAAATATTAAAGTATTAACTCCATCAGACGGACCAATTCCAACATCTTCATCAAAGATGGGATTGCCGTCATCATCTAACTGGATAGCATGAATTATTGATACTCTAGTATCTTCAGTGAGATGTTTTTCCCACCAAGATTTGAGAATACCAGTGAATCCGCTAGCTATTAACTCAACAATTTCTGGTTGTGACAGATTGTTGAATTTAGTTATATAGCTATTTGCTACCATATACATGTGATTTAATTTATTTAAAATCTCTTGTTCACTAAGACCATCTATGTTCCATTCATAAATTTTGTTAGCTGAAATAGAGAATTGTTTATCTAGGTTTCTCTCTTCGAACTGTAGATCCGAAGGAGTAGGTCTAGAATACCAATTCCTGGTTACACTAGTGTTTTTAGCTGTTAACTTGTTCAACTGGTCATTGAAATCTGGGATTGAATTACTATCAGAATGGTCAGAGTGACTATCATCTTCAACCTCAATTTCAACTTGATCCAAAATAGCTACAGTACTGCTTGGACCGAGGTCAGTTTTTAATTTTTTAAATAACTTGTCAATAGATCTAATTAGGTTGCTATCATCATTAGGTAAACCTAATTTACTTCTATTTTCTAGTAAGTTAATCAAAGGATGTTCAATTTTTGAATCAGGCTTGTTAATACTTGTTTCTTCAAATTTCTCTTCAATTCTATCAAGCTGCCTTCCAACAGTTGCTAGATATTGATTACTAAAATTTAATTGTTCAATAATTTTTTTGTCTTCTTTAATGTCATCTGAAATTTTAAAGGGACTGGCAATAACCGATGTGTTTTTAACCGGGATAAGGACAGTTTCCAGCGGAGGATGACTAAAACAGATACCATTTGAGGCGGAAGGAGAAGAATAGTATTAAATAAAACAGTAAGATCATATATATATATATATATATATATAAGCTGTAAACGCACTGGATATTCTATACAGGCTCAATCGAATTCGAGTTCGATGATATATATGTGTTTATATAAAAGTAGTAAATGCACCAGATATTCTATCTAGGCTCATTCGAGTTTGAGAATATATATATATATATATATATATATATATATATATATATAGTAGAAAGCTTAAAAATCTGAAATATCTTATAGTGGGCTGCCAAAAAGACTTCAAATAGCTTTTAACGCCTGAAAACGTGATTTTTACCGGTTAAACTTCAGCATGTTACAAAACACAAGCTTTCAAGTGTTTAGAATGAAGAATCACTCAGTTTAAAGCACTCTAGCAGGGGTTACAGACTGAAATGGACAGAGTTTTCTCTCGTTTCTCCTTTTTTTTCAAATGAGCTGCCAAGAGAATGCTATTGTCGAGAGCTACACAATGACATGGGATTAGAAGTTGTACAAAGCAGGGAAGGTGGGTCCTTGGCCAGATCTTGAAGTCTTCAAAGTCTATCCGTTGTACTGTCTTGTTCAGTTGTTACTCGGGATTTAAGCAATGGTTCTTATGGGACATCCTTGTACACAGTGTGGATTGAATTGTGTTGAGATGACGTGAATGTGATGTTTAGGTGGTGAAATAATGATTTTGCCCCCACTGGGTTTATCTTCGGCTTTTGCGCAGATGTAGCGGTCATTTCTTAGTGTTATCTCTGTGATTGGGCTGCTAATGATGCTGGATGTCCTCAGGGTTATCTCTAAGATTGGCTTGACTTCCCGGGGTTATCTCCGGGGTTGGCCTGACCTCCCGAGGTTATCTCCGGGGAACTGAGTATCCCGAAGTTATCTCCAGGGTTAAAAATAACTCTTTCAGGGTTATATCTGAAACTTGAACTAGATCCCTTGGGGTTATCTCCGAGGTTCGAATTAGATCTCCCGGGGTTATCTCTGGGGTTAAAAAATAGATTTCTTGGGGTTGTCTTCGGGGTTGAAATTGATATGACTTCCAGGGTTATCTCTAGAAGATGATTCTACCCTCCTGCAAGGTTAGTAATAGAAATGCAAAATTTTGAGTGTCTACAAACACTATTAGTTGCAGCAGCATCCCTGGTAGCTCGGTTCTCATCTCTCAACAAAAGCAGCATCCCGGCTGGATAGGGTCGTCAACATCAATGCCCTCGCCTGATCCCTTTTAAAGGTCAAAAGCCAAATCATCTACTCTAAAGACTCTATAGAAGGTGGGGCAACAGTAGCTGAAGAGCTAGAAATATCACTGACTAAAGCTGCTGTCAAACTAGTAAATAGCTCATCCTCGGTGGGAGAAATAGGATCCTTTATAGGCTCCTCCTCATCCGAATTAGTGCTAGGCTCTTAATAAACAATCATGGATGATGCAATGTCTGCCTCTAGCCACTCAGGATACTCCGAGGAACGACCCGTATGACTCGATAAAAAATCAACCCTCTTCCGATGGGTATAGTAATCATAAAATCTAGCTAGGTCATCCTCTGACAAAGATGAGGCCGATGACTGCTGAACTGTAGCTCTATCAAAAGCATGGGCATCTTGATACTGGTCAAACTATCCCATGATAGCCAAAGAATGATATGTAGTCACTCCTCTCAGACCAGCCAATGACAATAAGTCTATACCCACAGCATGAGTGATAAAGCTGTAAGGGGAACTAAATCCTGAACAAGGCAAGATGGAGAAAGGATCCTCAATAACGGTCAGGAAAACAAACCAAGATGCTACATCTACACAATCAGCCGGTCAAAAACAATAAGACGCAGATATCTCATGTCTAAAGCAGTACCCGTGATGTTTAAAAATGCATATCGGTCTCAAATGCATCATAAACCAGATGTATAACAATACAACACTACCCATGAAGAACTAAGTAGGATGGGTATAGCAAAACGTGGCCGACATCAGAGTCTCTACTAAGATCATAGGAAGGATGGTACGACCCTCCCTTAAAGCCCTCGCCACAGTGATCAAGCCAATGTCTAAGTGATCCATGTAGAGCAGCTTGCATAGATAGGCCACAACACATATCAAAAAAGTGTCTACTCGGGCAATCCGCCACTCATCCTCAAAAGTGGTATAAAGAACCCATGTGACGAAATCGGCGGCCAACAGCTCCAACTGCAAGCGAGAATGGGTGAGCCCTTCTGCTACAAGGACCTCGACTAAAGTGGAATAATGCCAACGTCGTCCTCACGAATAGGTCTCCAAACCTAAAGTAGTAGCTCGGCGTAGGCAAGGGAGACTTTTATATGCCCAAAATTGCAAATGCAAAGATCACATATCCTCAGTCATGAAGATTGACACCCAAGCGAGGGAAAATGAAAGATGAAGAGAAACTACTCACCAGCAGAAATGGATAAAAGCATAGCCAAGCCTTTGTCACGCCCTTTGAGCGTAGGCGCATCCTTTGAAGGAAATAAGCGAAGGTGAATGAGCGCCAATCAAAATCTCTAATGCGGTCCACATCACGAGTGGCACTAACCAAAGTAAAAAAGACCGTTGAGGAGTTGTTCGCTAGGAAATAACCCCTGATGATGACCAAAAATAGTCGTTGAAGGATGCGATCTTTATCCCTCTGATCAGCAAGCAGAGGCTCAAATAAAGCGCCACTCATAGTATCAATGGTCAAAGGGCCAGAACGAATAGCCCGATCCTTGAGGTCGAAGCAAGAACTCCCAAGAGGGATTGAACTATAGTCGGGGAAATGTTAGCCACTAAGGGCACATGATCTCCTGTAAACTCCATCCCTGTGATGAACCGCCAATCTATCAGTGTCATCATCACCTCACAGTCCAGTAAATGGAGAGACTGAGTATGGTGAAATCAGTGCTCAGATAACCCCAGGGGTAGCGACGGGGAGGAATAGAAAAGAAGGCCTCAAAACCCAAAGAGTGTATAATGGCCTGGTACTCTGAATGAAGGGTTTAGTATAAAGAATGAATGCTAAACCAGTTCCCCCTAGGCTGAGTGAAGCCAGGAATCTGCATCAAGTTAAAAATCAAGATCAAACCCTTGCCCCAAAAGTGGGAAAAGAAGAAAGGTAAAAAATGAAAACAGCTATTACCTCGTTTGCATGAAGATAAATCGATGGATGACGTCTCAAATCATCCCGAAGATCTAGAATAGTCACGTTACTAGCTGGAAGCTCCTGACAAGGAATAGAAGTAGAAGAAGCGGGGTCTTCAATAGGAACATTATCCTCCTCATCTATAGCCTCTATTCTATTCACCTGAATGGGATGAATCACTGACTCGGTCAACCGACAAGGCTACCGGGCCGGATGAGGCATAGGGACATCAGAGGCTCTCCTCTTCATGCTTGAGGAAACCCAATGAGAACTACTCAGCTAGTCTAAGTCCATAAGCTAAACCAAACCTCTAAATCACCTCAGAAAGGGTGAAGCACGCTTTGAAATTAAAGCAATTAAATTCAAAACATGGCATCATGCATATCCTATGTGAAAACATGCATTAGTTTAACATACGTCCCCAGTTGAGTTAAAATTACATGCATATTAAATGCCTAGACTCTTGAATTTTTTTTGCCATAGTCTCCTTTGTAAAACGGACTATCTGCATGCACATAGGCATGACTAGGTAGACATTCAATAGCACACCAACCCAAAATCATGAGCATTTTATATGTATGAAAAACATTAAGATTAAACTCACAATGGCAGCCAAATCACCATGTTCATTTTTCTTGAAAATCTATGCTCAGTTGCCCTCAAATAGGATAAATAAAATAGCCATAAAGGGTGTAAAATGACTCTCAAAAATTAGTTTTTTTCACATCAGAATGTTAATTATGATAAAATACAAACAATTACTAGGCCCATTCATTTTTATCAAGTCATATGTGCATACATATTTGATGCATTGTGTTTGAACTCATACTATATGGAATCTAAGGTTCTAACGGTCAAAACTTAAAAAGAAAGACTGTAAACGTTACCAGCGTTGTGCAGAACGTTTGTACAGTGACGGATTTCGCAAAAAATAGCCCGAACTAAGTAGATCTAAGCTAGAATGTTCTGATTTTTTTGAGGCGTTTAAGTTAAAAATAACTTTTGAAGGGCCAGGGGAGTATAAATCCACCCGCAATCTTTCGTGAGTCTACCTACGGATGCCGCAGGTAGACTTGTAGAATTTTAGGGTGGGCCCCACTCCTCCGGCTAGATTAAATTTGAGTTATAGGGGAGGTCCCTGAAGCTAAAAAGTTAAATTAGGAAAAAATATTCTACGTGATTGAGTAGAAAGGGCCTGAAACCCTGAAATGGGGAGTCAACTTTCGAAGTATAAAAATCTTATGCAAACCATTGGTGACAGCTCTAGTGTAGCATCAGAGAAGGATCTAGTGATTTAAACCGTTGGTGATATCTCCAGCGTTGCATCGAGGAAGGGTTCGGTGATGAAAGCCATTAACTTCTTCAATGAAGGTCTAAGTTTCTGACAGTGTAAGCCGTTGGCATCAACCCAACGTAGCATCGAGAAACCATTAGTCAGAGTGCACGTACTTTAAGACGAAGGGATCCACCATGTCTGACCCATCAGGGTCAGTCAGAAGTAGACTTACGACTGATCAGGTCTATATATACCCCATCGCCCCAGCTCATTAGATGAAAAAAAAGAGAGAAAGAAGGGTCCGGGATATAGAAATAAGGCCATCTGAGAGCAAAATACAACTTTTCTGTTGTTCAATCTTTGAAAATCTCTTATGCAAAAACTTTTGTACATATATATAGCAATATATCAATTTTTAACCTATGGGAAACGAGTGTTGAGGTTCTTAAAGCTGTTCGATAGCTATTCTCGTGCCTAATTGTAAGATTTAACCAGATCTGGCTTCTTCGCTTTCTCTAATACGTATATAAGCGTTATATATACTTTTTTAACAGTTAATATTCGACATATCTGAAGTTTTTATCATTCGTTTCTTGTAAATGGTTAATATTTGAGCTGTATTGACTAGATCTAGCTTTTGACCGGTTCAAAAGTTGTGAAACTTGAACCTGAAAACTAGAACAGCTAAGATCTTTATAGATCTAGTTTTCTTTCTAGTTTTTGTAAATATTTAGCAACCACACGACCCTAAATCTATATTTAAAGGACGTTGGAAGCTTTGGCTACACACATGTAAGGATTTGATTGATGAATCCTTTGTGTTGCGATATTTAGTGTAATATATATGTTTTATTTCAATATATTAGCTATGTAGGCTATTTATGTGATATTATGTAAGCTTAGGAGCCACGTAATATAAGATCCAGCAGGTGGATCTAGATCTGGTTCCCATGATGGACTCTTTTTAGTTGTACAGCTAGCTTGTAAAATTTGTAATTGTAAATATAAGACCTTAAAATGGTTATCCGGATTTAAGGTCCCCGTAATAGTGAGAATTCTATGTGTGGTGCTTGGGCATACTTTGATGGCTTTCATACCCATAAGGATCCCGACACTTATAAATATATTACTTTGTCGAAGATGTTTCACATCTCGAGAATAAAATCAAAATAAGCCAAATACAAAATAAAATGGAAGTATCAAAGGTCTCAATTACTATGTGAGCATAAGGGTTTGAAAATTTGTTTTCAAAAATTCACTTTATATGTCTTGTTTTAAAATTGAACTTTTATACAAGTCAAACCCTTTGTATGTAGGTGCAAAAGAGGCATAACACTACTTCCAAATAAAGCACTTAGGCCCAATTAATTGCAATGCACACACACATATACACACAAACTAGGGAACAAAAAGTGTGATAACCGTGTTTCACAGAAGTCGGGGGGTGCCTAACACCTCCCCCCCTCCCGCTTAATCAAGCCCCCAAACTCTATGAATCTCGATTTCCAAGACCAATTAAACAGAGTCCAATATTGGGCCATATTGCAAAATCTTTCAAAATTGGTTGAGTTGATACAACCATTTAAATCATATCAACTGGAGACTCCGTCTAATTCAGACCAATAAAAATCAAATCTTTTCAAATCGTCGACATTATATGTCAGTCTTTTCCTGAAAATCTCACCCTTCAGATTAAATAAATTCACATAGAAAACATAAAGGGTAAGAAACTCATAGAAAAATGGATAAAAATATCTCTAGCGTCGACATAAATAATATTAGAATTGTTCGAATTTATTTATTCTACTAGTGAATTAATATTGAACCTAGAGGGCCACACCACAAAAGGAAAAAAATATGATTTTAGAAGTGATTGGCTTAATTGTCGACGACGGGAAAAAATTCATTCTTTTGGAATTTCTACCTTTTATATTCTCTATATATGTTTTGAATTTTTTAAAAAAAGGCAACTTTGACAAAAGGGTCCGACACAAAATGTCGACGATTTTAAAATTCAAAGTCGCCAGTTGGTAGTAGTGAAATGGTTGTACTAACTCAACCGAATTATGAAAAGTTTTTGAAAAAGGCCTAATTATTGGACTCTGTTTAACATGCCTTGGAAACCGAGATTCATAGAGTTCAAGGAATTGCTTAAGTGGGGAGAAGGTGTTCGGCACACCCCGACTTCCGTGAAAACACGGTTACTGCGTCTTTTTAGTTCCCTAATTTACTTGAAGTGTGTGTGTGTGTGTCCAGTTAATTGGGACTAAGTGCATTATTTGAAAGTAGTGATATGCCTCATTTGCACCTATATATAAAGGGTTTAACTTGTATAAAAGTTTAATTTTTAGAAAAATATATAGAAATGATGTTTTAAAAATAGGTTTTTAAACCATTATACTCACATAGTAATTGAAGTCTTTGATACTTCCATTTTGTTCCATATTCGGCTTGTTTTGATTTTATTCTTGAGATGCGAAGCATCTTTGACAAAATAATATACATATAAGTGTCGGTCTCCTTATGGGTATGAAAGCTATCGAAGTGACCCGAGCACCACAAATATGATTTACAAGCTAACTATACAACTAAAAAGGGTCTATTATGGGAACTAGATGTAGATCCATCAGCTAGATCTTAGATCCCCGTGGCTCCTATGGTCACATAATGTTTTATGAATAGCCTTCATAATAAATATACTAAAATAAAATAGGTATTTAATCTAAACGTCGCAAAACATAGGATTCATTAGTTAAATTCATATATGTACGTAGCTAAAGCTTCCACCTTCCTCTATATATAGATCTATGGTCGCACAGTTGCTTAGTATTTACAAAACTAGAAAGGAAAATATATTTAAATAAATCTTAGCCATTCTAGCTTAACGGTTCCAGTTTTATAACTTTTGAACCGGTTAAAAGTTAGATATGGCTAGATTTATATAAATCTTGTCCACAAACATTAATATCACTGCTTTACATTAATAAACAGTTAAAAAAGATATTTTCATCACAATAAACTATATATATATATGGTTATATGTATATTAAAGCAGCAAAAAGCCACGAATTTAGAATCCAGGCATGATTGTTAAATATATATATATATATATATATATATATATATATATATATACTACAACAAATCAAATTTAAACAGGTAGAAATGGAGTTTTCAAGCTTCAAAAGCGGTTTAAAGCCTATATATATATATATATATATATATATATATATATATATATATATATATATATATATATATATATATATAAGGCCACAGATATATATAACGAGTAAAAGCTTCAAATCTGAGAGGATCTTACAGTGTGTAGCGAGGAGAGCTTTAAACCGCTTTTGAAGCTTGAAAACTCCGTTTCTACCTGTTTATGTTTAATTTGTTGTAGTATATATATATATATATATATATATATATATATATATATATATAAGTGTGTACAAAGAAGAATATCGAAGTTTGGAACACTATAGGAGGGGTTAAGAGCTGAAATGGACGGGATTCCCTCTATTTTCTTCTCTCTCTTTTTTTGCTGATGGGGGTGTCTATTTATAGGCCAAAATAGCCACAGGTCTACCCGCTGCAGCCACGAGGTCTACCTGTGGCTACCCGAGTTGGCGTGCTCCCCGTGGGTCCTATTATCTCGAAGTACGTGTACTCGGATCAACGCGATGTCCGCTCGAGCCTTCATAACTTTCAATATGGGAATCCGATGGAGGCGTGCTATACCTTTCCTGAAAGCCCTTTCCAAGAGCTACACAATGACATTGGATTTGACATTTTCCAAATCTGGGGAGATGGGTCCATGACCAGGTCTTCAAGTCTTCGCAGTCCATTCGTTAAGTTGTCTTTTGTTGTTTTCACTCGGGATTGATTTTATGGTTCTTCATGACTTCTTTTGGAATGATTTGGGCTGAATTGATGTTAAGTTGGCAAAATTACCTTTTTTCCCCTCTCGGGTTGGTTCTAGGCTTGATGTGGCGGCATCTGTCTTCCTCGGGGTTATCCCTGAGGTTGGCCTACTGTTTGTCTTCAGGGTTGTTTCTGAAGTTGATTTCATTTCTCGGGGTTATCTCCGGGGTTGGATTTGATCTCCTAGGGTTGTCACTGGGGTTTGACTTGATCTCTCGGGGTTGTCATCGGGGTTGTACATGATCTCCCGGGATTGTTTTCAGGGTTTGGATTTGATCTTTCGGGGTTCTCTCCGGAGTTTAGCTTAATCTCCCGGGGTTGTCTCTAGGGTTTGAATTTGATCTCCAAGGGTTGTCTCCAGGGTTTGACTTAATCTCTCGGGGTTGTCTCTGGGGTTTGGCTTAATCTCCTGGGGTTGTCACTAAGGTTGTACTTGATCTCCCGGGGTTGTCTCCGGTGTTTGGATTTGATCTCCTGGGTTGTCTCTAGGGTTTGACTTAATCTCCCGAGGTTGTCTCTAGGGCTTGACTTGATCTCTCGGGTTTTGTCTTGATCTCTTGAAGTTCTCACCGGGGTTATACTTGTTCGCCCAGGGTTATCTCCGAGGTTTGGATTTGATCTCCCAGGGTTGTCTCCGAGGTTTGAATTGATCTCTCGAGGTTGTCTCCGGGGTTATACTTGATGATTTTGACTTCCAAGGTTCTCTTTGGAAGATAAAAGACGATTATGCCTTATTGCATGGTTAGTAACAGGAACACAAAATTAGTGTCTACATATGCCCCTCTTTATCATGTTTTTGTAATGTAATGGAATGAACAGGATAAAGATTACAAGACACTTGAAATATGACAAGACTAAATGATGTCATGTAATGCAGCATGATTTGATATTATGGACGCTGAATGTTTTTGGTTGGAATTATTTCCAATGGTATTCTATCACTGACTGCTCCTACCATTTTTGTTGGGGATAGAGTTGTTAAAGATTACAAAGCTTTCATCACCTGATCTTTCCCGATGCTACATTGGGTTGTCGCCAACGGCTTGAAATGTTCATCAGTGTTATTGAGACTAATTTGACGTCATGTTGTAGAGATGTTTTCCAGATCCCTGCTGTGGAGATTTTCCTATGGCTGAGATCATTGGATTTTGACGTTGAGGTTGTCACCAACGTTCTTTGTCTTTAGATGCACTTTTTGACTTTACTTCCGCCGAAGATGTTCCTCTCTTTTTACGAGTGACTCACTGGGGATTATTGATGCCTATCCTGATGATAGCTTGCCTTGGTTGCCATCATTGGATTCTTCCTACCATTACGTTGGGATTGTCACCATCGCCCTGACTTTCTATCAGGTTGATGCTGATAACTCTGCTGGAGATAGAATTTTTATTGCTTGCTTTCACAGCAACATCACAATACCTACTCGAACGGTAGTTTTGTGAAGGTTGACCATCACCGAATTTCCTTGGTGCCAACTTGAGCAGTAGTTTACAACGATCTGAAAATCATCGAACCTTCGTGGTGCCTCGGCTAGGGATTTATGTAAAAGACTCCATCATCGGTCTTCCCTAAGGAAGATAGTTTTCCACGATTTTCATCATCAGATCTTTCCTAATGCTATGCTGGAGTTGTCGCCAACGGTTTGCACTCTCAGATACTCTGCCCTTCGTTGAAACAGTTTTCAATAGCTTACATCACTGGACCCTTCCTAATGCCACGCTGGAGTTGTCGTTAACGGTTTACACTGTCAATCATTATGACCTTCATTGAAGTAATTTTCAACGGCTTACATCACCGAATCTTTCCCGATGCTATGCTGCAGTTGTCGCCAACGATTTGCTGTAACGACCGAAAAAATCAGATTAATTGAAAAATAATGTTATTTGATTAAATAATGAATAAAATTATAATATATGTTATTA
The DNA here is from genome assembly GCA_016801055.1 of Panax notoginseng. Classification (NCBI taxonomy): domain Eukaryota; kingdom Viridiplantae; phylum Streptophyta; class Magnoliopsida; order Apiales; family Araliaceae; genus Panax; species Panax notoginseng. Next base: position 155,413,757 of record CM029015.1, on the reverse strand, counting down.
TATTGCGTAAGAAAGATGAAGGTTGTTATATAACCTAAAAGTATCATAATATTGTAATATTCTGGCTACGTGGTAGAATTAAAGTGTTTGAATTTCCAAGACGAAAATAAAAGCTTTCTGAGAAATTTTTTTAAAAACACTATTCACCAATTTCTGCTCGGGAATTATTTTTGAACTTCTGAGAAATGCGTAATGATAGATTAATAAGGAATGATGGATTACGTAATAATATTTAAGTTATGACAAACGCAGTTTTTCACCTGCGTACTAAGTTTAAGAATGTTAAGGAAAGTAAAGAATGAATGAATGATGATCGTATGATATGCAAGTATTATACGAAGCAAAGAATATGAGTATGATACAAAGTATTGTACTAGTATACGAAGAATGACATAACATATTTAACGAATGATTATACGACTAAGTATACACGAAAAATACGTAGACTATATGTTAAAAGGCTTTAAGCTAATTGTAATGGACTAATAGAATTAGTGTTAGATTTGTGTAGTAATTGGGCAATCCAAAGTGCAAACTTGTTAAGGCCCAATAATATGAAATGCAAGCCCAACGTTAGGCCCAAGGTAATTAAACCTAAAGTCCAAACTAAGAATCGTACCCGTAGATCGAACCGATGGGTCAACGGGTAAGAAAACCCATGGGATAACCCATGTGGGCCCCATAGGTGAGTCATGGCTGGCCATCTTGGTGGCCAAGCAAAGGATAAGATGTGTGGTGGCCAAGTTACGAATAGTAAGGAGGTGGAATTAAGGAGGTAGGATGGCTTTTTGACCAATTTACCCTCACTTAGGAAATCCTATAAATAAGAGAACTTAGCTTGTCATTTGCCTTGTTTAATTTCCATCAACATCCTATATCATAGAGAGAAAAGTGAGAAAAGCTAGAGCTTTGATAATTCAAGAGAAGAAGAAGAAGGAAAGCTAGAACATCAAGGGTAAAAATCTTAAACCATGATTCTTAATCTCTTCAATTGATATTTGATAGAGAAGTGGATAGTGGTGGAGCATGTATGATAAGAAGGAACAAGGATGGTTATTAGAGGACTTAAACTTTAATAAACCATGTGGTAAGAAAATCATAGTCATAAAAGTTATGAATAAATGAAGAACATATTAAGAATAATCATTTTGTGGTTTTAATATGTTTGGTTAGGTTGTTAGATATGTGGAATGAATCCATGTTAAACGATGTAAAAATCTCAAGTAATGAAGTTATGGCGAAATTTACGAGATTAGACAATAATCGTTAAAATCGTTAAATTCTCGGAATGAAAGTCAAAAGTCATCGTTTAACTCAAAAACATTGGTTCTTAGATGGAGAATAGTCTAACTTTACATTTTAGAGTTGTGGACTCGAAAATGGTCAAATTCTGACTTAGAACGAAGAAACGAGCTTTGAACGTTCACGAACGTTTGACGAACGCTCAATAAAGAACTGATTAGTTAATTACGTGTCAGAAGATTCAAAAATGTAAGATTTTCTAATGAAACAGTAGTACACATGATTTGTGAGCTAACGGCTTTTGAGCAAGCCGATTCGGACTTATAATGAATAAACATGAGGACGAAAATTTTATAGAAGATATCAAACTGTCAAAATTGTCTGATGCTCAGGGCCGGCGTCGTAGCGCCGCTTAATGTACTAACACTTGCGCCGCAGCGCCAGACTTGACCCTCAGCTACTGTGAAGTGGCACCGTAGCGCGGCACCTAGTAAGGGGATTGGCGCCACAGCGTCGAGACCGGAGCATGGTCACTGTCAAGGCGCGCAGCAATGCGAGTTGTATGAAGGAAGCTGGCGCCACAGCGCCAACACTAGGAAGGGCACAGTAAAAGATGCTTATGAACATAAAGAATAAGGAAGTGAATGAATGGTGAATTATATACTTAATAAACCTAATGTAACATCATTAAAGGTGATTGTGAACTGTAAAGATTACAACTAAAGGATGACGAAAGATTTCTTGAATGTAAATACAAAGTAATACGATAAACCGTAACAAATGTTAAACAATCTAAGGAATGATTAGATTGAGAAAAAGGGTAAGATATAGTAGTGACCATACTTGATTGTTTATGACTTAATGTGGTATGTTATGTGATCATGTACTGTAGAATCCTTAAAAACTCAAAGTAAAAGAGTAATAACTGTAGAAGACGCTGAAGGCAAGTGTCCTAACCCTTTGTCTAAGTTCTTTTGGACAAGCTTTGTATTTCATGTACCTTACGCATGAATTGATGTATAACGAAGTCAAAGCCAATTCTTTCGGCTAGACTTAATGTGTTTTGTGGATTTATTATTAATCTATCAAAGTATAGTCAATGTTTCTATCTTTTGCCAAACTGTTTTGGTATTGATTTCAAAGAAAGACTGAGTATGATAAACAAATGTTTTGTCGTCAAATGACAGGCACGTGAGATTGCCAAAACTTAAATGTAGATACGTTTAAAGAAAATAGTGTTGTACAACATAGAGTACTATAGGCTGATCACCTAGATGTGCTCGTAAGATATGTCGGACTTACGGACATGGTGCCAGGTTATCCTTTTCAAAGAATGAATGAAATGCTCAAGGTCTTGGACCAAAATTGATGTTTAACAAATGTTATTCATTGTGAAACGTTTTAAAGAAAAGAGAAGAATTATTTTGAATTATCTATAGTACTTCATAACTATTGATTTAGTTATTGAAGATATATGATTCATATGATTCAAACCCTATTGCTTACATGAAACTGTTATACTTGTTGAGCTAGTTATACTCACTCTTGCTTGAACCATATCAATGCAGCTAAGACCGAATGAATTGAAGGATCCGGTAAAGATAAAGGAAAAGCTAAGGTGAACCAATAGGTTGCCTTTGTAATAGTATAGTAGGAATGTTGTAATTATTTGATATTATAACAAGAATACATGTAATGGTTATAAAGAACCTGGGAATGGTAATATTGATTTGGAATATATATAGAAGACATATTCACTCTTTTAAGGCATTTCAATTGAATGTATGTGTGAACTGTAGCACCATCTGTTGGGTTGGAAGATACCTGGATTTGGGGCGTCACAAGGTGGTATCAAAGCTGTAGGTTATAAAACTTAAGGGGGGAAAAGAACCTTAAGCCATAACCTTAAGAAAAGTTAAAGAACTAAAAGATGAAGTTAGCCCTAAAAATGCATTAAATGTAATATGTGTGTTTTATTATTCTAATGATGTATACTAATCAAACTAAATTGTTTGTTAAAATTGTCAGGAAATAATGAGATGTATAGGGATATACATGTTGTTAGCGAGGAGTCTATAAATCAAGTAGAGATCTTACCGACCCCTATAGCAGAAGAGCCAGAAGTGGTTGTAGTCGAGTCTAGAGACTCGAAAAACTTTGACCTCGTGTCTTTGTTTGATGACATGTCGGAAAAAAGGTGCAGGTGGTGTCTTTTAACACCGTAGCACCTACAGAAGAGATGACTCAGGGGGAGTCAATGAAGGCACTGTTCATGACAATATTGGATACAAATATCCAGTTGGGAAAGGAGTTAAGGGAGCTAAAGCAGGAGGTCCAGGAATCCTGGAGGATAAGAAAAGCATGGAGACAATGTTAGAGGAAGAGCATGACGAGAGAGTTTTGGCGAAGGACAAGGTCCATGAGCTGAAACAGGAGGCCTTTGAGCTCAGGCAGGAGTTAATGGCTAAGAAGCAAAAGATTGGTAGGATGTCCTATATTCATAGGAGTTCTCATGCGGATTTTCAGCGGCAAGTGGCTGAGTATCCGATAGAGGCAGGGCAGACTCAACATACTATTAGCCGAGATATTATAGCCAGTCTGGCCAACATGAATTATGAGAATGACATAAGGTAGATGTAATTTAGTTAGTAGTTAGAGTAGAGTTAGATAAGTAAATACGATGTATCTAGTAGTGACGTAAAACCCTCTTTTGTATATCAAAGGGTAGTCTTTTGTAAATCCCAATTTTTAGAAAGCAATTGCGGGAAAGTAATGTAATCAGCTAAGGCTGTGTAATGATGAATGATATAATATTATACTATAAGAAAGAAAATCAATATAATCCTTTTTATGGAATATATTGTGCAATGAGTTTGAAGTTATTGTTTAATAATGAATAATAACTGTAGACACTTGAATTTTTGCATTCCTGTTGCTAACCTTGCAGGAGGGCAGAATAGTCTTTCAGAGATAACCCTGGAGGACAACTCAAATCAGTCCCAGAGATAACCCCGGGATACCCACTCTTCGCCATCTCGGAGATAACCCCGAGATATTCTACCACAATCCCGGAGACAACCCCGGTATCTTTAATTTCAACCTCGGAGATAACCCCGAGCACTGTAGTCACAATTTCGAAGGCAACACCGAAGAAATTTGTCATCTTAGAGACAACCCTAAGATATTCAGTCCTAATCCCAGAGACAACCCCGGGATCTTCAATCCAACCTCGGATATAACCCCGAGGAATGCAGTTGCAGTTTCGGAGATAACCCCATAAATGCTCTTTTTCGCTGCCAGTAATCAGCTTCAACACTCGGTAATAGTTCTGAGGCACCCATTCCCCAAACCTGGAGATAGCCCCGGGAGGTCAGGAACACCTTAGAGATAACCCTGAGGATGGTTAACACCTGCAGCAGTCCAATCTCAGAGATAACCCTGAGCAATAATCGCTAAATCAGCTCAAATAGGAGATACCCCAATGAGGGGCAGAATCATCATTTTGCCATCTCAATCCCACATTGCGCCATCTCTATAACATTCAAACATACATTCTATATAGAAAGGTCCTACAAGAACCAAAGAGCGCCAATCCCGAGTGACTACTACACAAGACAGTACACCGGATAAAATTTGAAGCCTAAAGACCAAGGGCATGGTCATATCTTCATGTCTTCGTATAACCTCTAATCCCATGTCATTGTGATGCTCTCAATAACATCATGTCGAAAAAGGACTTAAACACCCCAATCAGATACCCGAATTGAAGTTCTGAAAGTTCGAGCGGACAACACGTTGCACGCGTGCACGTACTTCGAGACGGTGGGACCCGCGGAGCCCGAGGCACCCCGGGTAGCCGTAGGTTCATCTGCGGCTATCGTAGGTACATTTGTGGCTCCCCCCCTCTATAAATAGAGGGCTTGGGGAAGCCATTTTGCATAGAGAAAAGGCGAGGAAGCCCCGTCCAATTTGCTCTGTACACACTATAAACTGAGTGTTTTCTCATTTTAAACACTTGTGAGCTTCTATATTGTTATATTTTTACCAGCGGGAGCCGAGTGTTCATCCATTTAAAGTCATTGAAGTCTTCTTTGGCAGTCCACTGTAAGCCTTCTTACACTTTCTAAAGCCTTTCTCCACTACTGTTCACACACAGTTCTGCACGTTGAGAGTCGTGTTGCGTGTGTATGCCCGGACTTCGGTCCGTGACTTTTATTTCTTTTTGTATATATATATATATATATATATATATATATATATATATATACTAACATTATCGAGTTATGCCTCGATTGATCCTAGATTTTACATCTGGAGCGTTTATTGCTTATATATATATATATATATATATATATATATATATATATATATTTACATTTTCTGTCTGGCCAAGAGTTTACTTCGTGGCCTTTTACCGCTTTATTTATATTTCTGTCAGGCCTGGAGTTTACTTCGTGGCCTTTTACAGCTTTATTTACATTTTGTCCCGCCTAGAGTTTACTTCGAGGCGGTTGATCGCTTTATTTATATTTTCTCAATCCCCCATGGAGGTGCTTCGTGGTGGTTGATTGATTTTTACTACTTTATTTATATTTGCAATCCCCCATGGAGGTGCTTCGTGGTGGTTGATTGATTTTTACTACTTTATTTATATTTACAATCCTCCATGGAGATGCTTCGTGGTGGTTGATTGATTTTTACTACTTTATTTATATTTGCAATCCCCCATGGAGGTGCTTCGTGGTGGTTGATTGTCTGCACATACATATATATATATATATATATATATATATATATATATATATATTTACTTCTTTTATATATATAACTGTTTACAGTTTTCATACAAATTGCTACATCATATGAGCCTAGGAATCATGTGATCACAGATTCAGTCTACTGAATCTAAATTCAGTTCCCGTGATGGACATTTTCAACTGTACACGGCTTGTAAATTATTCACGGTGTTTGAATTTCCTTAGATGGCTCTCATGCCCACAAGGAGTTCGGCACTGCTATATATATTATTTTCTCGAAGATGCTTCGCATCTCGAAAATAAAAGCAATCAAGCCGAACACATAATAAAATGGAAGTATCAAAGGCCTCAATTATTATTGAGCACGAGTGTTTGAAAAACCTCTTTCTACAAAACATCACTGCTATATCTTGTTAAAATGGAATTTTTATACAGAAATTCAAACCCTTTGTATATAGGTGCGAACGAGGCATATCACTACTTTCAAATAATTGCACATTGATCCACACACACACACATTCATATAATAGTTTAATTGAAAAGTGGCGGTCACCGTGGCTACACGGATGTCGGGGGGTGCCTAACACCTTCCCTTCGTATAACTAAGTCCCCGGACCCTAACGAATCTCGGGTTAATAGACCCGTTAAGCAATGTCACATCATTGGGTCAATGTGCAAATCTTTTCTCGGTTGTGTTGGTACAACCATTTAAAAAACCAACTGGCGACTCTTGTAGTCCAATATTCGGCATATACATGTCGGGCCTTTTCATAACTTATTTTTTCAAACAAATCTCACCTAACATGAGAACACCAAAAGAAAAAAACAGAAAAGGGACAAATAAAAATTCCGACGTCAACAGGTGGCGACTCTGCTGGGGATATCCAGTAAGAGGACTTAAGCCGCTATTTACAAGCTTTTCAAAACTGTTATATGCTTATGTGTGGATAGTGCATTTACATTTGATGGATGTGTACGAATGCATTTACTTACTATACTTAATGTTTTACACTATATCTGCTTATGATATTAGTGCTTCCTACATGTCATCATTTTCATAAAACGGTGAGACACGTTGTATGTAAATGTATGTTGTGTGGTTCCTCCATCAGGAGGCTATCCTGTCGGTGTTTGATTACTGGACTCGTAGGAAGACTAATTCCAACGAGGCTCAGGAAAGGAACCACCCAAATTTGCTCCAGTTGAATGACTAGATTAACTTCCCGTCGAGTAAATTGCGATGATTTGGGAACCTTCATGCCAAAAAACCGCAAGAGTAGCCTAAGATAGGTCAGCCTCTAATAAACCAAACGCGGAGGAAAGTCTCTTCATGCTTTCCCATTTCAAATTACTCGTAAGGTTAATTACTTGTAATTTCATTCCATATTGATCTCCATGTAATGGGAAATATGAGAAAGTATGTGTACACGCATATTAACAAATATTAACATGATATCCTGTATTACAAATAGCTAGCATCCGTTTTGCAGAATAATACTCCTAAAACAGATATATCATATAGCATGCAAACATTTATACATTCCCTGAAACTAAACTATGTCAGTTTTTCGCAGGGAAACAATTGGACCTATTACCCGTTCAAAATCCAAAAAGGCCACGAGCCTACAACCAATTATGCCTTCATCTGACCAGACAAATCCTAATCCTGTCTCTCGTGAAGAATTTGATGGATTAAGTAAACAAATCATAGATTTGGTTGTTTTGCTTAAAGAACTACACCAATCTACTCAGGGTACAAGGATACCCGTACATACTGCAGCCTCTGCACATGGAGGAGCCCAAGGTGCCGACAAAGAAGCTCCCATATCTGATTCTCAGTTGGATAAAACCAACAAAATTCATGATACCACCCATCTCAAAGAAGATCTAGACACCAGTGATATCAGAAAGAAAGTCCTTCGAATGGAAGAGACCATCCGTTCTATCAAAGGAATTGGAGCACATGGGAGTGTTTCATATGCAACCTTTGTATATTCCCTGGTGTGCATTATCCAGAGAAGTTCAAGACTCCTGACTTTGAAAAGTATGACGGGTTAGGAGACCCTTACACACACTTGAAGGGATTCATTGGACAACTCGGATCTTATGCCAAGGATGAGAAGCACAGGATGCAGCTGTTCCAGAAAAGTCTAACTGGAGAAGCCCGATCGTGGTATAACAGATTGGACAATTCCAAGATACATAGTTGGGAAGAGCTAGTTCATGCCTTCCTTACTCAGTATATCTTCCAATCTCAGATGGCCCCTGACCGGTACCAAATCACTAAAGTCAGGAAGCAAGCCAGTGAATCTTTTAGAGATTATGCTCAAAGGTGGAGGTACCTTGCTACTCAAGTTGTTCCCTCTACGAATGAGTTAGAGATGGTGATGACCTTCATAGACATACAAAAAGATCCTTTTTTATGAGAGGGTTTTAGCTGGTATTGGCAAACCATTCTCTGAAATGATTAAACATGGGGAGTTGGCTAAGATGGGATTGAAGTCAGGAAAGATTCAAGACCTAGCTGCCCTCAAAAATGTTACTGAGCACATCCAGTCCGAAAATTATTGAAACAACCCCCGGAGGGTCCATAAAAAGAAAAAGGAGGATGTTTCCTTGATACTACAAGGTCAGAAAGGCAATCAGAATATGCCTATCCAAAAGAGAAATTACTCCACCATCCAAGCACAGCCTTCGAACCCTTCGTTGCCAAAGGGTGGAGAAGTCAGATGTACTCGAGTGTTCACACCCCTAGGGGACTCACTCGAGAACATTCTCAATCTTCTGACCACTCAAAAGAAAATTACTCATCTTCTTCCACCAGCAAACCCGAATGGGAAAGGTTTCAATGCTAGTCGGAAATATGCTTATCATGCTGGAGCTCCAGGACATGATACTCAAGATTGATGAGCATTGAAACACAAGATCCAGAATTTGATTGATAATGGTGAGATCGTGGTAGCTAAATCCGACCAACCCCATATGCAAGATAACCCTCTTCCTTAACACAAAGAAGAAGAGGTTAATATGATTAATTGGAGTAGTGGACAGAGTTCCAATAATCATGGTGGTGGATCATCCCAAACTAGCAAGGATGGTGCTGACAAATGGAATTTTGCTCAGTTCGAGTATACGATGGAACAAAAAATAAAGACTCTTTGTGAGCAAGTTAACCAATTGGCAGAACTGGTGGTCCATCAGCACCAAGTCACACGCCAATTATTTAGTCAGGAGCATGCCAATCTCCCTCCTCTTGTTACAAACACTCCACCACGTACTCCAGAAAATGAAACATTGGAGGATAAAATTGCAAAAAGAGCAAATGCCAAAGCCCATCGGGATTTTGCCAACAAAAGGGAATTTACGTACTTAGGCCAACCGATGGAAGAAATATTGCAAATACTGATAAATGAAGGAAGAATCACAGCTCTACTACCTCCAATCAGCCCGCGATCTAGACAATTTAATTTCAATGGAGTGTGCCAGTATCACTCCAAATCTCGCGGTCACAGCACAGAAGAATGCTGGGCACTCCGCCACCTTATTCAGAATTTAATTAACAACGGTATCCTGTAGATGGCAGACGATGATGCTATAGTACTAGAGAGTGGGGACGTATTTCCTACAAAATGGAATGGAGGTCAAAGCAGTCATATCTTCTGAGACAGAATCAGCTACCCCCTCACATGCAATCCAACCAATTCAACTCAAGGGTGTTGACAATCCTTTGCAAGTGGCTGCACCAAAGCTAATTATCTTACCATGTAGACCATAATATCATGTTGTCAGCTTACAGAAAGTTCCATGGAATTATGGAGAGGTTGAAGGATCCACATCCTATATAATTGCTGCAATGTTGAAGGATAATCCATTGTATCTTCCCCAACGGGTGATGAAGCCTACCATCAAGTCAAAGGGGAAGATTACCATGGAAAAACTGGAAGAATTTCTCCATACTATGGGCTATAATGAAGCCAAGGTGGTTTTAAGCTTAAGAGAAGCTCCACATCAAATTTCCATACTGGACTTGGTTTTCTCTTCCGAAGATCACAGGAAGGTATTACTCAGGGTTTTGGAAGAAGCCCTACTACCTAAGTCAATAGATGTTGAGAAATTTCAGCACCTGGTGGAGCATATTTTTAACAACAATGCAATATCTTTCACTGACGATGATATACCACCCAAAGGGACCGATCATTGCAAGCCGTTGCACATAGCGGTTTTGACTTTCGAATACATGGTGGGAGGAGTTTTGATAGATGGAGGGTTATCTTTGAATATCTCTCCTTATGCCACTTTGGTGAAGATGAATATCAATCTCAACAGAATCCAAAGAAGCCATACAATCATTAAATCTTGCGACGAATCCCGACGAAACGCTGTCGGAGAGATTAAACTGCCAGTGGAGATTGGTCCACATACATTCTGTATATCTTTTCACGTGCTCAAAATAGATACAGGATACAACCTGATCTTGGGAAGACTATGAATTCATATGGTCGGGGCCGTCCCCTCCACCCTTCATCAATAACTTAAATACATTATCAACAATAGCCTAGTCACTGTCGATGCTGAGCTGGAATGTCCTGAACTAGGTGACATACCACTCATCAACTTCAATTTAGAAGTTGAGCCGGTCAGTTTTCATGCTCTGGAGGTGAAAAACACTCACTACCATCCTATTGGGGCGCCACCTCTCTTACCCCAAGTTTCTGTCGAAGTACTGTTGGCCACTCAAGAGATGATGACATTGGGTTATCAACCTGGACAAGGGTTAGGCAAAGATCATCAGGGCATCAAGCAGCCCATTCAAGTTCCCAGTCAAATAGGGACAGCCGGACTAGGCTATACTGCTAGTTTTAGTCGTAAGAATCCTCATAAGCACAAGCAGATTCCTTTAGCTTTAGTCACACTGCGATTATCTCTACCAATAGTTCCTGAGCCTGTACGGTCTCCAGTAAAGGTGACTACCCATGTAATGGCCATGTTATTTCCTAAACCGATACCAGTTAAGGGCAAAGAAGTCCTGGTTCCAAATCCTAAAGTGGAAAAAGAGGAATGGAGACGTAAATAAGACATCGTCACGATGATGTCAAACATACACATCATTGTCCATGATGATCACACAAATAGATAAACCCCAGACGATGATTGTCCAAACATAATGGTCATCATTCGGGAGAAGGAGGACGATGACAGCCCCTCCATCATTGAAGTCCATCAGGACTTCACCCTTGACAATTGGAGCAGTACTCCTTTCATTGGTCGACAAGGGTAAAAAGGGCAGAAACTCCTTCTGCCCTGCAGATAATAATAACTGTTTACTTTTCTGTACAGTATTAGCAATTATTTTGTCAGTACATGCTAACACTTTGTATGATTGAACAATTTCATATATTAAGTGAAAGAATATTTTGTTTCAGGACTCTGAATTTAGATGTGCCTATACTTGCTGATAAGGTGCCTTTTCTCCACAAGAACTGCAACTTTGATGGAAAATTGGACTCAGACTTGATGGAAATACAAGAGGACATTGAGATACCTCAGAAGATCGAAGAATGGGTCGAGGACACACCCAAACCAAACCTTGATCAAACTACTTCATTCAATCTTGGAACTTTAGAAAGCCCTAAACTAACCCAGATTGGTACAGACCTCACTCCAAACCAAAGGAATGATATGGTTACATTATTAACCCAATTCCAGGATGTGTTTGCATGGTCTCATGAAGATATGGTGGGTTTGTCCACCGACATTGTCATTCATCGCCTCCCCACCAAAGAGGGATTAGAGCTAGTAAGGCAGAAGCTCAGGTGATTGAAGCCAGAGTGGAGTTTAAAAGTTAAAGAAGAAATTGTGAAATAATTTCAAGCAAGCATCATCATGGTGTCTACATTCCCTAAATGGCTGTAAAACATAATCCTCGTACCTAAACTGAGAGGAAAGGTACGAGTGTGTGCGGATTATTGGGATCTGAATAAAGCTTACCTTAAAGATAGCTTTCCCGTGCCATTTATCCACATTCTCATTAATAATACTACTCAATACGACATGTACTCCTTTGCTGATTGCTTCGCGAGGTATCATCAGATTATAGTTGCTGAAGAGGATCATGAGAAAACTGCATTCATCACTCCTTGGGGAGCCTTTTGCTATAGACGGTTGTCATTCGGCCTCATCAATGTCGGAGCTAAATACCAGCGAGCCATGATGGCTCTTTTCCATGATTTAATACATAAGGAGATAGAGATCTATGTGGATGACATCATTGTCAAGTCCCGAAGGGAGGAAGACCACCTAGACCATCTCAAAAAGCTCTTCAGCAGGTTGCATAAATACAACTTGAAGTTGAATCCAGCCAAGTGCGCCTTTGGCGTTAAATCAGGTAAGTTGCTAGGATTCCTAGTCAGCCACAAGGGGATTGAGCTGGATCCTACCAAAATTGAGGCCATTACGAAAATGCCCATTCCTCAAATAGAGAAGGAAATACGAAAATTTTTGGAAAGAATCAACTTCATTAGTAGGTTCATTTCTCAACTCACAGCAACCTGTGAGCCTATTTTCAAGTTGTTAAGGAAGAACTCCTCCACGAAATGGACTGATGAGTGCTAGAAGGCCTTCCTTACAATCAAAGAGCAGCTAGTTAAAGCTCTTATTTTGGTACCACCCAAGGATGATGTTCCCCTATTCATGTACCTGTCCATAAGTGACAATGTCATGGGCGGGCTGCATGCTAGGACAGAAAGACGATAGCGGCCAAGAGCGAGCTATCTACTACCTCAGCAAAAGATTCAGCAGTAGTGAACACAAGTACACTCTAATTGAGAAGACGTGTTATGCTTTAGCATGGACTTCCATGAGGTTACATCATTGCCTCCATGGTCACACAACCCATCTCATATCCCGCGTGGATCCTCTTAAGTACGTGTTCAATAAAATCATGCTGAACTACTGACTATCCAGATGGAAGTTGATCTTATAACAATTTGACATCGTCTACGTGACGCAAAAGTCCATTAAAGGACAAGGAATTGCGGATCAACTTACCGTCGCACCTTTAGGGGATTTTAAACCCTTGGAAATATACTTCCCCGATGAAAGGGTAATAGTAATTCAGCAACACCATCGGTACAATCCACTCCAAACATGGAAAATGTATTTTAATGGAGTTGTAAACACGGAAGGTTCTCGGGCCGAAGTAGTTCTAGTATCCGTTATGAGGGAGCAGCATCCTGTCACCATCAAATTGCAGTTTGCCAACACCAACAACACAGCTGAGTATGAAGGTTGTATCATGGGGCTGAAGCTTACCCAATCAATGGGCATCAGACGGTTAACTGTCTTTGGAGATTTCGAGTTGGTAATCAGACAAACCACATGAATCTATCACACCAAAGGTCTACACTTATTACCTTACCATCGGCAGGTTATACAGATGGCTTTAAAGTTTGAAGAAATATCCTTCCTCCATATTCCTTGGAATAGGAATGATTTTGCGGATGTGCTAACAATCTTGGCCTCCTTAATCAACATACCTGACAAGGAAGACATGCCAAACCTCACATTTGACCAACAAAAGGCTCTAGCCTATAGGAATTATATTGGAGAAGTATCAGATGAGCTACCTCCCATCCAACACCCTTGGTATCAGCATATCAAGGAGTACTTACAAGATTGATCTACACCCGCTGAGGTGAACCCGAATGAAAGAAGACGGATCAATCGACTGGCTATGAAATTCTACCTGAGCGGAGATGCACTCTATAAAAAAATACAGGATTAGGTCTCCTCAGATGTCTTAACATGGACCAAGATCAGAGGCTCATGGATGAGATCCATGGTGGAGTATGTGGCCCACACATGAGCGGCCCTCTACTTGTTAAAAAGATCCTCAGAACAGGGCATTACTGGCTCTCTCTCAAGGCTGACTGTGAGGATCAAGTCAGGAGATGTTATCAGTGCCAAATTCATGGGAATGCTATCCATGCCCCTCCGAGGGAGCTCCATAATATGAGTTCGCATTGGCCCTTCTCAATGTGGAAAATGGACGTGATCGGGCCCATCGAGCCCAAAGCCAGTAATGGGCATCGATTTATCTTCACCACGATCGACTACTTCACCAAGTGCGTAGAAGCAGCCTCCTTCCCCAGGGTTACCAAAGAAGTTATCATTGCTTTCATCGGAAATAATGTCACTTGTCGATATGGACAACCAGAGGTAATTGTATCAGACAATGCTAAGAACCTGAACAACAGAATGATGGAGGAGTTGTGCAGTAAATTCCACATTAAACATCCCAACTCCATCATCTATCATCCAAAGATGAATGGTGTTGTTGAAGCGGCTAACAAAAACATCAAGAAGATCATGCAAAGGATGTCCGCCAACCATAAAGGATTGCCTCTGACTCTATTAGCCTACAGAACATCAATGCACACTTTCACTGGGGCAACCCCCTATGCATTAACCTATGGGATGGAAGCAGTGCTCCCCATAGAAGTGGAAATGGAATCCTTCAGAGTTTTAATAGATGCTCAGCTTGATGAAGACCAATGGGTACAAGTTAGGTATCACCAATTGTCTCTAATAGACGAAAGGCAAGTCGCTGCTATCTTCCACGGTCAGTTATATCAACAAAGGATCACCAGGTCCTACAACAAAAAAGTCTGGCTACGGCAGTTCAAACAATACGACTTGGTTTTGAAGAAGATCATTGACAATAAGATCGATCTAAGGGAAAATTCGCCCTGAACTGGGAATGCCCATTTATTATCAAGGACGTATTTGACAGGAGGTGCTCTCAGATTAAAGGAAATGGATGGCGAAAAATTTCCACAGCTTATCAACTCGGACACTATGAAACGGTACTATGTCGAAGGTCACCATCAAGTAAACATCCTAGTTTTGGATCATCAGATCCCCCCAGTCATTTCATGTTTTCTAACCCTTCACTACATACAATTCTCTTCACACTCATCTGCCCCATCAGGGACAAACACACTTTTCTAATCAGCAGCCTTGTTTTGGATCGCCAGATCCTTTTCTCTTCACTTGGTTTTGAACCCTTACTCAACTCCAATTATCCCACCAAGGATTGAACCTTTCACACCCATAGTTTTACCCCACTAGGGATAAGACTTTTCACACCTGCAGTTGATCCAGTACATAGGATTAAACTTTCTAACCCGCAGTTTGTACTGAACATAGGATTAAACTTTTCATTGGATGCAAATCGTCCTAAACATGGAGCGAACTACGCCAACCTTGATACCCAGGAGTACGTAGGCAGCCATATTTTATATGTTCCTATCGTAATAAAATAAAAATAACAAAAACATTTCTACACCCTTCTCTACAAACACATTCCTACACCCTTTTTGTCATATACAACGTTGAACCTCTTACACCAAGTTCGAACTACACAGACCTGATCTCCTCTTCAACAGGAGTGCGTAGGAAACCATTCATGGTTCGATCTCACTCCCTACCAAAACACAAACACTTTTCAACGGTACTGGGATCATCCTTCAATCCATCATACTTCATCGGCTTCAGACCAAAGGGATGGAACTACCTGACCTCCCCATGTAAACGGGAGATTCGGTGACCATCTAAGCTGCGGTTGACTCCTCAAAGAGAAACACCAATCCATAAGAGATGGAACTAACTGGGCTCCCCCATACAAAGGAGTACTGGTGACCATCTATGGTGCGGTCAACGTCAGAGAGGAAAGCCACACTCCTCTCCATATCTACAAACAGAAACCAGTCCCAAGACACCAAAGATGGTAGGAATACACACATAATAATAATCCATTCTAAAATATCTTGAGACAGCTTAATGTCCATCCGTCAAGGAGGAGTTCATAATACATCTAGATCATAAGCCCTGAAGAAGTAGGTAAATATCAAGCAAGTAGCAAGGCACGACTAAAAGGGAAGTGAATCAAAATATATTTCTCTACTATATATAATGTTGTTTGATATATACAATGTGAACTATACATGACAAAATGGCTAATCTAGTCTGTGCAGGAAAATATAAGTGTATCTATAAATCAGTGTATATACGAGCTATCAAGCTCAACATAGCATCTCTCTCAGAAGAAGGGGGTAACGCTGTGGTCTCCTGTACAAGGGTATCCACACGAACTAAGAGATCTACAGCCATCTGCATGGTGACACTGTGCTCATCAATATATGTGCTCATCTCTACAATCATGTCAGAAGTAAGGGACCTCACTGTGGTACTATCTGTAACGACTATATCTTGGGTAGATATAGCGACATCCCGCTCAACTATCACGGTATCTCTGGCTGATCTGGCCTCATCTCGCTCCTCAATAGCGGCATCTCTATGTGATAATGCCTCGTCTCTCTCTAATAGAGTGGCATCTCTCCCCTCAAGAGATGTCAACATCAGGGCTCTAGCCTGATCCCACTCAAAGGTCATCAGATAAAGACTCTGCTCAAAATACTGTGCTGAATGATGGATCACAGTAACACTCATACTGGGAGAATTTACAAGAGCTGCTGGCATCCCAGTGAATGGCTCCTCCTCGGTGGGAGAATCAATGTCCTGTATGGGTTCTCCACCATCTGAATCAATCTTCGGCACTGTGAATACTATCACAGGCGATGAAGTCTCTATCTCCATCCATGCAGAATACTCTGGCGAACAGCCCAGATGGCTAACAGAAAAAATAGCTACGCTAATCCCAATAAGCATACACTCGGGATCGGTCCTCTACTGATAAATGGCGAGAAGCCACACACTGACCTAACGCTCCCTCAAAAGGATGGAAATCTTGGAACTAGTCAAACTGTGACATCATAGCCAGTGGGTGGTAGGTAGTCATGCCCCTCAAACCAGCCAGAGGGAGATAATCCATGCCAGGAGCGTGAGTAATGAAGCTGTAGGGTGAGCTGAGCCCTGTACACAGCAGGATGCCAAACGGATCTCCGATCCCTGCCAAGAATACCGACTAAGATATAGCATATGTACACTCCGATGGGTGAAAGGAGTAAGACATAGCAATATCATGGGTAAAGCAGTACCTATGTCGGCAGAAAGTACCAATCGGTCTCTCAAGTATGGCATAAACCACACGTATAACATGACCGAACTGCCTGTAAATACCCCTGTAGGGTAGGTGCTGTAGAACGTGGCCAACCTCAATGTCTCCGCCATGATGGTATGACCCTCCTTAAGAGCTCTCACTACCATGATGACATATATGTCAATCTCGTCCATATACCATGGCATAGACATATACGCCACCATGCACATCACGAGTACATCCACTCTGGCCAAGTGCCACCGATCCTATAGTATGATAAAATCCCCAAAATATTGTGCGTAGCTATCCACCCAAAATGTCGTGTGTAGCTGTTCAATGAGCCAAATCTATCTATCAAAAAACACTGAGACAATACATGGTCGGATGTAATCTCATCCTCTACTACTCTACACCGTAACCCAGTGAGGGTCATGAACTACTGGCGCATATCTCCGACAGTCATACTAGCGCAAGGTCTACCTAAGGGCAAAGCCATCAACCGCCCATACTCCTCCAATGTAGGAGTCAACTCCTGGGTACCAAATCAAAAAACTTGTCTCTCTGGTATCTAATGCTCCAGCATACCCTCTACAAAGCCTGCGGGAACTTGAAACATCAAGAGGGTCATAGAATGCTGTAATAACTGATCAACGGTCACCCTATCTGTATGTGACATACTATCATACCACGACCTCAAATGGGAGGCTATCAAAACTGGTGGGGTGTGATCTATGCGGCTGACTGTCGAAGAAGACATATGTGTAGGCTGTATCATAAGACCATCCAGGGTCAATGCTAAATATCTCTACACATACATATATATGCATAACATGATACATGCATGACAAATAATAGATGGAAATATGATGTAGGGAATGGAAAACAATACATGCATTCCTAAGTACATCATCATCTACATACATCATCTTTGTACAGCTAAAAATACAGGGAAATGGGGCACAGACGCCCTACTACTAACAGAGGCCTATCAAAAGATATAACGAGAATGGGGCACAGCCACCCAATATCTAACAAAGGCCTATCAAAAGAGATAATGAGAATACACATCAAAAGAAGACAATGGTATCAATATCTACATCATCAATCTTGTCCACCTGATGTAACTCCTCCTGAGTCACTGGATCTCTATCAACAAGGATGTCAGGCCTATACAGTAGAGGATCTATACCGGCAAAGCCATATGGGTCACCTAAGGGGCCAGCGCCTGAGTTGGAAGGATCAAAAGTATCTGACTCTGATGGATCTCTACCCAAGTGTCGGATAAAAAAATGTGCCCGATCTAACTGCCGGGTCAAACTGTCAATCTGTGTCAAATGTGTTGGATCTCAAACACAGCTCAACCAATCTGTCATCATCACAGATCTAAGAACCATATCCCCCATAAACTGAGTGGCACGGGTCTAGGCTCTATGGTACGAGGGGACCACCAGTGATGGAACGTATCCTGGGTATGTGAACCCTCTGACAAAGTATATCCGTCCATACCCATTAATGGGATGTCATCGACGGGTGACTGCAACACAGGCCAATAACGCCTACCGGGAGACAAGATCGGTACACAAATCTCTCATGTGGTGCTCCTAATAGCATGCTCTCCTAAATAAAGCTCCCATCCTCCATCTGTAAAGAGAGGAATCCTACGGGTAGATATCATATGCTCGACTCTAGTCAGGAATCCATCCTGAAATCCAATTGTAAGGCCCCAACTTTTTAATGAATAAAATCGAATTTTCTCTATTTATTATTGTGAATAATAAGGTGTTAATTTGATATAATGATATTGTTATGTGTAAAATGTGTAATTTTTTTTAAAATAAACAAGTGATTATAAAATATTCATTGTTGTCGGGGAATATTCATTTGGTCGTGAAATATTCTTCGGTCGGGGAATATTCGTATGACGGCGCAGCCATTTGTGGGCTCCATAACAGAATAACTGTCGGATGAAGAAAATGATAAATTTGAATTTCTATAAATAACGGCGTAATCGTTACCGTTAACACTGTTGAAATACCCGGTGGGTAAAGTAAAGTAATACGCATTGTTGCACAGTAGCACACGGTATTGCACAATATTTTTGAATTATTGATTATTACGTAAGAAGGCACTACTCAATAATTGTTACAGTAATTACTGTTCAATATTTTATTTTATTGATTCAATAATTGCTACGTTGATATTTTATATTATTGTTGTTTCAATAATTATCACTGCACAATATTTTCCATTATCAGATCATTAATTCATATTATTTGAATAATATTATTAGATAGTATTATTGGCAATATCTCGGAAGTTCTGTCTAAGGAGAGGTTTGGTCAGCTAATTGCGCGCCAGTAAAGCGAAATCCTTATTGGAAAGCCCCCTCTTTCCTGGGAACGACCTGGTTGTCATAATTGTGATTCTGTAATATTATTTGTGGATAATTAATTATTTATTTATATGATAAAAAAATATTTATTTAACATGGATATAAATGATGGATTTATTTATGTAGTTATAACTGAAGGAATTCATGCTGAGGTGTTTTATTAGTATTTTGTCGAAATGAAAAAACGAAATTTAGAAATTTTCAGAAAATTTGATTTTGTAAAATCTATAACTCTTTGTGTATAATGAGTTAGGAGATGAGCCATATATCAAAAGAAAGACCTGGAAGTAAGCTAAACGTAAAAATTTGAATCACCCAAAAATCCTTTGTAGATTTGTCATGGTGAATTTTTGAATGAAACTGGTCTGAAGGACTCATAATCTGAAAAATCAGTGTTCTTGAGATATATTGCGTGAGTTATAATTTTTAATCTGACCGTTGGATCGTTGTGATTTTTGGATATGTTATACATATATAAGTTGATTATATATCCACAAATTTTGAACTGTTAAAAATTAGCGCGTGATTTGTTATGAATTTTAAAAGGTGTTAAAAATTATCCGTTTGTGGATTTCAGATATTTTCTGTCTGGAATTTCGGAAAACTTAAAACAACAAAGTTGTAGAGAATTTAATTTCATGTGAAATGGACATAAAGTTTGTATTTTTCTTATAAAAGGGCTATTTTCTATGAATTATTGAAGTTTCGTAAAATAAAATATTTTTATTAAAATTATGGGTGGGACCCACTTTTGTTTTTTTATGAATTTTTTTTGGTAGAATTCAATTGTGATGTGTTGAATTCAATTCAAAGGTGGAGGCTGTGAATCTTGGCATACGTATAATAAATATATTATTTTATTATTTTAGTCTGCTTTGGCATTCTAGCATTTTGCTATAAATAAACGCTTAAGTTAGAATTGAAAATCACACCAGAAGCATAAGTTTTCTCTCTCTATAATATCGAGCGTGTTTTTATGAGTATTTAGATACTTTAAGAGTTGTTATTCAGTGCAAGGTTCCTTCGACTTTTCATCCGATATTCCAGTCAGAAATACTGCTCTTTTGAGGTAAGGGATTTTAAGAGTTATTATGTTTTTCAGTTTCATAATTTTTCCTACCTTCAAAAATTTTGGAAAAATTTAATATAATAATTTGATGAGTTTTCTAGATTGTGTCCAAAAATGGCGATTTTTGGATGTATGGATTAAGAGTTATGAATTTTATGGGAAAAGGCTATTTTAAATGTAAACCCTTATAACTTCTTGTAGTTAACTCTAAAATTGGTGAAATTTTTATTGGGAGTACATGTATATAACAGAAGTATACTCTGTAAATTTCGGAATTTTTGGATAAAAGTACAGTTTATGCTAAATGTCTAAATATTCGACTGTTTTGACCATATGAAAAATAGTAAATGAATTTTAAAAATTCTGAGACAAATATATGTTCAATATGGAACTATATTTTGCTAAATCCTAGAAAAGAAAATTTGTTTGTACTGATTTGGTATTTTTCATGAAAATAGACTAGTTATGAGTAAATGAATTAAATATGTTATGTGAAATAAGAAAATTAGAAAATAGGATTTTATGGCTTGAGAATCCTATATGAGGTATATGCAAATTTTTGATGAGGGTTTTGGTTATTGGTGATGAAATCTTATGAGTTTGGTATTTTAAGATGATTAAATGCATTAATTAATAAAATGTAAATAATTAAAATAAATTATTTATAAGTTTAAGAAATGTTATTCTTTTAATATCTTTATACCGAAATATTATTATGAATTTTATTGTAGAATTTTTACCTTTTTCATGTCGGGATTACTATTCATGAATTACTATTCCTGAGTTACTATTCAGGAGTTACTATTCACAGGTACTATTCACGACAAAATTGGTTTCTTTCTCTAACCAAATTATCGTTGATTTATGAATATTGCTTTTGAAATTAAACGCAGTTGTTGATCATATTGTTTTTATTATCATATATAACATTTTTATAATCGTAGAGATGATATTTCTCTTTGACTTGAGTATAAAGATGGGTAGATTATTGGTATGATCATGACTATGGATTTTCTTTGGCCAGTAGTACAAAGATGAATTGTTGACTAGTGTGATCATGACCATTGAATTTATAAGAGAATATCTTTAGCTTAAGAGCAAAGGTGAATTGATCAACATGGTTATAATTATGGTTTATATAAATTCTGAAATGATTATGTGCTTCTTTGAGATATGAATATATTTGGCCCGTAGTGCAAAGATGACCTGTTGTTGAATATCTTTGGCCTGTAGTGCAAATATGATATGTTATTGAATATCTTTGGCATGTAGTGCAAAGATGAACTGTTATTGAATATCTTTGGCCTATAGTGCAAAGATGAACTGTTGTTGAATATCTTTGGCATGTAGTGCAAAGATGAACTGTTGATGAATATCTTTGGCCTTTAGTGCAATGATAAATTTATTAGTATGATTATGAACATGAACTGTGACTTGGTATAACCATGATCTTTGATGTTTCAGGTAAAGACATGCGATGAAATTATGTTCATCCTAGATGTGAAGAGGAATTTAGAATTACAATTATGATTATATGTTATTCATATGATTGTGGGCCAGAACTGTTGATTGATGTTACATGGATAAAATATTATTAGTGGATTTTTAATATGGAGAAGATAATAGACTTTATGGTCTATTTGACTCTTCTAATGGATTGCTCGTTCCGCTGCAACTACGGTTGTAAATTTTTATCATCAACCATATATTCTAAATCTCTGATTTATTACTGTTGAAGGCTATGGATAATTTATTTATCTTTAGTCATGATATTCTTTAAAGGGCTAGTTAAGCTCACCCTTTTGCTTCACAATTCTTTTCAGGTAATAAGAGTGTAGATGGGTCGAGCGAGGGTAACAAGAGAATAGAACGATGGTCTCTAGCTGTGGAGTTCTCCCTAAATAATATAGAAAATTGTGTTGTATTTTATACATCATTTAGTAGTTACATTTGGTGAATCAAATAGGGTGAGGCGAACCCAACGTTGGAATGGTATTTTGCCACTATCATATAGGATATCTAATGGCATACAACCTCGTGTCATCATAAGACAGGATTGTGGACATCCACTTGCTGAGTATATCTACGAGCACTACCTATATAATCTTGGTGTTTGGTTGAAGTATAACTCTAAATTAGAGACAGTGGAGATAATGATATGTCAAGAAAAGACTCAACATTGGAAAGAATATGATAGTAATCTTCTTATTTTTCTTTAGGGTCTATTGGATCAACCAATGATAATTCTGTGGACATATGATATCTATCATAACCTAGATGCATGGGCTCCCATGTACGAAGGTTTCCTTGAGCACTTCCCAAAGATTCTAATTTCTAAAACAGTTTTTGACTGTACCTTTATGTAACGTGCCATTCTGACGGGCTATCCAAGGTTGGGATGAGAGTCACAGTTGGTATATATTTGTATCAAAACTCACAGCATATGTGTTGTTGTATTTTTCCCGACAATTGTTGTAATAAAGTTGTAGTTGCTTTCTGTACCATGTATTTGGCGACTCAGAATAGGTTGAGTGGAATGAACCTATTTTGGGGTCGTCACAGTTGGTATCAGAGCCATAAGTAAAGAGCCCCGAGCCTCTATCTGGTGACTTCCTGTTGATAGGGGATGCACCGAAGCCAAACTCTCCGTAGGGGACGCCGTTATGCGGTGGCAAACTGATAGGTATCACTGTGAGGTGCTGTCCACGGTTGGGACATAAGTCACAGTTGGTATCAGAGCTTAGGGATATGGTCTCTGGCGGAGATCGGGGAATAGAACTGGGAGGGGAGAGATGAGTAAATCCTTCGCTAGTGTGTCCTACCTAAGCTTATTTATTGGTCAGTCATAATATACGGATATTATGTGATACGTTAATTTGTTTAATTAACCCTTGTTTTATGGCAGTATTTGAGAATGGTAGCTGAGAATGTTAACAATGGCGTGAATGAGACCGTGGAGACACCTCTAATCACCAACCAAGATAAGGTGATGTCAGGAGAAGAAGGAATTAGAGATATTCTTATGGTAAGGGAAGAATAAATAGGTGCACCCAAGCTAGTTGCAGAGGTAGCAGCTGAGAGTGAGGAAGAAGAGGAACCTGAGGAGAATTTATTAGAAGAATTTTATGATCGAAATGTGGAATTGCAAAATCGTATTCATGAGTTAGAAGAGCAGGCTGAAGAGCAGCAGACGGTTGTGGAGCAAAAGGATGCAACGATTCAAGCTTGTGTTACCCGATATGTGATGCTTGAACAGAAGTACTCTTTGGCAGAGTATAAGATGATAAAGCAGGAATCTGAGCTGAAAGAAGAAACAACTGAACGAGTGAGAATGAGTGATGCATGGGTAAAAGTCGCACGACGCGTTGATATTGTGGAAAGAGATATCAGATCTAAGAAGGCCAAAATAGATGATATGTATTTCTCTTTTTGGACAGCAGTTGAGAGAACCCAACATTGAGTTTTGAATTACCCTGTACATTGCGGTCAACCCCAATTCGACATGGATCGAAAATTAATGATTCAGATCATGAAACAGGAGTACGACGAAGTAGTTGAGGGTGGAATATGCCCTATAGAAAAGTCAATTCCAACGGTAATGATGACACCAAATGCTGCCCTAGACAAGTCAAAGCCGGGTAGTTCAAGGGTGAGCGGTTGTCATAACTTCCCGATAAGTGAGGAACCCAAATGAAGTTATCACGGGAGATGAGCAATAGAGAAATTATGATGACCGGGGTGATAGAATCTGAAATGAAAGCAAGGTATTCTCAACTCTTCGAAATATCAGGTACGTAAATTTCGGGGACGAAATTTCATAAGGAGGGGAGGTTGTAAGACCCCAACTTGTTAATGAATAAAATCAAATTTTCTCTATTTATTATTGTGAATAATAAGGTGTTAATTTGATATAATATTTTTGTTATGGGTAAAATGTGTAAATTTTTTTAAAATAAACAAGTGATTATAAAATATTCATTGTTGTCGGGGAATATTCGTTTGGTCGTGAAATATTCTTTCTGTCGTGGAATATTCGTACGACGGTGCAGCCGTTTATGGGCCCCATAACAGAATAACTGTCGGATGAAGAAAATGACAAATTTGAATTTCTATAAATAATGGCGTAATCGTTACCGTTAACACTGTTGGAATACCCCGTGGGTAAATGAAAGTAATACGCGTTGTTGCGCAGTAGCACACGGTATTGCACAATATTTTTGAATTATTGATTCTTACATAAGAAGGCACTACTCAATAATTGTTACAATAATTAGTGCTAATTATTTTATTTTATTGATTCAATAATTGCTACGTTGATATTTTATATTATTGTTGTTTCAATAATTATCACTGCACAGTATTTTTCATTATCAGATCAATAATTCGTATTATTTGAATAATATTATTTGATAGCATTATTGCCAATATCTAGAAAGTTCTGTCTAAGGAGAGGTTTGGCCATCTAATTACGCGCCAGTTTGGTCATCTAATGACTCATAATCTGAAAAATCTGTGTTCTTGAGATATATTGCGTGAGTTATAATTTTTAATCCGACCGTTGGATCGTTGTGATTTTTGGATATATTATACATATATAAGTTGAGTATATATCTACAAATTTTGAACCGTTAAAAATTAACGCATGATTTGTTATGAATTTTAAAAGGTGTTAAAAATCATCCGTTTATGGATTTCAGATATTTTCTGTCTAGAATTTGGGAAAACTTAAAGCTACAAAGTTGTAGAGAACTCGATTTCGTGTGAAATGGACATAAAATTCTTATTTTTCTGATAAAAGGGCTATTTTCTATGAATTATTGAAGTTTCGTAAAATAAAATATTTTTATTAAAATTGTGGGTGGGACCCACTTTTGTTTTTTTGTGGAAAATTTTAGGTGGAATTCAATTGTGATGTGCTGAATTCAATTCAAAGGTGGAGGCTATGAATCTTGGCATACGTATAATAAATATATTATTTTATTATTTTAGTCTGCTTTGGCGTTCTAGCATTTTCCTATAAATAGGCGATTAAGTTAGAATTGAAAATCACACCAGAAACATAAGTTTTCTCTCTCTATAATATCGAACGTGTTTTTATGAGTATTTAGATACTTTGAGAGTTGTTATTCATTGCAAGGTTCCTTCGGCTTTTCATCCGATATTCTAGTCAGAAATACTGCTCTTTTGAGGTAAGGGATTATAAGAGTTATTATGTTTTTCTGTTTCTTAATTTTTCTGACCTTCAAAAATTCTGTAAAAATTTAAAATTATAATTTGATGAGTTTTCTAGATTGTGTCCAAAAATGACGATTTTTAGATGTATAGATTAAGAGTTATGAATTTTATGGGAAATGACTATTTTAAAAGTAAACCCTTATAACTCCTTGTAGTTAACTCCAAAATTGGTGAAATTTTTATTAGGGGTACATGTATATAACAGAAGTATACTCTGTAAATTTTGAAATTTTTTGATAAAAGTACAGTTTATGCTAAATGTCTAAATATTCGGCTGTTTTGGCCATAAGAAAAATAGTAAATGAATTTTAAAAATTCTTAGAAAGTATATGTTCAATATGGAACTATATTCTGCTCAATCCCAGAAAAAAAAATTTGTTTGTACTGATTTGATATTTTTCATGAAAATAGACTAGTTATGAGTAAATGAATTAAATATGTTATGTGAAGTAAGAAAATTGAAAAATAGGATTTCATGGCTTGAGAATCCTATATGAGGTATATGCAGATTTTTGATGAGGGTTTTGGTTATTGGTGATGAAATCTTATGAGTTTGACATTCTAAGATGATTAAACGCATTAATTAATAAAGTGTAAACAATTAAAATAAATTATTTATAAGTTTAAGAAATGTTATTCTTTTAATATCATTATACCGAAATATTGGTATAGATTTTATTGTGAAATTTCTACCTTTTTCATGTCGAGATTACTATTCATGAGTTACTATTCATGAGTTATTATTCACGAGTTACTATTCATGGGTACTATTCACGACAAAATTAGTTTATTTCTCTAACCAAATTATCGTTGATTTATGAATAGTGCTTTTAAAATTAAACGCAGTTGTTGATCATATTTTTTTTATTATCATATATAATATTTTTATAATCGTAGAGATGATATTTCTCTTTAACTTGAGTATAAAGATGGGTAGATTATTGGTATGATCATGACTATGGATTTTCTTTGGCCAGTAGTACAAAGATGAATTGTTGACTAGTGTGATCATGACCATTGAATTTATAAGAGAATATCTTTAGCTTAAGAGCAAAGGTGAATTGATCAACATGGTTATAATTATGGTTTATATAAATTCTGAAATGATTATGTGTTTCTTTGAGATACGAATATCTTTGGTCCGTAGTGCAAAGATGACCTGTTGTTGAATATCTTTGGCTTGTAGTGCAAAGATGATCTGTTGTTGAATATCTTTGGCATGTAGTGCAAAGATGAACTGTTATTGATTATCTTTGGCCTATAGTGCAAAGATGAACTGTTGTTGAATATCTTTGGCATGTAGTGCAAAGATAAACTGTTGATGAATATCTTTAGCCTGTAGCGCAAAGATGAATTTATTAGTATGGTTATGAACATGAACTGTGATTTGGTATAACCATGATCTTTGATGTTTCAGGTAAAGACATGTGATGAAATTATCTTCGTCCTGGATGCGAAGAGGAATTTAGAATCACAATTATGTTTATGTGTTATTCATATGATTGTAGACCAGAACTGTTGATTGATGTTACAGGGATAAAATATTATTGGTGGATTTTTAATATGGTAAAGATAATAGACTTTATGGTATATTTGACTCTTCTAATATATTGCTCGTTCCGCTGCAACTATGGTTAAATTTTTTTATCATCTACCATATATTCTAAATCTCTGATTTATTACTGTTGAAGGCTATGGATATTTATTTATCTTTAGTCAAGATATTCTTTATTGAGCTAGTTGAGCTCACCCTTTTGCTTCACAATTCTTTTCAGGTAATAAGAGTGTAGCTGGGTCGAGCGGGGGTAACAAAGGAATAGAACGGTGGTCTCTCGCTGTGGAGTTCTCGCTAAACAATATAGAAAAGTGTGTTGTATTTTATACATCATTTAGTAGTTACATTTGGTGAATCAAAAAGGGTGAGGCGAACCCAACTTTGGAAGGGTATTTTGCCACTATCATACAAGATGTCTAATGACATACAACCTCGTGTCATCTTAAGACAGGGTTGTGCACATCCACTTTCTGAGTATATCTACGAGCACTACCTATATAATCGTGGTGTTTGGTTGAAGTATAACTCTAAATTAGAGAAAGTGGAGATAATGATATGTCAAGAGAAGACTCATCATTGAAAAGAATATGATAGTAATCTTCTCGTTTTTCTTTGGGGTCTATTGGGTCAACCTATGATAATTCTGTGGACATGTGATATCTATCATAGCTTAGACGCATAGGCTCCCATGTACGAAGGTTTCCTTGATCAATTCCCAAAGATTCTAATTTCTAAAACAGTTTTTGACTATACCTTTATGTAACGTGCCATTGTGACGGGCTATCCAAGGTTGGGATGAGAGTCACTGTTGGTATATATTTGTATCAAAACTCATAGCATATGTGTTGTTATATTTTGCACGACAATTATTGTAATAAAGTTGTAGTTGCTTTCTGTACCATGTATTTGGAAACTCATAATAGGTTGAGTGGAATGAACCTATTTTGGGGTCGTCATAGTTGGTATCAGAGCCATAAGTAAGGAGCCCCGAGCCTCTATCTGGTGACTTCTGTAGGGGACGCCGTTCTGCGGTGGCAAACTGATAGGTATCACTGTGAGGTGTTATCCACGGTTGGGACATAAGTCACAGTTGGTATCAGAGATTAGGGACATGGTCTCTGGCGGAGATCGGGGAATAGAACTAGGAGGGGAGAGATGAGTAAATCCTTCGCTAGTGTGTCCTACCTAAGCTTATTTATTGGTCGGTCATAATATACGGATATTATGTGATACGTTAATTTGTTTAATTAACCCTTGGTTTATGGCAGTATTTGAAAATGGCAGCTGAGAATGTTAACAATGGCGTAAATGAGACCGTGGAGACACCTCTAATCACCAACTATGGTAATGTAATGTCAGGCGAAGAAGGAATTAGAGATATTCTTGTGGTAAGGGAAGAATTAATAGTTGCACCCAAGCTAGTTGCAAAGGTAGAAGCTGAGAGTGAGGAAGAAGAGGAACTTGAGGAGAATTTGTTAGAAGAATTTTATGATCGAAATGTGGAATTGCAAAATCTTATTCATGAGTTAGAAGAGCACGCTGAAGAGCGGCAGGCGGTCGTGGAGCAAAAGGATGCAACGATTCAAGCTTGTGTTACCCGATATGTGATGCTTGAACAGAAGCACTCTTTGGCAGAGTATAAGATGATAAAGTTGGAATCTGAACTGAAAGAAGAAATAACTGAACGAGTGAGAATGAGTGATGCATGGGTAAAAACCACACGACGCGTTGATATTGTTGAAATAGATGTCCGATCTAAGAAGGCTAAGATAGATGATATGTATTTCTCTTTTTGGACAGCAATTGAGAGAACCCAACATCGAGTTTTGAATTACCGTGTACATTGCGGTCAACCCCAATTCGATATGGATCGAAGATTAATGATTCAGATCATGAAATAGGAGTACGACGAAGCAGTTGAGGGTGTAATATGGCCTATAGAAAAGTCAATTCCAACGGTAGTGATGACACCAAATGCTGCCCCAGACAAGTCAAAGTCGGGTAGTTCAAGGGAGAGTGGTTGCCATGACTTCCCGCGTGGCCCTGATCAAAGCGAATGACATCGTAGAAGAGTTGTCTGCTATGAAATAACTCCTGATGATAACCATGAACAATCGCCAAAGAATGCGATCTCTGACTTTCACATCAGTGGGCATGGGCTCACTCAACAGCCCACTCATAGCTTCTACGCTCAAAGGACCCGTACAAACGGTCCTACCCTTGAACGCCTCAGTCGAAACTTCCAAAAAGGATATAACGGCAGTTGGGACAATATTTGTCGTACATGGCACTGGCACCTCTCTAAACTACATACCGATGATAAATCGCCAATCCATCGGCGTCATCATCACCTCACAATCCAATAAATAGAGAGACTGAGTCTGGTGAAACCAGTGCTCAGACAATGCCCTGAGATAACCCCAGGGACAACGGCGGGGAAGAATGGAAAAGAATGCCCCAAAGCCACAACCATGCACAATACCTCGGTAATCTGGATGTAGAGCCTGATACAGGGAGTGTATGCTAAACCAGTTCCCTCTAGGATGGGTAAAGCCGAGAACCTACATCACATGCAAATCAATGTCAAAATCCTTGCTCCTCCTCAATAGAAAAAAGGAAGATCAAATCCAGCTTTTTCCTCATTTGCATGCAAGTAAAATGAGGGTGGCGACTCAAATCACCCAGAAGATCTGGAATAGCCACCTAAATGCCTGGGAAATCCTTACGGGGAACATAAGCAGCAGGAGGTGAAGCTGCTACCGGTACATCCTCCTCCTTGTCCTCGACATTCGGTACATCAACCTAGATAGGACGAATCACCGCCTCCGACAAACGACGAGGCTGTCTATTTGAACGGGGTCGAGGCACTTCAGAAGCCCTCCACCGCACACCTAAAGTGGTCCTGCGGGAACTACTCGGCTGATTCGGATCCATAATATCTAGACACAAGTCTCTAAATCATCTCAGAAAGGGTGTGGTAAAGTCTAACCTGGAGCATTTTTATGCATTCTATGACTATATGCATGCATGCATTACTTTAACATACGCCCACAGTAGAGTTAAAAATGTATGTCAACCTAATGCCTAGACTTTTGGAAATTATTACCAGAATCTCCTTTGTAAATAAGACTATCCATATACACATAGGCATGACTAGGTGGCCATTCAGTAGCACACCTACTCACAGTCATAAACATCCTATAATGCATGAAAATATCAAAGTCACAATCCATGATGGTAGATTAAAATACCAGGATTGCTTTGCTTACTTACCTTTGCTCATTTGTCCTCAAATAAGATAAGAAATATCAGAAAAAGGTACAAATTTGATTGTTTCAAAAGTCAAATTTTTTCACATCAGCATAGTTTAATACTAACATTTACTATGATAAACAATTTTTATCAAGACATATGAACATGCATATTCACTACTAAGTGTTTAGACGCATTTCATATAAAAAGTCATTTTTCGACATATAGAAACTGGAAAAGAAGACATGCATACGTTACCAGAGCAGTGTAGAACACTTGTACGGTGATAGAATTTGCATAAAGACGCCCGAACTCAACAGATCTGAAGAAAAGCTCTAGGATTTTCTGTGCGACATAGCTTGAAAATGACTTGTGAAAGCCACAGCTGCCTTAAAGGCAACCCACGGTTGGCCACATGTGTACCTGCAGCTCCCTTAGGGGGGGCCCACCCCTCCGGCGAGGTCCAGTTTGAGTTGTAAAGGAGTTCTCACAAGTTGAAAAGGCCAAATCGGGATAAAAGATGCTACGCGATTGAGCGGATTAGCCTGAAATCCTGGTTTTCATGGACCAAACTACAAGTCTACATGTTATTTATTGGTATTCGCCCGGATACAGTTGTAATATACCAATGAGCACAACTGTTGCAAACTACATCCGGTAATACCTCACGAAAGTTCGATGCCGTCAATTTAGGGTCGCAATTCTAAAGCACTTATCCCCATCGGAGGTGTCACGCATTTTCATCCGTTGATGTACATCTCAATAAAGGTCAAGCAACCTTGACGTTACTTCAGCCGATGACAAGTAAACCCATCAAAGCATTAGAAGCCATCCGATGATTTCAGCCAGTTATGCACAGGTCAACAAGTCAAGTAGCCTTG
Source organism: Panax notoginseng (assembly GCA_016801055.1). Taxonomy (NCBI): domain Eukaryota; kingdom Viridiplantae; phylum Streptophyta; class Magnoliopsida; order Apiales; family Araliaceae; genus Panax; species Panax notoginseng. The sequence goes on along the minus strand of CM029015.1, from coordinate 155,382,315 downwards.
ACATTGTCCCCAGCAGGGATTTCATCCGCTGATGTACATTTCAACGAGGGTCAGGTAGACCTGACAAACACATATTGTTGGCAGTAACTCCAATAGAACATTGGAAGGACGTGGTAATATAAACCAGGGAAGTATATCTGCATCAGGGAGGACCGATGATGGAATATGTTATACACATCATCAAAAGGCAACGTACATCCCCATAGAGTCTCTTGCACATGAGAAGAACATCTATGGTGGAAAATCTGTACCAAGGATTAAGGACTTCGGTGATGACCTCGACGTCAACATCCTTGAAGTTCTTGAGAACTTTGGAGCATACATCCAATCAGTTCGTTAGGGTTATCTATGATAATTCCAATCCCCATCACAAGTTATGAGGTTAACGGTCATCACATCCCGTTGGAAAATGGTCCAACAAATCACATGCACCATATATTTACATTATGCTGCATTACATTGCATCATGAATATCTTGTTGCATTTCAAGTGTCTAGTATTCTTTATCTTATCTATGCTGTTACACTGCATAGATATGATAAAGAGGGGCATCTGTAGACACTCAAAATTTTAAATTCCTAGTGCTAACCTTGCAGGAAGGTAGAATTATCTTTCTGAGATAACCTTGGAGGACAACTCAAATCAGTCCCAGAGATAACCCCGGGATACCCACTCTTCTCCATCTCGAAGATAACCCCGAGATATTCTACCACAGTCCCGGAGACAACCCTGGGATCTTCAATTTTAACCTCAGAGATAACCCCGAGAACTGCAGTCACAATTCTAAAGGTAACACTGGACAAATTTGTCATCTCAGAGACAACCACAAGATATTCAGTCATAATCCCAGTGACAACCCCGGGATCTTTAATCCAACCTCAGAGATAACCCTGAGGAATGCGGTTGTAGTTTCAGAGATAACCCCAGAAATGCTCTTTTTCACTGCAAGCAATCAGCTTCAACACTCGGTAATAGTCCCGAGGTACTCATTCCCCAAACCTGGAGATAATCCCGGGAGGTTAGGCACACCTCAGAGATAACTCTGAGGATGGTCAACACCTAGAGTAGTCCAATCTCAAAGATAACCCTGAGCAACGACCACTAAATCAGCTCAAACTGAAGATAACCCCGGTGAGGGGCAGAATCATCATTTTGCCATCTCGATCCCACATTGCGTCATCTCCATAACATTTAAACATACATTCTACATAGAAGGGTCTTACAAGAACCAAATAGCGCCAATCCCTATTAACTACTACACAAAATAGCACACCAGATAGAATTTGAAGCTTGAAGACCTGGGCATGGACCCATCTTCCCGACCTCGTACAACCTCTTATCCCAAGTCCTTGTGTATCTCTCAACAACAACATTCCGTAAAAGGTCTTATACACCTCGATCGGATGCCCAGATTAAAGTTTTGAAGGTTTAAACGGACAACATGTTGCACGAGTGCACGTAATTTGAAACGGCAGGGCTCGCAGAGCCCGGGGCATCCCGGGCAACTGCAGGTACATCTACGGCTAACGCAGGTACACCTGCGGCTGCCGTAGGTACACCTGTCTTTGTACAACCTCTAATCACATGTCATTGTGTAGCCCTCGATAATAAAATGTCGAAAAAGGTCTTATACACCTTGATTGAATGCCTGGATTGAAGTTCTAAAAGTTCGAGTAGACAACATGTTGCACGCGTGCACGTACATTGAGACGACAGGACCCGTGTAGCCCAGGGCACCCCGGGCAGCCGCAGGTACATCTGTGGCTACCGCAGGTACACTTGCGGCTCCCCACTCTATAAATAAAGGGCTTGGGGCAGCCATTTTGCATAGAAAAAAGGCGAAGAAGCCTTGTCCAATTTGCTCTGTACACACTATAAACTGAGTGCTTTCTCATTTTAAACACTTGTGAGCTTTTATATTGTTATATTTTTACCGGCGGGAGCTGAGTATTCATCCATTTAAAGTCATTGAAGTCTTCTTTGGCAGTCCACTATAAGCCTTCTTACAGTTTCTAAAGCCTTTCTCCACCACTGTGCACACACAGTTTTGCGCGTTGAGAGTTGTGTTGCGTGTGTATGCTTAATAAGTAGTTTTTATACTTACTTATCCGATATATGTTACTTGAATTAGTTGCTTAATCTCATGTTTCTTAGTTACTTTTCATGCATTTTGTGTTTGTTTTGTAGATTATATGCTTGGGAGCTGAAATCGCAAAGAATTGGTATGAAATAGCAAAGAAAAGCAATCCGGACATCGTTTGGGCTGTCATGTTTATTTCATGTTCTTGGCTTGGATTTGATTATATTGTAGAGCTTCTTCTTAGCTTTCCAGAAAATCTTGAATCATTGAAATCAGAGTTCAGATGAAGAAGTTATGGTCATTTTTCCAAAGGACGTCAGAGCAGAAAAAGGACCCCCGCTGGGGTGGGCTTTCTATTCACAAAACCCATGCCGGGGTGGGGGTACCAGTTGGAAAATAGAACCCTAGCCTGTTGGGGCGGGCCTTTTACAAGGTTAAACCCCCGTCAGGGCAGGGGTACACATAGAAAATGCAAATTTTGTCCAAATGTGAGTCCAAGAAGGATTGGTTCGATCCGATTGACTCAAGGACATTTAAGAGGACTTAAAGAAATATAAAGAGACTTATAAAAGGAGGAGAATCACAAGGATTATAGGGGAGAGAGAGATTCCATTAGATTAGAGTAGAGTAGATTAGGACCAAAACTCTAGTTCTTATTAGATTTGGAGATTGAAGCAACTTGGAGACCATTGAAGATTCAAAGTAGGAGAAAGGAGAGAGCATCAAATCTACAGACAATAGATTATATCTTCTCATCTTCTTCTATCTTTGTCTTTTTATTATTTATTCAATTGTGGATTCTTAGTTTTAATTCAATAATCATGAACTAATTCTTTGTTTAAGATTACAATGGATGTTATTGTGTAGTTTATTTTAATATGTTTCACTATCAATTATTATATTCTTATGTGAGGATTGTCTATTTTGATTTGAACTTAATTATTTAATTGATTGGCCATCAATTACCGTGATAATCTATATGAACTCGAGAGATGAAGTATAGATTTAGATCTGATCATGATAGCATGTGTTTGTGATTTTTGCATAGATGGAATTTATGATTCGTGTTTAGGATAGAGATATGTCTTTACACCATATGTAATCTTATAGAGAACTTGTGTTTTAAATCCTTTTTAATTGTAATTCACATCGAGATATAGTGGATTAGTTAATTAGGTTGTCTTGCTTAATTCTATCATCTGTGGATTTAAGTAAGTATGGGTATTATGCATCGAGAGGTGGTTTTATCTGTTTTAGTGTTCTTGATTAACAATTCAGGATAAAAAATAATTGATGGGAAGTGTGTTAACTTAAATGAAGCAATAAGTGAAGTTGTGATCTTAAATCTCCATAATCTAATTTTTAATTAGTGGTAATTAGAATTAGTTTAGTTAAATAATTTAATTTATAACATTAAATTGGTTGTTTAAATAAAATTGGTTTGGTTAAGAGTTAGTATTTGGTAATTTGTATTAATAATTCCTCGTGGGAACGATACTCTACTTTCACTGTATTACTTGTTGACCACGTATACTTGCGTGTTGTGCGTAACTAGATTTTACCCAACAAGTTTTAGCGCCGTTGCCGGGGAATTAGTTTAATATTTTTTTTGCCAATATTAACTGCAATCAAATTAGTCTTAATTTAATTATTTTGTTTTTTTTATTTAATTCTCTCCCTATTTTTCTTTCTTTTCAGGTACCATGGATGGATGCAATTAACAATGGCCATACACAAATATAACTCCACCAAGGGACACAGGAATTGATGGACTCAATGCATTTTTTGCATTGTCAGCAAAGATTGAGACACTTTCGAGGAAGTTTGACGCTTTTACAGCACAGCGTCGTCAAAGTGTGGCGGTTACTTGTGATTATTGTGCTGAAAATCATCTGAGTAATCAATGTACCGTCAGTTTTGAGCCGGTACCATATATTGGTGATTACCTCAACACCTATGCAGAGCCTAACTATCAATGAGATTAGGGGTATCACTCGGATTTTTCAGGGAGCTACATTTATGATGACCAATATTACGCTCCAAATCCATCATACACACCAGAATTTTCATGTCCACCTCAATTGCCACAAGAAGAAAAGCCAAATTCGAGGGATATAATATTGAAGGGCATAGCAAACCTAGAGGAGATGAGGATTAGCCAAGAGCTATCAACCCAAAATTTTAATAATCGGATGGAACAACTCGTCACTACCTTAACCAATGGTCCTCAATACATGGCTTCTAAGACTGAAACAGAAAATTTAAGGCTGGGGGAATTATTGTCCAAGTTAATAGCAAATGAGGAGAAGATGAGTAATCAAGTGAGGTCAATTCAAAATCTTGCGGATCAGATAGAGCAAATGACCAAAGCCTTAAGCAACCTTCCTCCAAACACTTGGCTTTATGACATGGATGACGAAACTGACGGAGAACCCAAACCAAATTTGCGACTGGATGAGCCACAAGATATCAAAAGTGTGGAGACAATTAGGGATAATGAAATAGAGGTCGACGAAGATCTAAATGGGTCTCCACCACATATCAAAGAGTCTGTCAGATTTGCAAAATCATGCCCACTTGGTAGTCATGTCGTCGCTGAAGCTCTTGATGATATAAGAGCGAGTACAATTTTGAATCCATGGTGGGACGAGAAAGAGAAGATAGACAAAGAGCCCATTATGTGTGACAAGATTACATGCCCCAAAGTGATCACATACATAATGGAGAAAACACCTAGCTGTGGGATGATCTTGATTGAGATCATACCAAATCATAGCATGCTAGGTGACTTTGATGCATTGGCCATCGCCTATGGGAACCTCCAAAAGGACAATTTGTTTCTGACGGATGGAGGGTTCCTTAACTTCCAAAGAGGAATTGGATAGCATTGACCAGACAAAGTTCAACTGAAGGACTATAAATCAAGCGCTTATTGGAAGGCAACCCAAGTTTAATTTTTATTTTTTGTTTTGTTTTAGGTTTCATATTAGTTGATAGATTTTTATTTTTATTTTTTAGGATTTAATAAGCTTGCTTCTATCATATTCACATGTTATGCAATTCAAATTCAAGTGTGATGTCCAATTTGTTCCATGTGCCTAACCTATTATCCAAACTTAGCGGACAAGGAGGATGATTGCTATATTTTCAAGGAAGTCCTCTTCTTTACTTTTTTTCTATTCCAGCCATTGAGGACAATGTCTAGTTTAAGTTTGGGGGGCATTTTAGTGTCGTATTGCATATAGTTAGTGATTTACATTAGTTATTTACATTGTAGTTTATATAGATACATTTTGTTTTTGCATTCAGTTTCTTAAAAAAATGAAAAATTGAAAAAATTAGTAGTCAGATTACTATGTTTATATAGCATTTAGTACATCTTGCATGACTCCAGCTGTTTGATATTTACAGTTTGTTTTGGCCAATGATGATATTAGAATTGGGTAGACAAGTATAGTACTAACTATTAGAGCTTTGATGTGATTTCTTGTTCTGAATCGAGTCTTTTTCTGTTTGAAACTGGTATAATAAGGATAGCACAGTAAAAACAACTTGTTAATTGATTGAGTTTGAATTGATTCATAATGGGATTCTAAAGGATAATGCTAGTTTGAAAAAAAGAATGACAAGAATAAGTAATGATGGCTAAAGTTAGACAAGAACCTAAGTTTGGGGCAATATTTGGGGTATATAAGCTAAAAAAAGAATAAAAAAGTATGAATAAACACCGTGGCGTGCTTGTCTAGTTTTGTGGCCTTTGTTACTTGAGTAAGTAAGCCCGAGGGGATTGTCTTTACACCTAGCGCCCTAAGGTCTTAATGGTCTGGGAGTTGTTGGTCGAAAGCTCATTAATGTATCATTGAAAAGCCTAAGGGAGTAAGACATTGCATAGCTATGTATATATAAACCAAAAGAAAAAAATGAATAAAATGGGAAATAAGAGCAAAAAGCCCCCGTAGATGAAAAATAAAACATAAGTATCCCAGGTTGACCCTCGATATTGGTAATTATTTGATTTTAGTTGGATCTAGCTTATTTTTAGATTTCTTGAGTTTACATTGTATGATGCCTTCGAAGAGACCGTTAAATTTGATTTTATATCATTTAACATTATTGTGGACCACACACGCACTATATTAGTGATAACGGTCTAAGATTTGATGATTGATTTGGAAATTAATGATTTATTTTGATATGATATATTATCATGTTTACTTGATTTCTCTAAGGTCGGTTGAATAGACTTATTTCTGTTATTACTGCTGGATTCGTAGGCATGTAGATTAGTTGCATTGCATAGCATTGTTGTTTTGTGTTTTTGCTTGAGGACAAGCAAAGGTTTAAGTTTGGGGGTATTTGATAAGTAATTTTTATACCTACTTATCTAGTATCTGTTACTTGAATTAGTTGCTTAATCTCATGTTTCTTAGTTACTTTTCATGCATTTTGTGTTTGTTTTGTAGATTATATGTTTGGGAGTTGAAATCGTAAAGAATTGGTATGAAATCGCAAAGAAAAGCAATCCGGACATCGTTTGGGCTTTCATGTTTATTTCATGTTCTTGGCTTGGAACTTTAATTATATTGTAGAGCTTCTTCTTAGCTTTTCGGAACATCTTAAATCATTCCAATCGAAGTTCGGATGCATGAGTTATGACCTTTGTACCAACGGACGTTGAACTTCACTGTTTTGGGTGTCCATTTACATAACAACTACTTCAGAGCCAATTTCAACATTGCTCCATTTCTTATTTTGAAAACCTCAAAGCATGAAAGTTGTAGATCTGCGTCTCCTCTTTCTGGAACATCTTGAATCATCGAAATCGGAGTTTAGACGAAAAAGTTATGGCCATTTTCCCAAAGGACGTCAGAGCAGAAAAAGGACCCCCACCGGGGCGGGCTTTCTCTTCACAAAACCCCCGCTGGGGCGGGGGTACCAACTGGAAAATAGTACCCTAGCCCACTGGGGTGGGCCCTTTGCAAGGCTAAACACCCGCTGGGGCGAGGGTACGCGTAGAAAATGTGAATTTCAAATTGAGTCCAAGAAGGATTGGTTCGATCCGATTGACTCAAGGACTTTTAAGAGGACTTAAAGACATATAAAAAGACTTATAAAAGGAGGAGAATCACAAGGATTAGAGGGTAGAGCGAGATTCCATTAGATTAGATTAGAGTAGATTAGGACCAAAACTCTAGTTCTTATTAGGTTTGGAGATTGAAGCAACTTGAAGACCATTGAAGATTCAAAGTAGGATCAAGGAGAGAGCATTAAATCTACAGACAATAGATTCTATCTTCTCATCTTCTTCTATCTTTGCCTTTTATTGTTTATTCAATTATGTATTCTTAGTGTTAATTCAATAATCATGAACTAATTCTTTGTTTAAGATTACAATGGATCTTATTGTGTAGTTTATTTTAATATGCTTCGCTATCAATTATTATGTTCTATTGTGAGGATTTTCTATTTTGATTTGGACTTAATTATTTAGTTGATTGGCCATCAATTACCGTGATAATCTATATGAACTCGAGAGATGAAGTACAGATTTAGATCTGATCATGATAGCATGTGTTTGTGATTTCTGCATAGATGGAATTCATGATTCGCGTTTAGGATAGAGATATGTCTTTACGCCATATGTAATCTTATAGAGAACTTGTGCTTTAAATCCTTTTTAATTGTAATTCACATGCAGATATAGTGGATTAGTTAATTAGGGTGTCTTACTTAATTTTATCATATGTGGATTTAAGTAAGTATGGGTATTATGCATCGAGAAGTGGTTTTATCTGCTTTAGTGTTGTTGATTAACAATTTCGGATAGAAACTAATTGATGAGAAGTGTGTTAACTTAAATGATGCAATAAGTGAAGTTGTGATCTTAAATCTCCATAATCTGATTTTTAATTAATGGTAAGTAGAATTAGGTTACTTAAATAATTTAATTTATAACATTAAATTGGTTGTTTAAATAAAATTGGTTTGGTTAAGAGTTAGTATTTGGTAATTTGTATTAATAATTCCTCGTGGGAACGATACTCTACTTTCACTGTATTACTTGTTGACCATGTATACTTGCGTGTTGTGCATAACTAGATTTTACCCAACAATGCCCGGACTTCGGTCCGTGGCTTTTATTTATTTATATATATATATATATATATATATATATATATATATATATATATATATATATATATATAATCAAGTTATGCCTCGATTGAGCCTGAATTTTACATCCGGAGCGTTTATATATATACTTATATATAAACTGTTGTCAAACTCTATTCGATGAGCCTGGATTTACATCTGGAGCATTTACTGCTTTTATATATATATAAATACTTATATATATGTTGTTGCTATCAAACTGTGTTTGATTGAGCCTGGATTTCACATACGGTGCGTTTACCGCTATATATATATATATATATATATATATATATATATATATATATATATATATATATATATACATTTTCAGTCTGACCTAGAGTTTACTTCGTGGCCTTTTATCGCTTTATTTACATTTCTGTCAGGCCTGGAGTTTACTTCGTGGCCTTTTACAGCTTTATTTACATTTTGTCCCGCCTGGAGTTTACTTCGAGGTGGTTGATCGCTTTATTGCTTTATTTATATTTTCTTAATCCCCCATGGAGGTGCTTCGTGGTGGTTGATTGGTTTTTACTGCATATATATATATATATATATATATATATATATATATATATATATATATACTGCTTTTATATGTATAACTGTTTACAGCTTTCATACAAATTGCTACATCATGTGTGCCTAGGAATCATATGATCACAGATTCAGTCTACTGAATCTAGATTCGGTTCCCATGATGGACATTTTCAGCTGTACACAGCTTGTAAATTTTTCACGGTGTTCGAATTTCCTTAGATGGCTCTCATGCCCATAAGGAATTCGGCACTGCTATGTATACTATTTTCTCGAAGATGCTTCGCATCTCGAAAATAAAAGTAATCAAGCCGAACACATAAGAAAATAGAAGTATCAAAGGCCTCAATTAATATTGAGCACAAGGGTTTGAAAAACCTCTTTTTACAAAACAGCACTAATATATCTTGTTAAAACGGAATTTTTATACTGAAATTCAAACCCTTTGTATATAGGTGCGAACGAGACATAGCACTACTTTCAAATAATTGCACATTGATCACACACACACACACACACACACATTCATATAACAATTTAATTGAAAAGTGGCAGTCACCGTGGCAACACCGATGTCGGGGGGTGCCTAACACCTTCCCTCCGCATAACCAAGTCCCCGAACCCTAACGAATCTCAGTTTCACAGACCCGTTAAGCAGCGTCACATCACTGGGTCAATGTGCAAATCTTTTCTCGGTTGTGTTGGTACAACCATTTAAAAAACCAACTGGCGACTCTTATAATCCAATCATCGACATATACATGTCGGACCTTTTCACAACTTATTTTTTCAAACAAATCTCACCTAACATGAGAACACCAAAAGACGAGAACAGAAAAGGGACAAATAAAAATCCCGACATCGACAATAACTAATTAACAAGAAGAAAGTAACAATGGCGTGTTATTTATCATAACAGAAAATGCCGCCAAGAAGAAGACAACGAAATCAAGAAGCAAACGTGAATCAAGCGGAGGGAGGACCGGTTAACCCTATTCAAGAGTTCGTTAATTTATTAACGGGTGATTTTAATAGAAATGAAGTTAATATACCCGTAAATCATGCAGTAGTATGGGCTACTACGTTTAAAGATTTTAAAAGTATCGGTCCACCGGAGTTCAAAGGAACTACGGACCCCATAGAAGCCCAGACTTGGGTGAAAAAAATAGAGAAGGCATTTGTTGTTGCAAATGTCAAAGAGGGGCAAAAGGTTGCTTTTGCTACCTATATGATGAAAGGAGAGGCCAACTTCTGGTGGGAGGCGAACCAGGCTAGGGCCGGTATATAAAACCCAATGTAGACTCGATTCAAGGAGATTTTCTTTGAGAACTACTTTCCCACGAGTATGCAGGGGAGGATGGAGATGCGATTCTTAGAACTGAAACAAGGGGAAATGACAGTTCCCCAATATGCTACCAAGTTCAATGAACTGGCGAGGTTTGCTCCGCATCAGGTTGACACTGAGGTGAGGAAGGCTAGGAGGTTTGAGTAGGGCTTGAAACCCTGGCTCTATAGCCAAATATCTGTGTTCCAAAGTAACTCTTTTGGGACCATACTGGAGAAGGCAATAATTGCCAAAGGTGGTAATGAGGCTCTAAGCCAATACCACAAAGAGAAAAAGAACAAGAATAAGGTAGACGGGGGAGTGAAAATGGAAGGAGCTAGTGGGAGTGGCAATGGCTAGAAGAGGAAGGGTTTTAGCTTTGGGAATACTGGGGTGAAGCAAGGAGATCCTAAGAAGAGGATGAAGGCATGCAAGAACTGTGGGAAGATTCACTTATGAGTCTGTCTCAAGGGAAAGGTCGTATGTTACGATTGTGGACAGGAGGGGCACATTTTACCTAACTGTCCAAGTCCGAAGAAAAACCATGGATGCTTCGTGTGTGGATCAGCTGATCACATGGCGAAGAACTACCCAAAGAAATGGATAGACGGGAATAAGGGCACTAATAGCGATAAGTTAGCTATTGGTGGTCCAGCTCAGACGGGTAGGCCGATGGCCCGCACCTTTAACATGACTGTCCAAGATGTAGTTACATCCAGGGATATAGTTGCAGGTATTATCTAGACCAACGATATAAATGATTATGTGTTGTTTGATTCGGGTGCTACTTGTTCTTTCATAGCATATGATTTTGTTAGACAATTAAGATTAATTCTCGAAAGATTACCTGTACCTTTGAATATCAAGGTAGCAAACAAAGAAATAATTCCTATTGAAGATATTAGTAGGAGTTGTTGTGTTGAAATACGGGGTTATAAATTATCGGTAGATTTATTACCGTTGGGAGAATTCAATGTAATTATCATGATGGATTGGTTGTTCAACCATGGTGCAATTATAGATTATCAAAAGAAATGTGTAAACATTAGAACGTTGAGACAACCAAATATAGTGTTTTACGGTAATAAATCAGTGAGACGTTCGTGTTGTCTTACTATGACACAAACGAGGAAATTGTTGAGGAAGGGATGTGTAGGTTATTTGTGTCATGTTGTTGATACCCATAGAGTAGGGAGCAGCGATGGAACAAATACCTACAGTTAACGAATTTATGAATGTATTTCCAAGTGAATTGTTAAGTCTTCCACGGGATAGGGAGGCCGAGTGCATAATAGAAATTGTGTCAAGAGCGACACAAGTTTCAAAGGCACTGTACCGTATGGCGCCAGTAGAAATGAAGGAGTTGATGGTTCAGTTACTAGAACTGTTTGATAGAAAGTATATTGAACCGAGTGTTTCACCGTGGGGAGCACCGATACTATTTGTAAAGAAGAAGGACGGATCGTTACGACTTTGTATCAACTATCGAGAGTTGAACAAGTTAACGATAAAGAAAAAATACCCATTTCACAGGATCGATGATCTCTTTGATCAGTTGAAAGGGGCAAAGTATTTTTCTAAGATAGATTTACGAATGGGGTATCATTAGTTGAAGGTTAGGAAAGAGGATGTACCTAAGACGGCATTCAGGACCCGTTACGGTCATTACAAGTTTCTGATAATGCCATTTGGGTTAACAAATGCACCAGCTGCATTTATGGATATGATGAATAGAATGTTCAAATAGTATTTGGACAAGTTCGTCGTTGTGTTTATCGATGATATTCTAGTCTATTCTAAGACACCAGAAGATCACGCTGAACACCTAAGGTTAGTGTTGGAGACACTAAGGAAGGAGAAGTTATATGTGAAATTCACTAAGTGTGAATTTTAGCTAAAAAGGGTACAGTTTTTAGGTCATGTTGTTGACCGAGATAGAATTTCAATGGACCCAACGAAGCTGGAAGCAATGATGAGTTGGGAACAGCCAAAAACACTAACTGAGGTATGGAGTTTCCTAGGGTTAGCTGGATACTATTGAAGATTTATCCAAGATTTTTTCAAGATAGCTACTCCGTTGACTAACTTGACAAGGAAGACAGTGAAGTACGTATTGACGGAGAAGTGTGAAGACAGTTTTCAGGAGCTAAAAAATCGGTTGAGCGAAGCACGTGTATTATCTTTACCAGATGATACAGGAAATTTTGTAATTTATAGCAATGCTTCGCATAGAGGACTTGGTTGTGTGCTTATGGAGTATGGCAAGGTCGTTGCGTATGCATCACGGTAGTTGAAGGATTATGAGCAAGTTTTTCCTACTCATGATCTAGAACTGGCCGCGGTAGTGTTTGCCTTGAAGATATGGAGGCATTACTTATACGGAGAGAAATGTGAGATATACACGGACCATAAGAGTCTAAAATATATCTTCACACAAAAGGATTTAAATATGAGACAAAGGAGATGGTTGGAGTTGATAAAGGATTACGACTATGAAATCGTGTATCACCAAGGAAAAGCCAATGTAGTGGCCGACGCCTTAAGTAGGAAGGGTCGGGAAAAGTTGTCTATGTTAACGGCTCAAACTGAGTTAATAACAGAGATGGCTAGAATGGAGTTAGAGGTGAGGTTACCGAGTCAGTCGGGTCAGAGATTGTTTATAACTGAGATTCGATCTACCATTATAAAGAGAGTCAATGAGGTACAACTCAGAAATGAGGAGTGTGACCAAATGAAGAAGCGACTAACTAATGAAAAAGAATTAAAGTATAGTCTTGATAATGAGGGATTATTAAGATTTGAAGGAAGAATTTGGGTTCCAAATGAGACAAAATTAAAGGAGGAAGTGTTATAAGAGGCTCATGGTTTGAGGTATTCGATTCATCCTGGTAGTACTAAGATGTATCAAGACCTTCGACAGAGGTTTTGGTTGTTGAACATGAAGAGAGAGATAACAGAATATGTGAGTAGGTGCTTACAGTTCTTAAAGATTCCAGAATGGAAGTGGGAGCATATCACGGTGGACTTTGTGGTGGGACTTCCAATTACTCAGAAGGGGTACGACGCGATTTGGGTAATAGTGGACCGGTTAACAAAGTCGGTTCACTTTTTGCCAATAAGGGTTAAGTATAACTTAGATCAGTTATCAAAACTCTATGTTAAGGAAATCATTTCCAGACATGGAGTACCAATTTCGATAGTGTCAGATCGTGATCCACAATTTACATCAAACTTTTGGAGGACTCTGCAAGAACAGATGGGAACGCAGCTGAAGTTGAGTACGACTTATCATTCACAAACTGATGGGCAGAGCAAGAGGACTATTCAAAAGCTAGAAGATATACTAAGTTTTTGTGTCATGGATTTCAAGGGTAGTTGGGATGATCATCTACCGCTAGTAGAGTTTGCGTATAACAACAGTTATCATGCGAGCATAGGCATGCCACCTTATGAAGCTCTATACGGACTAAAGTTCAGGACACCATTGTGTTAGGATGAAGTGGGAGAACGTCGAATACTAGGCCATGAATTGGTGTAGTAGACAGCGGATATAGTCAAGCTGATAGGAATGCGTCTGGTAGCAGCTCAAGATAGACAGAAGAAGTATGCAGATTCGCATCGAGCAAATAGAAAATTTGAAGTAGGCTCGTACGTATTTCTAAAAGTATCTCCTTGGAAAGGAAAGATACACTTTGGAAAGAAGGGAAAGTTAAGTCCAAGGTTTATAGGACCTTTTGAGATATTAAAAAGGGTAGGAGAGGTAGCTTACATGGTAGCGTTACCTCCGAACTTAGAAAGAATACATTATGTGTTCCATGTATTTGTGTTACGTCCTTATAAGCCAGATTATAAGAACGTAATAGAGTATGAACCTATTCATATTGAGAAGGACTTGACGTATGAAGAAGTGCATATTCAAATCATTGATAGAAAAGAACAAGTTCTGAGGAACAAAGTTATACCTTCGGTAAAGGTGTTATGGAAGAACCACGATGCCGAAGAAGCAACGTGAGAACTTGAAGAAAAGATGAAGAAGAATTACCCTCACTTATTTGTGTAATGTATAGCGAGATTCTGGGGACATAATCCTTATCAGGGGGGAAGAATGTAACGACCGAGAAAATCGGATTAATAGTAAAATAATGTTATTTGATTAAATAATAAATAAAATTATAATATATGTTATTATATTGAGTAAGCAAGATGAAGGTTGTTCTATAACCTAAAAGTATCGTAATATCGTAGTATTCTGGCTACGTGATAGAATTAAAGTGTTTGAATTTCTAAGACGAAAATAAAAGCTTTCTGAATTTTTTTTCGAAAAATACTATTCACCCATTTCTGCTCGGGAATTTTTTTTGAACTTCCGAGAAATGTTTAATGATAGAATAATAAGGAATGATGGATTATTTAACAATATTTAAGTTATGACAAACACAGTTTTTCACCTGCGTACTAAGTTTAAGAATGTTAAGGAAAGTAAAGAATGAATGAATGATGATCGTATGATACACAAGTATTATACGAAGCAAAGAATATGTGTATGATACAAAGTATTGTACTAGTATATGAAGAATGACATAACGTATTTAACAAATGATTATACGACTAAGTATACGCGAAGAATACGTAGACTATACGTTAAAAGGCTTTAAGCTAATTGTAATGGACTAATAGAATTAGTGTAGGATTTGTGTAGTAATTAGGCAAGCCCAAGTGCAAACTTGTTAAGGCCCAATGATATGAAATGCAAGCCCAATGTTAGGCCCAAGGTAATTAAACCTAAAGCCCAAACTAGTAATCGGACCTGTGGATCGAACCGATGCGTCAACAGGTAAGAAAACCCATGGGGCAACCTATGTGGGCCCCATAGGTGAGTCATGGCTGGCCATCTTGGTGGCCAAGCAAGGGATAAGATGTGTGGTGGCCAAGTTATGAATAGTAAGGAGGTGGAATTAAGGGGGT
Source organism: Panax notoginseng (assembly GCA_016801055.1). NCBI lineage: Eukaryota > Viridiplantae > Streptophyta > Magnoliopsida > Apiales > Araliaceae > Panax > Panax notoginseng. The sequence goes on along the minus strand of CM029015.1, from coordinate 155,367,253 downwards.
GGGATGGCTTTTTGACCAATTTGCCCTCACTTGGTAAATCCTATAAATAAGAGAGCTTCGCTTGTCATTTGCCTTGTTTAATTTCCACCAACATCCTAAATCATAGAGAGAAAAGTGAGAAAAGCTAGAGCTTTGATAATTCAACAGAAAAAGAAGAAGGAAAGCTAGAACATCAGGGGTAAAAATCCTAAACCATGATTCTCCATCTCTTCAATTGATATTTGATAGAGAAGTGGATAGTGGTGGAGCATGTATGATAAGAAGGAACAAGGATGGTTATTAGAGGACTTAAACTTTAATAAACCATGTAGTAAAAAAATCATAGTCATAAAAGTTATGAATAAATGAATAACATATTAAGAATAATCATTTTGTGGATGTAATATGTTTGGTTAGGTTGTTAGATATGTGGAATGAATCCATGTTAAACAATGTAAAAATCTCAAGTAACGAAGTTATGGAGAAATTTACGAGATTAGACGATAATCGTCGAAATCGTTAATTTCTCGAAATAAAAGTCAAAAGTCACCATTTAACTCGGAAACGTTGGTTTTCGATGGAGAATAGTCTAACTTTGCATTTTAGAGTTGCGGACGCGAAAATGGTCAAATTCCGACTTAAAACAAAGAAACGAGCTTTGAACGTTCACGAACATTTGACGAATGCTCAATAAAGAACTAATCGGTGTATTACGTGTTAAAAGATTTGAAAATGTAAGATTTTCTAATGAAAAAGTAGTACACATGATTTGTGAGCTAATGACTTTTGAGTGAGCCAATTCAGACTTATAATGAATAAATTATAAGGCCGAAAAATTAACAGAAGAAATAAAACTGTCAAAATTGTCTGAGGCTCAGGGCCGGCTCCGCAGTGCCACCAAATGTACTAACACTGGTGTCGCAGCGCCAGACTTAACCCTCAGCCACTGTGAAGTGGCACCGCAGCAAGGCACCTAGCAATGGGGTTGGCACCGCAACGCCGAGACCGGAGCATGGTCACTGTCAAGGCACGCAAAAGTGCGAGTTGTATAAAGGAAGATGGCGTCGCAGCGCCAGCACTACGAAGGGCATAGTAAAAGATGCTTATGAACATAAAGAATAAGGAAGTGAATGAATGGTGAATTATATTACTTAATAAACCTAATGTAACATCATTAAAGGTGATTATAAATAGTAAAGATTACAACTAAAGTATGACGAAAGATTTCTTAAACCGTAACAAATGTTAAACAATCTAAGGAATGATTAGATTGAGAAGAAGGGTAAGATACTGTAGTGACCATACATGATTGTTTATAACCTAATGTGGTATGTTATGTGATCATGTATTGTAGAATCCTTAAAGACTCAAAGTAAAAGAGTAATAACTATAGAAGATGCTGAAGGCAAGTGTTCTAACCCTTGTCTAAGTTCTTTTGGACAAGCTTTGTAATTCATGTACCTTACACATGAATTGGTGTATAATGAAGTCAAAGCCAATTCTTTCGGCAAGACTTAATGTGTTTTGTGGATTTATTATTAATCTATCAAAGTATAGACAGTGTTGCTATCTTTTGCCAAACTATTTTTGTATTGATTTCAAAGAAAGACTGAGTATGATAAACAAATGTTTTGTCGTCAAATGACAGGCACATGAGGTTGTCAAAACTTAAACATAGATACGTTTAAAGAAAGTAGTGTTGTACAACATAGAGTATTATAGGTAGATCACCTAGACGTGCTCGTAAGATATGTCGGACTTACGGACTTGGTGTCGGTTTGTCCTTTTCAAAGAAAGAATGAAATGCTCAAGGTCTTGGACCGAAATTGATGTTTAACAAATGTTATTCGTTGTGAAACATTTTAAAGAAAATAGAAGTGCTATTTTGAATTATCTATAGTACTTCATAACTATTGATTTAGTTATTGAAGATATACGATTCATATGATTCAAACCCTATTGCTTACATGAAACTGTTATACTTGCTGAGCTAGTTACACTCACTCTTGCTTGAACCATATGAATGCAGCTAAGACCGAATGGATTAAAGGATCCGATATAGATAAAGGGAAGGCTAAGGCGAACCAATATGTTGCCTTTGTAATAGTATAGTAGGAATGTTGTAATTATTTGATATTATGACAAGAATATATGTTATAATTATAAAGAACTTGGGAATGGTAATATTGCTTTGGAATATATATAGAAGACATATTCACTCTTTTGAGGCATTTCAATTGAATGTATGTGTAAACTGTAGCACCATTTGTCGGGTTGAAAGATACCTAGATTTGGGGGCGTCACATTTGCACTATCAATCATTCTGACCTTCGTTGAAGTAGTTTTCAATGGCTTACATCAACGGATCTTTCCCGATGCTATGCTGGAATTGTCGCTAATGGTTTACACTCTCAATCATTCTGACCTTCGCTGAAGTAGTTTTCAACAGCTTACATCACCGGATCTTTCCCGATGCTACGCTGGAGTTGTCACCAAGGGTTTGTGCTTTCAATCATTCCCACCTTCGTTGAAGTATTTTTTAACGGCTTACATCACCAGATCTTTCCCAATGCTACGCTGGAGTTATCGCCAACGTTTTACACTATTGTTTGGTAAAATCTAATTATGCACAGCACGCAAGTATACGTGGTCAATAAGTAATATAATTGTAAGTAAAGTACCGTTCCCGTAGAGACTTTAATAAGAAATTAGCCCTCACAATTACCAATTTTCTATTAATCCTAATTTTATTAAACTAATCAATTTCCAGCTTGTAACTAAAAATATTAAAATCACCAAACAATCAACAAACCCTAAAAATTGAATTTCAAATAAATATTGGAGAATTAGGCTTCCGACTTCACTCTAAGTATCACTCTGATTATTACACCTTTATTCTACTTTAACTCATTATCCCAATTTATTAATCCAGAACACGTATGTAGAACTAGCCACCTCTCGATGTTCTAATACCGTATTAACTTCAATCCACAATTAAGATAGAATCAAATTAAACACTTTAATCAACTAACTCACTATATCTCTATGTGAATTACAATCAAAGAAGGTTTAAGTTCAAGTTCTTTATCCGATTACATGTGATGTCAAGCATATCTCTACCCTAACATTCATCAAGATTCTGTGCATTCACAAAATTCAAGAACACATGCTATAGTAACTAAGTCTAGACTCGTATTTCATCTTCCGAGTTCATACAAGTCCACAAAGAATCGTTGATCAGGTAATTCATAAATTCAAGCTCAAATTAATATAGATAAACTGCATAATAGCTTATTAAACTGAAATAAAAGATTACATAATCATCGTTCCACTTAAAGAACCGTCTTAAGCCTAAAAAGTAATTAGTTCATCATAAATGAAATAATAACTGAATAAATTAAAGATATCATCCTTCAATTACAAATATAAAACTAAAGAAGAAGAATAACGCAGAACACCCTTCACTTTAGCCTTAATCCGCAATCAGTATGAAAGTTCTTCAAAATCTTCACTCCAATGCTCACTATGAAAATCTGTCCTCAATCTCTGTTAATTACTTTTTATCCTTTTGATCTTGTGTTTGTGTTAATATATAATTACACATGAAATCTGAGCTCAATTCTATGCCATTTAGACTCCCAATGCCATGCAAATATCCAAAATTAGTGTTTGAATCATTAAAGGACATTCAGGTTTCGGGACCCCCCCACCCCGGCGGGGGTGTATACCTGAAAAATGCATGCCCCGGCGGGCTAGGCTACTGCAAAACAGATTTGAAGACCCCCCGCCCCGGCGGGGGTGTAAAGCTTAAATAGGCCCACCCCGGCAGGGTAGCCTTCTGATTTCTAACTTTGGCAAAACTTCATACTTGCTATAATTTTGCCCCAAATGCCTCCTTTTTTTGATCACTTACCACACCAACCAACCTACACATAAAACAACAATAAACAAGTAAAAATAAACATGAAAGCAAGGAATTAACATTAATTAAGCTTGAATTAGAAATCGATTCGTGGATATAAAATCCACTTATCAAAATCCCCCAAACTTAAACTATGCTAGTCCTTGAGCACAAAACAAAATACCATGCTATACAATGCAATGCAATGTTATGTAATGCATCTAATCTATATGCCCTTCAATCTAACAGTGTCATAAAATCAAAATTATTCCTCCGGCCTCAGGGAAACCAAGCAAACACAACAACTCTTAATTACCAAAACCAATCGATAATTCCTTATTAATCCTCAAATCTTATACCATTATCACTGGTATAGTGTGTGTGTGTGTGTGTGTGTCCAACATCCATGATAACTGATACGGACTCAAATTCAATACATAATCAATTTCTTAGAAGGAATCATACAGAGCAAACTCAAAAAAATTCAAAAGCAGACGAGTTCTAACTAAAACTAAACAATTACCACTATCAAGGGTTCATAAAGGGTACTTATACTTTATAAATATATATAATATTATTATTCTTTTTTTCACGGGGGCTTTTTGCTCCTTTCCCGTTCCATTTTTTTACATGACTGTGCAATGTCTCATTCTATTAGGCTAACAGTGCTACCCCTTTGCGAGTTTTCAACCAACGACTCCCAGACCATAAAAGAACTTAGGGCGCTAGGTGTTAAGACACCCCTACGGGCATACCTGCTCAAGTAACAAAGGCCCCGAAACAAGACTAGTCATGATATATATTTTTCTTTTTTCTTTTTTTTCTTTTTTTTAGATATAGATATAAAGCTTATGTACCCCACATTTATCCCCCCAAACTTAGGTTCTTGCCCAATTCTTCGTCTTCACTGCCTATCCTTGTCATTTTCTCATCTACACTAGCATTATCCTTTAGAAACTCTTTATGTATCACTTTGAACTAACCTGTCGACACAGATGTTATTATTGTGCTACTGTTTTATACCAGTTTCAAACCGGAATAAGATCCAATACATAACAAAAACTATATCAAGGTTCTAATAATCAATACTGCATTTGTCAACTTAATCTTAATCTCATCATTGGCCAAAATAAAATGAACTACAACCCTGTTAGACATATACAAAATTAATACAATATTTAACTAAATAATTTTTTTTTGTATATATGTTGGGGAAACAAACATGAATGCAAACATAAATAAATAACTAAATAAAAACTAATTATGTGCCTAAGCTACTATGCAATTATATGATTACATGAATGCAACAATTGATCAACCTAAACTAAACAACAAACTACTATGCAAACCTAACTTAATGAACTTAAATATGCAAACATGAAATTCAAACATGAAATCCCTTTCATGAATTTCGCATAACTTGGCATCTGCTCTAGGCCTTCTACGAACGAGATGTTAATCTGAAGTTTCTTAAAAACCTCCAAAAATTTTGCAAACTACTTATCTAATTTCTGCTTTTGAACTCTTTGCTGAAAAGGAGGGGGAGGATAAGCAATTGGTTCGTTAACTGGTTTGTTCTTTTCCACTTGTTTTTCTTACCCTGGTCTGTCCTTAACCACTTTATTCTCATTGTCTATCTCAGCTTCTTTTGCAACCGAATTTTCTATTTTCTGACCCTCAAGTTATTTTCCACTTCGCAACATAATTACCTGACATTGCTCGTGATTACCTTTCAGATTTTTCTCTGTATCACTTGGTAATGTTCTTTGAGGCCTGTTATTCAATGCCAACGCTATCTGTCCCATCTGAATTTCTAAATTCTTGATGGCTATTACTTGGTTTCTCATGGCTACCTCGTTGCTCGTTATATACTTTGATAACAACTCCTCTAAATCTAATTTCCTCTCTTGACATTGAACTAGTTGTTGTTGATTCTGAAATCCTGGGGGATACGATGGTCGTGGAGCTTGCTGATTCTATTTATTATTCCATGACAAATTCAGATGATTCCTATTCCCCTGATTATATACATTCTGGTACGTATTCTGTTGAATTCTGTTGTAGCTACTCAAAAATTATATTGAGTCTGGGTTGATTGCACATTGATCCGTAGGATGTTCACCCGCGCACAATTAATAAATAACTGCAACTTGTTGTGTTTGTACCCTTGACCAAACATCAGACTTCTTACAGAATACTGAAATCTGTGTTGTTATTGCTGTTACTCCATCTACCTCTAACACTCCAGCTATCGTAGGTTATGTCATTCTCGTTTCTCATCTTTACAATCTTCGCTGGCGGGAAAAATTTGGCTAGAAACTTCTGAGCCAGGTCATCCCATGTCTTTATTGAACCCGATGGTAGAGAGTGTAACTAACTCTTCACCTTGTCCCGCAGAATAAATGGGAACAAGCGAAGTCTGACTACTTCACCTGACACCCCATTGTATTTGAACGTGTCGCATATCTCCAAAAAGTTGATCAGATGCGCATTCGGATCATCATTTGCAAGTCCCCCAAACTAAACCGAGTTTTGGATCTTCTGAATAGTCCCATGCTTAATCTCGAATATGTTCACAGCTATAGCAGACCTGGTGATACTCGACTGCAGCTCAGTCACCTTAGGTGTAGCAAAGTCCCTCAACACTTTCTGGTCTTCAACAGTAATTGCTTCTTCTTTTTCAAAATTTTTGAAGTCGTCCCTTGTTTCCTTAATCCATTTACTTAGCCTTTGAAATCGTCTTTCAATGTTGTCCTCAAAAGGAAGCAAGTCTGGATTTTTGGATCGAGTTTGCATAAACCAACTTCAAAAACCTAAAATAAAACAAAAAAATAAAAATGTTTAAGTAAAACTGGACTAATTAAACTGATATCGCAAAATATTAAAATCTATACCAAAGTTCCTCGTCAACGACGCCAAAAACTTATTGGGTAAAATCTCATTACGCACAACACGCAAGTATACGTTGTCAACAAGTAATATAATAGTAAGTAGAGTGTCGTTCCCACAGAGACTTTATTAAGAAATTAACCCTCACAATTACCAATTTCCTGTTAATCCTAATTTTATTAAACTAATCAATTTCCAGCTTATAACTAAAAATATTAAAATCACCAAACAATCAACAAACCCTAAAAATTGAATTTCAAACAAATATTGGAGAATTAGACTTCCGACTTCACTCTAAGTATCACTCTGATTATTACACCTTTATTCTAGTTTAACTCACTATCCCAATTTATTAATCAAGAACACGTATGTAGAACTAGCCACCTCTCGATGTACTAATACCGTATTAACTTCAATCCACAATTAAGATAGAATCAAATTAAACACTTTAATCAACTAACTCACTATATCTCTATGTGAATTATAATCAAAGAAGGTTTAAGTTCAAGTTTTTTATCCGATTACATGTGATGTCAAGAATATCTCTACCCTAACATTTATTAAGATTATGTTCATTCACAAAATTCAAGAACACATGCTATAGTAACTAAGTCTAGACTCGTATTTCATCTTCCAAGTTCATACAAGTCCACACAGAATCGTTGATCAGGCAATTCATAAATTCAAGCTCAAATTAATATAGATAAACTGCATAATAGCTTATTAAACTGAAATAAAAGATTACATAATCATCGTTCCACTTAAAGAATCGTCTTAAGCCTAAAAGTATTTAGTTCATCATAAATGAAATAATAACTGAATAAATTAAAGATATCATCCTTCAATTACAAATATAAAACTAAAGAAGAAGAATAACGCAGAACACCCTTCACTTTAGCCTTAATCCGCAATCAGTATGAAAGTTCTTCAAAATCTTCACTCCAATAATCACTATGAAAATCTGTCCTCAATCTTTATTAATTACTTTTTATCCTTTTGATCTTGTGTTTTTGTTAATATATAATTACACACGAAATCTGAGCTCAATTCTATGCCATTTAAACTCCCAAAGCCATTCAAATATCCAAAAGTAGTGTTTGAATCAATAAAGGACATTCAGGTTTCGGGACCCCCCGCCCTGGCGGGGGTGTATACTTGAAAAATGCCTGCCCCGGTGTGCTAGGCTACTGTAAAATAGATTTGAAGACCCCCCGCCCCGGCGGGGGTGTAAAGCTTAAATAGGCGTGCCCCCACAGTATAGCCTTCTGATTTTTAACTTTGGCAAAACTCCATACTTGCTACAATTTCGGCCCACATGCCTCCTTTTTTTTATCACTTGCCACACCAACCAACCTACACATAAAACAACATTAAACAAGTAGAAATAAACATGAAAGCAAGGAATTAACATTAATTAAGCTTGAATTAGAAACCGATTCGTGGATATAAAATCCACTTATCAACTATCAATCATCCTGACCTTCGTTGAAGTAGTTTTCAACTACTTACATCACCGGATCTTTCCCGATGCTACGTTGGAGATGTCACAAACGGTTTGCACTGTCAATTTTTTTGACCTTCGTTGAAGTAGTTTTTAACTGATTACATCATCGAATCTTTCCCAATGCTATGCTGGAGTTGTCGCCAACGGTTTACACTGTCAATCATTCTGACCTTTGTTGAAGTAGTTTTCAACGACTCACATCATTGTATCTTTCCCGATGCTATGTTGGAGTTATCGCCAACGGTTTGCACTATCAATCATTCTGACCTTCTTTGAAGTAGTTTTCAACGACTTACATCACCAGATCTTTCTCGATGCTATGCTGGAGTTATCGCCAATGCTTTGCAATCCTAGACATGTTTGATATCTCTGCTGGGGACATCCTTCTGACAAGTTATACCCTAGAATAAATCTAGACATTTTGATGCATTTAAGACCAATGGTTCATGACACCAGACATTCCCAATGTTCTAACAACCGTTTTCAATAATCTCCATCGTCGGCTTTGTGAACCCCACATTCAGGTTAATACCAATGACTTACACGAAGATCGAAAGTTTGATATCTGAAATCAGGATTTTAGGCCACTTCCGTTCAATCACGTAGAACCCTTTTTCTTGATTTGACTTTTTAGCTTCTAGGAACTCCGTTGTAACTCAATTTTGATCTAGCCTAAGGGGGTGGGACCCACCCTAGGTCACCGCAAGTAGACCCGCGGCTACTGTCAGTTGACCCGCGACTCCCTATGGGTATATTTACTCCTCTCATTCCTTTCACAGGTCATTTTCAAGTTGACCTATACTGAAAAATCCGAAATTTCTTCTTCAGATCTTATAAATTAAGGTTGCTTTTTGAAAAATCCATCACGGTACAAACGTTCTACACTACTCCAGTAACGTTTACATGATTTCTTTTCAAGTTTTGACCATTAGAATGTTAGATTTCATATAGAATGCTTCTAAACACAATATAGTGAATATGCATGCATATATGACTTCATAAAAATTATTAAACTTAGTAAATGTTTATATTTTACCATGCTGAACATACTGATGTGAAAAAAAAATTGATTTCTGAAATAGTCATTTTGCACCCTTTTGTGCTAGTTTATTCATCCTATTTAAGGACAAATGAGCATGGGTTTTCAAATAAAGCACACATGGTAATTTGGCTGCAATAGTGGATTTAATTTTGATATTTTTCATGCATATGAGATGTTCATGATTTTGGGTTGGTGTGCTACTAAATGGCCACCTAGTCATGCCTATGTGCACGCGGACAGTCCATTTTACAAAGGAGACTCTGGCGAAATTTTTTCACGAGTCTGGGTATTTAATGAACATGCAATTTTAACTCTACTATGGATGTATGTTAACACAATGCATGCTTTAGGATTTAAACCAGATAGGAAAAAATGATTTAACTTCAATAAGCTTTAAGTTTGAAACTTACATCACCCTTTCTGAGGTGATTTGGACACTTTGTTTAGATTATGGATCCAAACCAGCTGAGTAGCTCTCATAGGGTCTCCACGGGTGTGAGGAGGAGAGCTTCTGATGTTCCTTAGTCTCGTCCAGCCTGGCAACCTCGCCGGTTAACTGAGTCAGTGACTCGCCCTAATCAGGTTGATAGGCCAGATGTCGTGGATGAGGATGATGTTCCTATTATGGATCCTATTCCTTCTACTTCTATTTGTAACGACCCCAAAACAAGTCCATTCCATCCAACCTATTCTGAGTCGCCAAATACATGGTACAGAAAATATTTACAACTTTATTACAACAATTGTCGTGCAAAATACAACAACCCATATGCTGTGAGTTTGGATACAAATATATACCAAATGTGACTCATGTCCTAATCGTGGACAGCACCTCACAATGATACCTTACATAAAGGTATAGTCAAAAACTGTTTTAGAAATTAGAATCTTTGGGAAGTGCTCAAGGAAACCTTCGTACATGGGAGGCCATGCATCTAGGTTATGATAGATATCATATAGCCACAGGATTATCCTTGGTTGACCCAATAGACCCCAAAGAAAAACGAGAAGATTACTATCATATTCTTCCCAATGGTGAGTCTTCTCTTGACATATCATTATCTCTACTGTCTCTAATTGAGAATTATACTTCAAACAAACACCAAGATTATATAGGTAGTGCTCGTATATATACTCAGCAAGTGGATGAGCACATCCATGTCTTATGATGACACGAGGTTGTATGTCGTTAGACATCTTGTATGATAGTGGCAAAACACCCTTCCAACGTTGGGTACACCTTACCCTATTGGATTCACCAAATAAAACTACTAAATGAACTTTTCTATACTGCTTTGGGAGAACATCCACAGCTAGAGACCACCGTTCTATTTTCCCGTTACCCTCGCTCGACCCAGCTACACTCTTATTACCTGAAAGGAATTGTGAAGCAAAAGGGTGAGCACAACTAGCTCAGTAAAGAATATCATGACTAAAGATAATTAAATTATCAATAGCCTTCATCAATAATAAATCAGAGATTTAGAACATATGGTAAATGATAAAAATTTCAACCATAGTTGCAGCGGAACGAGCAATCCATTAGAAGAGCCAAATAGACTATAAAGTCTATTATCTTCCCCATGTTAAAAATCCACCAACAATGTTTTATCCCTGTAACATCAATCAACAATTCTGGTCCACAATCATATGAATAACTCATAATCATAACTGTAGTTCTAAATTCCTCTTCTCATCCAGGACGAAGATAATTTTCATCACCTATCTTTACCTGAAACATCAAAGATCATGGTTACACCAAATCACATTTCCTATTAATAATCATACTAATAACTTCATCTTTGCACTACGGCCAAAGATATTCATTTGTATCACCAGTTGGTCATGTTCATCTCAACATCTGTTCATCTTTGCACTACTGGCCAAAGATATTCAACAACATGTCATCTTTGCACTACGAACCAAAGATATTCATCAACAATTCATCTTTGCACTATTGGCCAAAGATATTCATCAATAATTCATCTTTGCACTACTGGCCAAAGATATTCAACCACATGTCATATTTGCACTACAGGCCAAATATATTCATCAAAAGTTCATATTTGCACTATAGACCAAATATATTAATATCTCAAAGAAATATATAATCATTTCAGAATTTATATAAACAATAATTATAACCATGTTGATCAATTCACCTTTGCACTTAAGCTAAAGATATTCACTTATAAATTCAATGGTCATGATCATACCAGTCACCAATTCAACTTTGCACAACTGGCTAAAGAGAACTCTAGTCATGATCATACCAATAATCTACCCATCTTTACACTCAAGTGAAAGAGAATATCATCATTAGGGTTATAAAATGTTATATATGATAATAAAAATAATATGATCAACATATAATTTTAATCTCAAGAGTAATATTCATAAATCAACTATAATTTGGTCAGAAAAAGAAACCAATTTTGTCGTGAATAGTACCCATGAATAGTAACTCGTGAATAGTAACTCATAAATAGTAACTCCGACACAAAAAGGTAGAAATTCTATAATAAAATCCATACCAATATTTTGGTATAATGATATTGAAAGAATAACATTTTTTAAACTTATAAACAATTTATTTTAATTGTTTACACTTTACTAAATAATACATTTAATCATCCTAAAATGCCAAACTCATAAGATTTCATCACCAATAACTAAAAACCCTCATCAAAAATCTGCATATACCTCATATAGGATTCTCAAGCCATAAAATCCTATTTTCTAATTTTCTTACTTCACAAAACATATTTAATTCATTTACTTATAACTAGACCATTTTCATAAAAAATACCAAATCAGTTCCAAAAATATTTCTTTTCTGGAATTTAGCATAATATAGTCTCATAGTGAACATATATTTTTCTCAGAATTTTTAAAAGTCATTTACTATTTTTCATATAGCCAAAATAGCCGAATATTTAGACATTTATCAAAAATTATACTTTTATCTAAAAATTCTGAAATTCACAGAGTATACTCCTATCATATTCATGTACTCCCAATAAAAATTTCATCAATTTTAGGGTTAACCACAAGGAGTTATAAGCGGTTACTTTTAAAATAGTATTTTCTCATAAAATTCATAACTCTTAATCTATACATCCAAAAATCACCATTTTTGGACACAATCAAGAAAACTCATCAAAATATCATTTTAAATTTTTCTAGAATTTTTGAAGGTCAGAAAAATTACGAAACTGAAAAATATAACAACCCTTAAAATCCCTTACTATCCCTTACCTCAAAAGAGCAGTACTTCTGATCGGTATAAGGCTGAAGGAAATGTGCACTGATGAATAGAAACTCACAAAGTATCAAAATACTCACAAAATACACTCAATAATCTAGAGAGAGAAAGAGAGAAAACTTATGAATTCTGGTGTGATTTTTAATTCTAACTTAGCCCTCTATTTATAGGAAAATGTTAGCACGCCGAAGCAGACTTAACCTGCAACCTGATGGCTTTACCTGCTACTATTCTCACCCACCACATTTGAATAAAAATCTCAGCACATTTCTTCACCAACCAAGAGCGGGGCCCACCAATTCTAGAATTTTCCATCAAAATGATAAACTCCGAAAATTCAACAATTTCTGAACCAGTCATCTCGTAAAATTCATAATAAATCATACGTTCATTTTTAACGGTTCAAAATTTGTGGACATATATACTCAACTTATATATGTATAACATATCCAAAAATTACCACGATCCAACGGTCAGATTAAAAATTATAACACCCGCAATATTTCTCAAAAATCCTGATTTGATTTTTAATACCTCCATTCCGATAAAAATACTGATAAAACACCTCAACATTAACTCCTTCATTTTTAACCACAAAAATATATCCCTCATTTATATCCACATAAAATAAATATTTCCTTATCATATGAATCAATAATTAATTATTCACAAATAATATTATAGAATCACATTTATGATAACCAGGCCGTTCCCAGGAAAGAGGGGGCTTTCCAATAAGGATTTCTCCTTACTGGCGCGCAATTAGATGACTAAACCTCTTCTTAGACAGAACTTTCTAGACATTACCAATAATGTTATCTAATAATATTATTCAAATAATATGAATTATTGACCTGATAATGGGAAATATTATGCAGCAACAATTATTGAAACAACAATAATATAAAATATCAACGCAACAATTATTGAATTAATAAAATAAAATATTGAACAGTAATTACTGTGACAATTATTCAGTAGTGCCTTCTTACGTAAGAATCAATAATTTCAAAAATACTGTGCAATAATGCGTATTACTGTATTTTAACCACCGGGTATTCCAATAGTGTTAACGGTAACAACTACGCCGTTAATTATAAAAACTTAATTTTTGTCGTTATCTTCATCCGACCGTTTTTCGTTATGGGGCCCACAAATATCTGCGCCGTCGTACGAATATTCCCTGACAGATAGAATATTCCACGACCAACGAATATTCCCCGATAACAATGAATATTTTATAACCGCTTGTTTATTTTGAAAAATTTTCACATTTCACCCATAACTTTAACTTTTTATCAATTTAACCATTTACTGAATAGTAACTATAAGAAAAATTGAATACTTTTATTTCATAAAATTTGGGATCTTACATTATTCCCCGCCGAGAGCTTCTACCTATTAATGTGACAATTCCAGATCTTCTAGATGATTTGAGCTGTCAACCCTTGATCTACCTTCATGCGAATGAGGTAATAGCCATTTCCATCTTTACCTTTCTTCTTTTCTGACTTTTGGGGCAAAGGTTTTAATCTTGATTTGTAATTTGATGCAGGTTTCCAGCTTTACTCAACATAGGGGGAACTGGTTTAGCATTCACTCCTTGAACCAGACCCTACATCCAGAGTACTGGGAGATCGTCCATTCATAGGGCTTTTTGGCTTACTTTTCAATTCCTCCTCGTCGCTGCCTCTGGGGTTATCTGAGGGCTTTATCAGAGCGTTGCTTTCACTAGACTCAATCTTTCCATTTGCTAGATTGCGAGGTGATGATGACATCGATGGACTGGTGGTTCATCACTGGGTTGGAGTTTACAGGGGCACCGATACATTTGGTGGCTGACATTTCACCAACTATAGTTTGATCCCTTTCGGGAGTTCATGCCACGACCCTCAATGTTCAAACCATTCGCTTTGGGCCCTTGAGTGTGGATGTCACAAGTGGGGCTTTGACTGAGCCTCTTCCTAATGATCAGAGGGTTTGAGATTGCATTCTTTGGTAATTATTCTTGATCATCATTAGGGGTTTTTTCCTAGCGGACAACTCCTTGATGGTTTCTTTTGCCATGGTTAGTGCCACTCGCGATGTGGATCGCATCCGGGATTTTAACTAGGGCTCATTCACCTTTGCCTACTTTCTTCGTAGGATGCGCTTACGGTTAGAGGGTGTGATGGAGGGCTAGGCTTTTCCCCATTTTTGTTGGTGAGTAATTTTTCCTTATATTTCAATCTCCCCCCCCCCCCCCCCCGCTCAAGTTGTCAGTTTTCATAATTGATGATATTTGATTTTTGCATTTTCAGTTTTGGACATATGAGAGGCTCTCTTGCTTTCATCCCGTGACTACATTAGGTCTAGAGACCTATCCATGGGGATGACGATGGCATCACTCAACTCTTGTAGAAGTTCATGTAGCAGATGGGTTTACCCATTCTCGTTTGTAGTTGGAGTTGTTGACTGCTAATGTTATTACGTGGGTTCCCTACACCGAGGAGCATTTGATAGTAGGTTTTGAGGGTGCCTTTCTGACTGGGGTAGAGTGTATGTTATCCACCTATCGGATCCCTCTCATAACTGATGGAGGCTGGAAGCTCTATTTAGGAGAGCGTGCTATTAGGAGCATCACCGGGGAGATTCCTACTAGACGACATTGGCTTTTATCTCAGCCGATCATCGAGCTTCCCCTGTTGGGTTTAAATGGCTTCACTTTATCAGAGGGCCCTTTTACTTAGGAGGCTTTCTATCGTTGGTGGTTCCCTCTCACCGTTAGGGCTCAGACCTACGCCACTCAGTTTATGGGAGATATGGTTCCTGGGTCTGTGATGATGATAGACTGGATTGCCTGTGTTCTAGAGCCCACTCATTTGGCATAGATTGATAGCTTGACCTAGAGGTTGGACCAGGCACATTTTTTCATTAGACACCTTTGTAGAGATCCTTCGGAGGTAGATTCTTTTGATCCATCCAACTCTGGTGCTGGCCCCTTAGGTGGCCCCTATTCTGACAGCTTTATCGGTGTAGATCCCCCTTTCTATCGACCTAGTGTTCCATCTGGCAGAGATACAGTGACTCAGGAGGAGTTACAACAGGTTGATTAATTAGATGATGTGGACATTATAGATTTTTTTATATAGATTTCTCGTTATTTCTTTTGATAGGCCTCTGTTAGATATTGGACGGATGTGCCCCATTTCTCGTTATATCTTTTGATAGGCCTCTGTTAGATATTGGGCGGTTGTGCCCCATTTCTCTGTAGTTTTTATTTTTTAGTTGTAGACAGAGATGATGTATTTAATCTTTATGATAATGTATTTAGGATTGTATGTATAATTATTTTTATTCTTCGTATCATATTTTCATTTATCATGGTTATTTATCATGATGCATGCATTATGTCATGTATATGCATTTATATAGGTGAGTTTAGCATTGACCCCTAGATGGTTTTATGATACAGTTCTATAGATGTCTTTATCTAACTTCAGTCAGATTGAGCATACACCACCCACACTGATAGCCTTTTCTCTGAGATCATTATATGGTAGTTTTCCCCCCACAGATCGGGTGATAGTTGATCAGCTATTGAGGCATTATATGACCCTTTTGACATTTCACGTACCCTTGGGCTTTGTAGAGGGCATGATATCTTGTTGGATACCAAAGAGACAGGTTTTTAGATTTGATATCCACGAGCTGACTCCTACGTTGGAGGAGTATGAGCGCCTTACTGATTTGCCCTTGGATCGTCCTTGTTCTATGATGAATATTGATGATATTTGATGGCAGTTTATGACCATGACGGGATTACGACGCAGAGTTATCATGGACGAGATTACCTCAGAGCATGAGGTGTCCTTGGATTTCTAGATTAACTGATTTGGATAACTGGACAGCTATCTACGGCATTCAGGAGACTTCACCATTACTGAGGGTGAGTGGCAGGTTGCCCACATAGATATTCTATTAATGTGCATCGTAGCCTATTTAAAGATGCCGCTATATATGGATCATCTGGACATTGGCCTGATTATAGTAGTTCATGCTCTCAAGGAGGGTTGCACTATCTTGCCTATGATGTCGGCAGACATTGGCTTGCTACTGAATCTTTTGTTGAGGTAATAGATATATATTTCCTTGCCTCTATCGTCTTTTTGCCCCAACATGCAGCCCATGGCATTGGCTTTGACTGACAGTTACATAAACATGGGGATCTTGTCCCTTGGGGGTGCAAAGACAAGAGCTTACACTAATTGCTTTTTGATGGAGAGGAAAGCTTTTTGACAATCTTCATTCAACTTCATAAAGGAATTTTTCCTTAATAACTTAAAGATGGGATCACATGTTGCCGTGACTTGAGATATGAATCTACTTATGAAATTGATTCCCTTTAAAAATCCCCGTATGTCCATTTCTATTCGGGGCACGAGCATCTTAGTGATGGCTTTAATTTTGATGGGATCAAGTTCAATGCCTCTGTTGCTTACTAGAAATCCCAACAACTTACCTAATTTGACACCAAAGGCACAGTTGGCCGAATTCAACTTCAAGTTGTATTTGCGCAATCGGTTGAAAAGCTTTTTAAGGTGGTCGATATGGTCATCTTCCTTTCGGGATTTAATGATGATGCTATCCACATAGACCTCTATTTCTTTATGCATTTTGCTATGAAATAGGACCATCATGTCTCGCTGATAGGTGGCATCGGCATTGATAAGGCCAAAAGATAAATGTCTATAACAACAGGTTCCCCAGAGAGTGATGAAGATTGTTTTCTCCCTATCCTCTTCAGCAACCATGATCTGATGATACCCAGCGAAGCAGTCAACAAAAGAATACATGTCATACTGAGCCGTGTTATCTATTAGTATGTGGATAAAAATTAGTGGGAAGTTATCCTTGAGGCAAGCTTTGTTCAAATCTCGGTAATCTGCGCATACCCGTACCTTGCCTCTGGGCTTAGGCACATAAATTATATTGGACAGCCACTCAGGGCAGGCTGATACATGACGATGTCGGCTTTAAATTGTTAACAATTTCTTCTTTGACTTTCAGACTCCACTCAGGTTCTAGTTGCCTAAGCTTCTGTTTGACTAGCTTTAATCCTTCTTTAATGGGTAGTCAGTGGATTTCAATGTCTGTAGACAAACCAATCATGTCCATATGTGAACGTGCAAACACATCCTGGAACTGAGTTAGTAGAGCAATAAGGTATTTGCTTTGGTTTGGGGTAAGGTCATTTATCATCGTTATTTATCATGATGCATGCATTATGTCATGGGTATGCATTTACATAGGTGAGTTTAGCATTGACCCCTGGATAGTCTTATGATACGGTTCTACAGATGTCTTCATCTAACATCAGTCAAATTGAGCATACACCACCCACACTGATAGCCTCTTCTCTGAGATCATGGTATGGTAATTTGCCCACCCCATACAGATCGGGTGATAGTTGATCAGCTATTGAGGCATTCTATGACCCTTCTGACATTTCACGTATCTTTAGACTTTGTAGAGGGCATGATATCTTGTTGGATACCAGAGAGACAGGTTTTTAGATTTAATATCCATGAGCTGACTCCTACGTTGGAGGAGTATGAGCGCCTCACTGATTTTCCCTTGGATCGTCCTTGTGCTATGATGACCGTTGATGATATGAGACGGCAATTTATGACCATGACGGGATTACGACGCAGAGTTATTATGGACGAGATTACCTTAGGGAATGAGGTGTCCTTGGATTTCTTGATTAACCGATTTGGATAACTGGACAGCTATCTACGACATTAAGGGGACTTCACCATTACTGAGGGTCAGTGGCAGGTTGCCCACATAGATATTCTATTAATGTATATCGTAGCCTATTTATACATGTCGCTATATATGGACCATTTGGACATTGGCTTGATTACAATAATTCGTGCTCTCAAGGAGGGTTGCACTATCTTGCCCATGATATTGGTGGACATTGGCCTGCTACTGAATCTTTTGTTGAGGTAATAGATAGATCTTTCCTTGCCTCTATCGTCTTTTTGCCCCAGCATGCAGCCCATGGCATTGGCATTGACTGATAGGTATATAAACATGGGAATCTTGTCCCTTGGGGGTACCAAGACAAGAGCTTCCACTAATTTCTTTTTTATGGAGAGGAAGGCTTTTTGACAATCTTCGTTCCACTTCATAGAGGAATATTTCCTTAATAACTTAAAGATGGGCTCACATGTTGCCGTGAGTTGAGATATGAATCTGCTTATGAAATTGATCCCCCTCAGAAATCTCTGTATCTCCATTTTTGTTCGAGGCACAAGCGTCTCAATGATGGCTTTAATTTTGACTGGATCAAGTTCAATGTCTCTGTTGCTCACTAGAAATCCCAACAACTTGTCTGATTTGACACCAAAGGCACACTTGGCCGAATTCAACTTCAAGTTGTATTTGCGCAATCGATTGAAAAGCTTGTTAAGGTGGTCGATATGGTCATCTTCCTTTCGGTATTTAATGATGATGTTATCCACATAGACCTCTATTTCTTTATGCATCATGTTATGAAAAAGGGCCATCATGGCTCGCTGATAGGTGGCATCGGCATTGATAAGGTCGAAAGATAAACGTCTATAACAACAGGTTCCCCAGGGAGTGATGAAGATTGTTTTCTCCCTATCCACTTCAACAACCATGATCTGATGATACCCAGTGAAGCAGTCAATAAAAGAATACATGACATACTGAGCAGTGTTATTTATTAGTATGTGGATAAAAGGTACTGGGAAGTTGTCCTTAAGGCAAGCTTTGTTCAAATCTCGATAATTTGTGCATACTCGTACCTTACCTCCGGGCTTAGGCACAAAAATTATATTGGACATCCACTCAGGGTAGGTTGATACATGACGATGACGACTTTAAATTGTTTAACAATTTCTTCTTTGACTTTCAGACTCCACTCAGGTTTTAGTTGCCTAAGCTTCTATTTGATTGGCTTTAATCCTTCTTTAATGGGCTATCGGTGGATGACAATGTCCATAAACAAACCAATCATGTACTTATGTGACCATGCAAACACATCCTGGAACTGAGTTAGTAGAGCAATCAGGTATTTTCTTTGGTTTGGGGTGAGGTCCGTGCCAATCTAGATATCTTTAGGGTTTTTTGGGGTTTCAATATTGACAGAAATAGTTTGATCAAGGTTTGGTTTAGGTTTGTCTTCGACCCATTCTTTGTTCTCCTAAGGCACTTCATAGTCCTCTATCTCCTCTTGCTCAATCCCCATCAAATCAAAGTCCAACTCTACATCAAAGTTATAGTCATTGAGGAGATTTGGCATTTCATCAGCAAGGCTAAACAAATCCAACTCTAGAATCCTGAAAACAAAATGCTTTCACTTAATATATGAGATTGTTTGATCATACAAAGCGTTAGCAAAAGCATGACAAAAGTAACTGCTAATACTGTGCAACAAAAGTAAGCAGTCAATAATATCTACATTTCAGGGCAGATGGACTTTCTGCCCTTTTTTACCCTATTTAGCAGATACAAGGAGCGTTGCATTAATTGTCCAAGGTCAAGTCTTTGTGGACAGATGTGATGAAGGGATAGTTGATCTCCTCCTCCTCATTGATGATGACCATGACTGAATTCATATCAGGGCCAATACTTTTCTTTGACCGGATCTCCTTAGCCCTATTTATACAGGGGATCAAGATTTGATCTTCTGGATAGTCATCATCTATGATATCCTCGTTCAGACCCTCAGTATGTGCCAAAAAATGCATTTTTGCAAACCGATCTTGCACTTCTTACAGGAACCTTTCATTCATTTCCTTATTTTCCTTAATAGGAGTTTGGATTTCCTTTTCACTGACCGAATTAACCTTAGGAATTAGCATTCCTGACACAACCAAAGGGATTTTCCTTGTTGTGGTCACGAATCCTACATTTGTACGATTTAGTAGCAGAATGGTAGAGGAAGGAACCGATGGATGTTTGTGTGGGTTCCGATGGTTTGATCCAGAAGAATAGCCTGATCCAGCCTTTCCTGTCTGACTCAAAATTTAAACAGGACTTTTGATTCCTAGTTGACTTTTCCCTAACCCATGTCCAGGTCAGAAACCTAAGGATATCATCTCTTGACTAGCCGACATTACTTTAGTGGAAACTCTGGTCTTAAAGCAAGGGCTCCAATAGGTTGGTACCGAGTGTTGCTCACCTCAAGGACTTAAAAACTGACAGGGTCAACTCCCTCATCGAGACTGATTACAAACATATTGCTTTGTGTATGAACAGGATATTCTGTCTCGGCATTGATAGTTACCAGATTACTGTTAATGATGTATTTAACATGTTGATGAAGGGTGGACGAAACTGTTCTTGCCATATGGATCCATGGCCTTCCCAACAGTAAATTATATCTTGTGGAAAGGATATGTAGAAAGTATGTGGATTGATTTCCACTCGAAGTTCAATTTCTCCTACAACATTTCGTCGAGACACGTCTAAGGCTCTTATAACTATGTGGCTGCTTCAGATGCGATTGGGATTGATCCTTATTCTTTCCAACGTGTCATAGGGATATATGTTCAAGGACGATCCTCCGTCTATCAACACACCTCCTACCACATATCATGAGGACATCACTGTTATGTCCAATTACTTGCAATGACCCGTCCCTTCGGATGGTATGTCATCATTAGTGAAAGATATCACATTACTGTTGAAAATGTAATCTACCAAATGATGAAACTTCTCAGTTTCTATCGACTTTGGTAGGTGAGCTTCTTCCAGTACTTTCACTAAGACCTTGCGATGATCTTTCGAAGATAAACCAAATCCAGAATGGATATCTATGAGGGTTCTTCTTTCAATCTTTGCACCACTTTGGCTTTATTATGCCCCATCTTGCGGAGGAATTCTTCAACTTTCTCCTCAGACACTCTTCTCGTGGATTTAATGACTAGCTTCATTACTCGCTGAGGTAAATACAGTGGGTTTTCCTTTAATATAACAACAATTTAATTTGAAGTTGATCCCTCATCTCTCCCATAGTTCCAGGGGACTTTTTTCAAGTTGATAATAGGATACTGCGGTCTAGAGGGAAACATTAGAGGCTCAGGCGCAACCACTCTCAAAGGGTTCTTTACTCCTTTGACCTTCATTCCTTGGATTGCAAGAAGAGGTGTTGCAGATAAGTCTCCTTTAGAGGATATGACTGCTATGACATCCTTCCATCTATGTGTTCCAGGAGGGAATATCTCCTCTTTTTTAGACAAGATAGTACCAATATTTACTATTTTCAGGTCACCGCTGTCAATCCTATTCTTGATTAGATGCCGAAGTGCCCAGCAGCTTTCCGTGTTATGACCCCGAGTATTAGAATGGTATTGACAGACCCCGATAGCATCAAACCTTTTGGAACGTAATTGGGGGTAACAATTTTATGATCTTCCCTTCATTGATTAACGTCTCCAAAATCTCCTCCATTGGTTGACCCAAAGGAGTGAACTTCCTTTAGTCTGTATAGTCCCAACGAGTCTGGGCTCTAATTTTTCTTACAAGTTTTTCTTCCAAAGTTTCATTCTCTTGGAATTGTTGTTGATTCCTTGTGATAAAGGATAGGAGACTTGTGTGCCCCTGACTGATCAGCTATCGAGTTACTCTATGCTGATGTATCACCAATTCTGCCAGTTGATCAACCTGTTCTTTGATAGACTTCATTTCTCGCTCTATCATAAACCAGAATTCTGAATAATCCCATTTATCAGAATTATATTTGCTTATTTGTGGAGAATAACCTACATATTTGAGGTAATTTAAACTTTCTCCACTCCCCTTGCTGATCATATTGACATTCTCTTCCTTGTGTTGAGGCAGAGGAATATCTTGCACATGCGGTTGCTCTTGTGTAGTCATCATAATTTCCCCATTATCTATCAAATCCTGGATTTTGTGTTTGAGAGACTAACAATCTTGGGTATCATGACCCGGAGGTCCAGAATGATAAGCATATTTCTTGTTTGTATCAAAATTCCTTCCACTTGAATTGGTTGGGGGAAGGAGTTGGACAATTTTCTTATGTACCGTTAGAAACTTTAGTATATTTTCCAATGTGTCCCCTAAGGGTGTGAAAACTATTTGACGTCTGACCTCTCCAACTTTTTTCAACGGAGGATTTGACGATTGTTCAGATGCTTGAAAAAGAGATTAATTTTTCCTTTTAATGGGCAAGTTTTGATTGCCTCTCTAAGTTTGTCCTTGTAGTACCTCCAAGGGTTATTCCCATAATTTCTAGCTTGAATGTGCTTAGCCACGGCTTATAAAGTAGTGAGGTCTTTAATTTTTCTAGACTTCAACCCCATCTCAACCATCTCTCCATGTTTAATCATTTCTAAGAATGGTTCCTATATCTGCAAGGACCCTCTCATAGAACATAGCTTCTTGTATGTCAATGAAGGTCATTACAATCTCAAATTCTGTCATTGATGGGATTACTTGAGCAGCCAGACATCTTCATCTTTGGGCATATTCTTAGAATGGCTCAGTATTCTACTTTTTAACTTTGGTAATTTGATATCTATCTGGAGCTATTTATGATTGGAAACTGTATTGGTTTAGAAAAGCATGGGCTAGTTCTTCCCAGCTATAGATTTTGGAATTGTCCAATCTGGCATACTATACTCTGGCCTCTCCAGTTAAACTTTTCTGGAATAATTGCATCATTAGCTTTTCATCCTCGATATATGACCTAAGTTCTCCAATAAACACCTTCAAATGAATGTGAGGATCTCTCAATCCATTATATTTCTCAAAATCAGGAGTTTTGAACTTATCTGGATAATGAACCCTAGGAAAGATGTAAAGGTCTAAATAAATCACGCTTCCATATGCTCCAATCCCTTTGATTAACTGGATGGTTTCTTCCATTTGCTGAACTTTCTTTAGAATATCATCAGTTTCCTGATCTTCTTTAAGATTGGTGATTTCAGGGGTTTTATTAGATTTTTCATGGATTTAAGGTTCAAGTATCTGTACTTCCTTTTCTTTCTTGTCAGTATATTGGCTTCCTCTTTGTGCAGAGGACTCTGTTTGAGTAGGTATTTATTAACCCTGAGTCCTTTTGTTTTGTTCTTTCAAAAAGTTAGCTAATTCTGATATCTGGTTTCTTAGTCCCTCGAACTCTTCTCGAGAAATAGGAGTAGATTCAGATGGGCACTTACAACCATGTCTAAAGGTGGGCTTAGTGCCTTTTTCAACTTTGATCGGGTAATGGGACCAATTGTTTCCCTACAAAAAGATTATGTAGTTTATTCTTGGTAAACACTAATAGTCTACATGTTATACAATATGTCTGTTTTAGGAGTTTTTTAATGTTTTCCTGCAAAATAGATGTCAATTATTTTGATGACAGGATAACATGACAGGTTTTGATAGGGAATGGAATGTATATTTGCATTTTTCTTTTTCTTTTCTTTATATTTACATGGAATAGTTATTTACACTGAATTGAAATTTACATGGAATTGAAAGGGAAAGACATGAAGAAACTTCCCTTCGAGTTTAGTTTATCAAAGGCTGACCTATCTTAGGCTACTCTTGCGGCTTTTCGGCATGAAGGTCCCCAGATCATCGTAATTTACTAGATGGGAAGTTAATCCGATCTTTCAATTGGAGCGGATCTGATTGGTGCCTTTCATGAGCCTCGCGGGATTATTCTTTGTTGAGTCCAATAATCAAACATTGACGGGTTCGCCTACTGGTGGAGGAATCACACAACATACATTCACATACATCATGTCTCACCGTATGAAATGATGAAATTGTGCGATGCACTAATACAAAACACAAAAATTGTGTGAGGCACTAAAGTGCAATAAATAGAGCATTCATTCACATCCATTTAATGTAAAGACAACATTCACACACAAACAGATAAGAAGGGAATTTAAAAAGATTGAAATGCGGCTTAAATCCTCAACTATCCCCAGTAGAGTCGCCACCTGTCGATGTCGGGAAAATTTTCCTTCTTTTGGAATTCCTCTTTTAGACTTTCTACCCTTTATATTCTCTATATGTGTTTTGAATTTTGTTTGAAAGGGCGGGTTTGACAAAAGGGTCTGACACAGAATGTCAATGATTTAAAAATTCAGAGTCGTCAGTTGGTAGTAGTGAAATGGTTGTACCAACTCAACCAAATTATGAAAAGTTTTGCAAAAAGGCCCAATTATTGGACTATATTTAACAGGCCTTGGAAACCAAGATTCATAGAGTTTGGGGGCTTGCTTAAGCAGGGGGGTGAAGGTATTAGGCACACCCTGACTTCCGTGAAAACATAGTTATCGCGTCTTTTCAATTCCCTAATTTACTTGAAGTGTGTGTGTGTGTGTGTGTGTGTGTGTGTGTGTGTGTGTTCGTGTATGTGTGCAGTTAATTGGGCCTAAGTGCATTATTTGGAAGTATTGTTATGCCTCATTTTCGCCTATATACAAAGGGTTTGACTTGTATAAAAATTCAACTTTAAGCAAATTATATAGAAATGATGTTTTGAAAATAGGTTTTCAAACT
Source organism: Panax notoginseng (assembly GCA_016801055.1). Classification (NCBI taxonomy): domain Eukaryota; kingdom Viridiplantae; phylum Streptophyta; class Magnoliopsida; order Apiales; family Araliaceae; genus Panax; species Panax notoginseng. Next base: position 155,342,124 of record CM029015.1, on the reverse strand, counting down.
CTTATGCTCACATAGTAATTGAAGCCTTTGATACTTCTATTTTATTCCATATTTGGCTTGTTTTGATTTTATTCTTGAGATGCAAAGCATCTTCGACAAAATAAAATACATATAAGTGTCGGGCTCCTTATGGGCATGAAAGCCATAGAAGTGACCCGAGCACCACAAATATGATTTACAAGCTAATTGTACAACTGAAAAGAGTTCATTATGGGAAACTGATCTAGATCCATCAGCTGGATCTTAAATCCCGTCCTAGGCTTACATAATGTTTTATGAATAGCCTACATAACAAATATATTGAAATAAAATAGGTATTAATCTAAATGTCGCAAAATAGAGGATTCATCAGTTTAATCCCTGCATGCGCGTAGTTAAAGCTTCCAGCTTCCTCTAGATACAGATCTAGGATCGCGTGGTTGCTTAATATTTACAAAACTAGAAGAAAACTAGATTTAAATAAATCTTAGCGATTCTAGCCCAACGGTTCTAGTTTTACAACTTTTGAACCGGTTAAAAGTTAGATATAGTTAGATTTAAATAAATCTAATCCACAAACATTAATATCACGGCTTTACATTGAATAAACAGTTAAAACATAAATTTTAATCACAATAACAATATATATATATATATATATATATATATATATATATATATATATATATATATATATATATATATATATATACGGTCCTGATCTTAAGCCCACCCCTTATCTAACATACCTTGATCACCCCCCTTTAGCGACGGATTGGGCGACGATTCGGTCCGTCGCTATATGTTCGGTATATATATAGAAAAGCAAGTAAAAGCTTCGGATCTAAAAGGATCTTACAGTATGTAGCGAGAAGAGCTTTTAAACCGCTTTTTAAGCTTGAAAACTCTGTTTCCACCTGTTAAAATTTGATATGTTGTAGTATATATGTATATGAGTGTTTACAAAGAAGGACATCGAATTTTGGGACACTATAGAAGGGGTTAAGAGCTTAAATGGATAGAATTCCCTTTATTTTCTTCTTCTTCTTTTTTATTTTGGCTGATAGGGGTGTCTATTTATAGACAAAAGTAGTCACGGGTCTACCCGCAGTAGCCGCTGGTCTACCTACAACTACTCGGGTGGGCCCGTGTCCCGTGGGTCCTGTTGTTTCGAAGTACGTGCACTCGGATCAACGCGATGTTCACTCGAGCCTTCATCATTTTTAATATGGAAATCTGATGGAGGCATGTTATACCTTTTCAGAAAGCCCTTTCTAATAGCTACACAATAACATGGGATTTGACATTTTTTGAATCCGGGAAGATGGGTCCATGACTAGATCTTCAAGTCTTCGCAGCCCATCCGTTGAGTTGTCTTGTGATGTTTTCACTCGGGATTGATGTTGTGGTTCTGTATGACCTCTTTTGTAATGATTTGGGCTGAATTGATGCTAAGTTGGCAAAATTACTATTTTACCCCTCTCGGGTTGGTTTCGGGCTTGGCGTAGCGACATATGTCTTCCTCGGGGTTATCTCCGAGGTTGACCTACTGTTTATCTTCAGGGTTGTTTCTAATATTGATTTGATTTCCTGGGGTTGTCTCTAGGGTTGGATTTGATCTCCTGGGGTTTAGCTTGATCTTCTGGGGTTGTCACAGGGGTTGTACTTGATCTCCCGGGGTTGTCTTCGGGGTTTGGATTTGATCTCCCTGGGTTGTCTCCGAGATTTGGCTTGATCTCCCGGGGTTGTCTCCGAGGTTTCGATTTGATCTCTCGGGGTTGTCTCCGAAGTTTGACTTGATCTCCCAGGGTTGTCTCCAAGGTTGTACTTGATGATTTTGATTTCCAAGGTTATCTCTGGAAGATAAAAAATGATTTTGCCCTTCTGCATGGTTAATAACAGGAACGCAAAATTTCGAGTGTCTACATTAATAAAAATAAATTAAGTGTTTTTAATTTATTAGTGGAATAAATTAAATAACTTAAGATTTATAATTAATTATTTGGAGAAATACTAATATTATAAATTAATAGGATTAGTCATCTTAATATTATTATTATTATTATTATTATTATTATTATTAAATTGACTAAATAATAATAATAAAGTATTTGGAGATATACTAATTGTTATAATTAAGTATTTGGAGATATACTAATATTTATAATTAAGTATTTGGAGAAATACTAGATTGTAAATTAATAAGAGGAGTCTTATTATTATTATAATTTTATTTAGTTCCTAATTAGATTGAGAATTAAATTAAAACCCAATTCCTTAAGGGTTAAGGATTAGGGTTAGTCTTTAAATAAGAGAAGTCTTATTATAGGAAAGACTAATGCAACTTTTTCAACTTGCATCTCTCTTGCAAGCATTCTCAAAATCCAAAGTTGTTAGGATATAGAGAATTAGGGTTAGCCACCCAAGATCTAGTAGAATCTTAAATCACATATTCAATTTGTTCCACTTGGGCGTTGCATACTTTTATGACGGACGTGTGATCTGTGAATTAGAGAGATCATGAAGGATCAAGGATTCGAATTTGGAGTCTTCATCGAAGGTTACACATTTCAAAGGTATATCTTTATCCATCCTCAATTAATGAGTTTACATAAGGCTACACAATGGATTGTTAAAAAATTTTAAATTGCTATTTTGTATGCTTCCGCTGCTATTTCAATTCGATTGTATGCTTTGATTCATTTTTAGCAATCCTACACCTACTTCCCACAAACAACGTATAAGCAAATATTTCCAAGTTCAGATACCTAGTCTCTACATCTCGAAGCACACGGTTGACATAATAGATGGGGAATAACTTTCTTCCCGTCTCTCGTACTAAAACCGCCCCTATCACCAATGAGCTAGCCGCCAAATAAAGCTACAAGGGTTTCGAGAATATCAAATTCATCAAAAACGGTGCCAAAGACAAATATATTTTGATCCCTTGGAATGTGTCTTCATACTCTGAAGTTCATTGGAAAGTTTTTTTCATTTTGTGGAGCCTTCAAAGTGTCGAAGAACGGGAGACAACGTTATGCTGACTTGGACATAAACCTCTGAAGTGCTATAATCCGACCAGTCAACCATTATACATCCTTGAAAGTCCAAGGAGACCTCATATTCATTATGGCCTTGATCTTCTCTAGGTTAGGCTCAATCCCCCACTTTCTTACTAGATATCCGGGGAATTTTCTCGAACTGAGACAGAAAGTGCATTTGGTCGGGTTCAGGCGAATGTTGTGATTCTGGATAGTTTGGAAGTAATCCTCCAAGTCATCCAGATGATCCCGAACAAATATGCTTTTAACGATCATGTCATCAATGTATACCTCTATACTTCACCCTAATTACTTCTGAAATACATAGTTTATTATCCTTTGATAGGTAGCTTTAGTGTTGAGTAATCTGAATGTCATCTTCTTACAAGCATAAATTCCCCGATAAGTAATAAAAGTCATCTTCGAGATATCCTCCTTACACATTAAAATCTTATTGTATCCCAAAAAGACATCCATAAAGCTTAACAGAACGAACCCCGAAGTTGCATTAATCAACTGGTTAATATGCGTAAAGGGTAGAAGTCCTTCTGACACGCCTTATTCAGATATGTGTAATCAATGCAGATCCTCCACTTCCAATTTTGCTTCCTGAATAACACCACATTTGCTAGCCACTCTGTATAATCAATCTCGAAGATAAAGTCAGTCGCTGATAACTTGACCATTTCATCGTCAATGATCTTCTGTCATTCTAGGGTAAAGATCCTTCTCTTATGTCAGATAGGTTTCTTGGCAGGATCCACACACAATCTGTGTATAGCTACTGAGTCATCAATCTTAGACATGTCACTGGGTACCCAAGCGAAGATGTCCGCATACACCCACAACAACTCTATTAGCTCAATTCAAAAGGTCTCCTTCAAACACGAACCAATTTTGACAACCTTTTCTTTATTTCTCGTGATTAGCTCTATGTATTTGGTTTCCTCGATTGGAAAAGCAAGGGGTTCCGTACTACCATCAGTGAAGGGTAACACCTCGATCTCTAACGTTTGTCCCTACTTACTGACCCCTGACGAGATTATAATATTTTGATAACACCTTCCACTGATATCTAAATCTCCTTTAACCTCGTCGATCCCATTTGATGTAGGAAACATAAGCTTGAAGTGGCGTATGAAAGTTACCACTTATAAAGCTTCCAACGTCAGCCGACCCAAGATAAAGTTGTATGTTGAATCCACTTATACCACAAAAAATTGAACATTCACGTTGACTTGATGTGGAGTCATACCAAAGATAACCGACAACTCGATGGTTCCTGCCACATGTACCGGATCATTGTTGAACACATACAAAGGAGCCTCTTACCCCACTTCCATCTTCCTACCTTCCAGGTCCAACCTTTGGTAGGCATGACTGTACAAGATATCAACCGAAAACCCATTATCGATCATCATCCTTCTCATATTTATCGGCCCAACCTATATTGTGATTACCAACGCCCCTTCATGTGACTCTACTGACTAAGACAGATAGTCTTCATCAGTAAAAGAGATGATCGTGATAGGGTAAGCCTGATCCCTCCTGGCAGACTGTTCGGATATTGTTAGTATTATGTCCACTAGATTTTGTTCCTTCTTTCCACTTATTGTTCTACTGACCCTCCCATGATGACGTCTACCACATTTTAGAAGGTTAGTTCTGTTCGGGCTACAAATCCTTTGGTTGTTCCCGATTTGCACCGTCCTATTTTTTTCCCAAACTTTCCTAACCAGCTACATAATGGACCAGTTCCCCATTTTGAACATTTATCTCTATCATATTTTTCAAATGGCGACAATCTTTGGTAGAATGCCTTGAACTCTAATGGTAGTCACAGTACCGATTCTGATTTCCCCTCCATGAATTCTTATTAGCGAGGCATGACTCAAAATAAGGTTTGTCTTTAATATCTTCTTATATCTATGTCTGATCCGTGTTGAGAGGGGTGTAGATCTTGTTGACACCCCGATTCGAGAAAGGTGGTCGACCACCTCCCGAACCCCCATTATTGAAACTTCTCTTTAAATATGTCTTAAAACTAATATTACTACTCTTATCTCGATCCCTAGGCTTATCTAATGAGTACGCTTACGACTTCAGACTCCCTATAGCCTCTTCAATAATGATAAATCCTTTCGCCCGATTATACACGTCCAACAAGTCCTTTGGTGGATGGAACATTATATCCTTTAAGAGCTTATTGAGGAAACCTCTTCTTTGCCCATGAACATAGCCTTCTAAGCGTCAAACTCCTTCTGCTGGAGGTGAAAAGCCTTCATAACATCCTTATTCTGCTGCATCTTACGGGCTAGAATCACCTCGTATTTGTCCCGAACGTCGTGCCCCCGATCCCTTTCTTTCTGAGTTTATGTCCGCGACTGGCTATCTGCGATACGACCATGGGATTGGGGGTCCTCTGACGAGCTGAGAACAATTGTCATTTGGTCGAAACTGGCAGAGCCTTTGATGGGCCCACATAGTTATTGTTAAGTCCAAACCTATCCTTAACGTGTTTTTTGGGTCTGAGCCGATCTTTGATTGAACCTTTGACTTGCGTCGTAGGATTGACCGAAGTTATCTCCTTGTCAGAAGCAATATTTGCTTACTCTCCATAATTCCTTCTGAATTCGTTAATGATTAAAAAATAAAATAGCACTAAGATCCCTCATTCTAGCACCAATGTTAATGCCAAGATTCGTCCACGCGTCCAATCACCAAACAACACGTTGAATCCTGCACAAAAATGAAATCACATTGAGTAAGCTGACGGCCTAGGCCGTCGGGGGATAGCTCTAGTGTGAGAATAAGTACATGCTAGAGAATAGGTTAACAATTGAGGCTTAATGTTTTAGTGCTCAAAATTATCATTACCTATGAATTATGGTATATTATTATATTTATAGTGATCGCATGTAATGCCCCCGAAACCCGGTTTATCTTCAAACCCGAGTTCGGTGGGTCAAGATTCTACCCACCTAGTAGATTCTTAAGACATGAATGTAATTAATATATTATTACAACACATTGATGCTAATCCCAGGTGATAAAACCTTTACATCTTCAAACTATAATATTAATGAATATTACATCATAAAAATATTACAATTACAACAAACTATAACAATACAAAATGTAATCCTCTAAGCCTTCTTTTTTAACGAATACCTTTCACTTAATATCACCTAACTAATCAAGTCCATTCGCTTTAGCTGCAAAAGTTTTTAGAGTTTTACATGAGTAAGCATTTAATTTCTGTAAGAACCCGAATTTTCAGAAAATATTAAAATAAGAATTTAGTAAATAAAATTCTTAAAGCATGAGAAGGGTTCAAATAAGAATATATATATATGTGTTACGAGGTATGTAGTATTGTGTTACATAGGGTAATATGAGTTATGTAATAAGTGATGTTGTGTTTAATAAATATATATCATTATTATATATTTGTTATAAATTGTAGAGATGAATTAGTAAAGAAGATGAATAGAAATTTATCTATCAACATTAAATAATTTATAGAGTTATTTTATGATAGTAAGTTGGTGACATTAAATATCTTTGATAATCACCAATTTATTGAGTATATGTATGAGTATGTATCAAGTCTAAGGCAGTGCAACCGTACCCTTTAATGGTGGATGTATAGGAGCTGGGCTAAACAATTCCTTCAGAGAGCGGAGGTATATACGAATTAGTAACCGATCTAACTCACTGTGAAAACAGTGTAGACGAGACAGAAACTAATTTGTTGGTTGTTTGTGGAAAACCACTCAGTGTACTATATTGAATACCATTAAAGACTCGATGTGTGCTAGGTTTGGACTTGTATATATGTACGTTGTTGATGAGAGAAGAAAATTGATATATCTTTAGATAAATATTAGTTAGAGATTTATTGACTAATATTGGGATATGGTTAAATGTATAGATTAAAGAAAGAAGAGTTGAACTTGAAGTTTAATGTCTAAATTAATGAAGAATGTAGTCATTGGAGATTTATTTTGGTTAGTATGATGAGATAGCATGTAGGGAGCATGTTAAAAGATTTGCGAGTTAAATTATGTTTCGTTTGAAGCATAGCATGTCTGCGTCCAAACTTGAGATGGCGAGGCCGCGCCACTCTCAACCCTAAGACCAGAGCAGTCGCGCCAGCCTGTAGACAGTTCATGATGAGTTCGTGTAATCTGAACTTTAGGATTGGTGTATTAGTAACTAATATGTTATAATAAGGATCATATTTGGTGTTCCAACTGTCCATGAATGGATTCAGATAATGAATCATGAATTGAATGAGAGTTTATTTATGGAAATTAGTATTGGTTAATTAAGTTATATTATTTAATATTATAATATAATGCTAAAGCCATGTGTGGTAGTAAATTGAATGGAAGAGGTAATTCAATCAAGTAAAATGGTGAATTAAGGATTATGTGTTGCATAAAGAAAATGGAAGGAATATGTTAATTTGATATTTTAAATATATTACATAGTATTGTAATATTTGAAAGATAAGTGATTAATAAAAGAATATGACCAATTTAGTTATAAATAATTATTGGTTAGAGATGGAAGAAGTTGTCTTGGGACAATCGAATAATTATACGTATAATGTATAATTTAAATAATTAATAGAGTAGATATTAATTATTTTAAGAGTAAAGGTTATACATATTACAAGTGTAAGGTAAGCTAAATAATTTAGCATTGAGGTGAAGTGTGTCACACAAACTTTATATTAAATAATGTGTAAAATGGAAAAATATGTGAGTAGTAGTATCATATAATTACCTAATGCTTAAGATTAAAGGAGGTGTGATAGTTAATTGTGGTTAATGATATACAAAAATATATAGTAAAAGTAATTAAATCATAAAGTTGATTTAAATAAGTTTGTTCATCTCATCCTATGTGATGAGATAATTATATGTATACTCTAAAAGATGGAAGTAAATAAATGTGTTATTAAAATATTTATTTCAATACCGATGTGTAAGTAAATAGTAAAAGAAGATATTTAGTTATTAGTGAGCAATTAAATTAAGTCCACACATGTTATAAATATTAAATTATGTGGACTAATGTACATGAATTATATGATGTGAGTACATAAATAATCCCTAATTTTTCTAATATAGTAACTATTGTACATTAAGATTTCATTTTGGGAAATTAAAGTAACTAAACTAAGCTAGTTGTTGGGATATAAGCTTGTCCCATTTTGTGAGTCTCATCGCATTCATCACGTGGATAGGTCATTGACCTAGCCTAGTGTGCTGCTGAAAACAAGAAAACTGATGATGAGAGTTGGAATTACTTTCCACCAACTCTCTCTTAACTGATGGCTTCCCCTTCTTCCCGTTGGTTTAATTTCTTGGGCAAAACTCCCAATTGGACAATAGTTTGGCTATATAAGGAGGCCTTCCCCTTCATTCTCAAGGCTGATAAATTGCTGAGATTGTTGTTATTGCATAGAGAGAGTGAGGTTGCTAAATTTGAGCTATAATCAGAAGTCTAAGGGACAATGTTTAGTCATTTAAGCTTCACAAAGGTATAATTCTTAAATCATGCTCTAAAGTTTGATTTTGAAGAATTCCTGAGAATTAGAATGGATTTCTTGATAATTAGTGTTCAATTGAATGTCATGGTATTATCAGAATTTTATGTTCGATATGATATTAATGTATAGTTCTTAGAATGCCAAATGAAAGTGTATTGGTTGTTTGGGCGGCCAAGTCTGGGTTGGTGCCGAAGTGGCGCGGCTGCGCCACTTCCCAGTACAATCCCAGCGCGGCCACGCCATAGACCAATCTTGAATTCTAGTTTTGTTTCTTTCTGGTATTCCAAGCATGTTAGTTTGACTTAACTACGTATGTAAAGGGACCTAGCATGTAATTTAAAGTTGCTTTGCAATAATGAGTTGTATGAGTTGGATTATAATGATTTTAAAATAGAAAACTTGAAGTTTTGTAAAGCAAAATATGATGGACCTTATATCGTTTAAGTTCTGACCTTTCAAGCATGTATGCTAGGGTATCTTATGCTTCTAGACATGACAGATATGATCACTATCTAGCTAAGCATGATTTAAACTTTTCAAGCATGGTTTATGATGAGATTTCAGGTGTTAAACTATTCAACCTTGGTCTAAATTAGTATAAATATGAGCATACATATATGGCTTAGTTAAATGTACAAATGAGTATAAGTTATGATTCAAAGTTACTTTGTATACTAATTGGGTTTAGCATGAGTTTTTAAAAGAAAACTTGAAGTTTTGAAAATGAAACTTGACGAACCTTATGTCTTTTAAGTTCTGACGTTGAGAACATGTGAATGTGGCCTAGTTATGTGCGCGGATGAGTAAGGAATGTAATTTCAAGATACATTGCTCATAAAAGGTTGTCAAGCTCGATTTAATATGTGTTTTAAAGAGAAATTTAAAAGTTTTAGAAACTAATGTTGATGAGCATTGTAGTACTTGCATTATGACCTTATAAGCAAGCATGATAGGGTTGTTTATACCTTTAAGAATGAATGATAAGTGCACTCAATTAGTTAAGCATGGCATAAGTTATTTAAGCATGTTTTAAAAGTAAGAACTATACTAATTGTGTGTAAGTGAGTTTGATACACAAAAGCATGCGTATTAAGGATTGTTTAGTATCGTTATGTGAATTAACATAGCGAGTTCCTTATTGGAATAACCTATTTAGTCTCGATAAAAGAGTTTTAGATAGAGGAAGTTGTGTGCTTGATTCAAGTTTTATCTCAAAGTTGTTTTAGATATCTGAGAAGGTGTTCGATTGGGTCGATAGACTATTGGATATGTTAATCCTAGTTGAGCAAATGAGTTCAAAGAAACTAAAAGTTTTAGAAGTTAACATCAACATTAACAAATGTGCGAAACCAAATTTGTTTTAAACCATATCTTTATGTTTTGGTACTGTGTTCAAAAATATTAAGGTGCTAGCAAGAGAACTAGATTTTTGAAAATGTCAGTTCTGGTTTTGGCAGGGAGTAGCGCGGTCGCGCCACTCCCAAGCTTAAATGCAGCGCGGGTGCGCCGTTCTACAAAGTGACCAAGAGCAGTTTGTTAACTTCATGGTCTTAAGTTATGGTTATATGTTGTCCTTAAAGACTACAAGACATGAAAACAAGATTGTTTAGATAAATATAATAGTAGAATGAGTTAGTCTCATGGTTATCCTAAGTTCAAGTAAAAATGAAACCAAGTTAGGAAACAATATTTATTCTTATATTAAGAGTTTATGAAATGTATGACTGATGGGTATGAATCCATGATTGTATAACTGTGTAGGAATACACACAGTGCAGATAAGCTTTAAGCAGTTAATTCGTAGTTGATAAACTACGAATCAGGCAAGTCTTTCAGTTCCTATTTGATATATGAATTCTATAACTATTAGATGAGATATATTATGCTATGAGAATGTTGATGTATATATATGAAACACATATAAGATATGTATGAAATGTGAATGTTGATCTTTGATAATATGCTTGTAAAGTAAACCTATATGCCTGTTATGTGTGAAGTAACATGCGTAGTAAATATTAATTGATTATAAATGCATGAGCTGAGTATGTTATTGTATGTTATGTGCTGCATGAAAACTGTTAGAATTGCTGGCCTGTCGAGCTCACCTTTGCAAATAACCACTTTTGCAGGTTAAGGACTCATGGTAAAGTTACGTGCTACTTGATTGATAAAGTTCAATAGCATCGATGGAGATTGATTTATTTATTTAAATATATGCTCTTGAACCATTTTAGGTTCTAGGAGATATACATGATAGTAGTTTATGATGTGTAATACATGATAAGTTATAAAGTTGTGCCATGTGGTACATAGAGGAATTTGAATCGAATTGTAAAAATTTATACAGTAAATCGAATAGAATGTATCATAATATAATTTGATTCAATGATATGTAATTGATTCAAGTTAAGATATCAATAAAGGATTTATTTTAAAGGAGATTGAAAAAGTTTAAATTATTCAGCATATTTATATAACATCGAATATGATATAAGACAGGAATGGTAAATGACCAAGATTTGAAACTTATAAAAGTTAGTGGTCATTACATAGATCCTGAAAATTGAATGAATTTATATTCTAAATTGTAATAAGCAAAGTTATATTCATTAAGTTATGAATAAAAGATATAATAGTTTGATGATAGTGGTATCGTGGTAGATCGGATCCGAGGTTCGAAGGGACCCGGATTTGGGGGCGTCATAATTTCCCAGCAAGTTATAGCAGTTGAATAAATAATAAAATCAAGAATCAATTAATCATTCTTTGAAAACTTCGTCAACGAAACAATAGTTGAGAGGCAATTCGAATAAATAGGAATAACTTAAATCCCTATCATTCTTAAGTATCACAATCTCTAATAATCAGTCTTACTGACTTTCACCTATTCATTTCATAAATCCTACATTTTTTACACTAACAGTGTCTATATAAGTATCATAACACAATCTGTGTTTATTTCCACATACATTTTATCATGTGTCCATCTAAAACAATTAGCATGGACTTAATCATAATGTAATTCATGCATCAATAGAACTGTAACACCTTAAACAGTTCAATAACATGACATTTCTTACAAAAAGGCACATAAGTGCAGATATTGGTAACCAGCACAGTTCTTAGCTCAAAAACTTGTACAAATGTAATCTATTTGCACAAAAACATGAAACTTGCATTCAATTCAATAAGAATGAAGTTAGGAAATTTGCTAAACTACAACATTAGAGTACGTTAAGAAACTTGCCTTTCACGTGATTTATCGGAACACTATACAGTCCCTCCTCAAACCACCTATATATATCATTAAGGTCAAGTATACCAATTACTTACGTATATATGTCACTTATGGTTTACTTTAACTCTATTCTAGGTTTTATAATGTCTGTTTCATAATAATTGGAACACTATTAAAGTTATTTACATTCAACTTGGTGTTTCAATGTTCGTATGTCGTACGCCCAACTTGTCTAACCTGAACACTTAACCGACACGCCATTGTGTATGATTAACACCTCTAATACATCTACCATTCCTTAGTTTACAATACTCTAGACTATATTTCCAAAGTTCAATGTTTAGAACTCAGAATTACTAGTCCAACATGGTTTGGTACCACGGCGTCCCGAAGAAGCATTACAGTTTGCCTCTGAATACACAACCTTCCTAAAGATGCTCATTTTCAACCTTGATACTAACCTTAAATCACAAAACTTAAAGAATGAAAATTTTAGGTCTACTTTTTATCTTTTTGAATCATCCTGAATCACCTCAATCGGAGTTCTGACGAAAGAGTTATGCTTAATATACCAAAAGACATCTTTTCACCACTTTTGGGTCAGCGCCCCGACACCCAAATTATACCTATTTCCATAGCCTCGACGCTGGTGGGCGGTAGGTGCTCGGCCAAAAACTTAGTTTTTTAAAATCTTCGGTTCCGAATAGTTTTAACACGCCTACTTTGACATACCCTAACTTACTCGTCCGATACTTGTGTCTATTTCTTCCGTGTAACAAATTCTTCAAATCCCCCTAGATAGAAAAAGTTTCACAAGTCTCTAACTTGTTGAGAAATTGGCTTAAAACCCATCTGGGAGCCATTTTTCGTCGAAAGACGTTTTTAACATCAAAATTTTTAAACTTCACAACTTACTCATCTAAAGTCGAATTGAGTTCGCTCTTGAGCCTACGGCTCACGTATTCACCCAACTACATAAGCCATGGAAAGAAATAATTTTTGGAAATGTTAACTACCCTTACACTTGACTCAAAAAAGTACCAAGTTAGGGTTTTTCACGTTTAACAATTTTACGAAAATTTTTGCCATAACTTTGTTATAGCGTTTTTTTCCTCCGTTCCACTTGAAAAAACTTAACAATCCACATACCTAAGATTCCATCTTTCTGGAATCATGCAACAATACACAGACAACACATATTAAGTTCGTTTACAGTCCACTATTACTTGTTTTCCATCCTCAAGCTTAGGCGTACCATTTTCATTATTTGGTTTACTTGATATGCATCATTTAAGGTGTCTTAACGAAGTGATCTCGTTCATATACACCTTATAACTTTGAGATCCACCATGATCTTCACTTAACCAACCACCAACAACTAACAAACTCAAGGAAAGAAAAATCAAAGACATAAAAATGTGGATGGTTTAGAGACTTACCATTGAGGTTCTTCTTCTTCTTCTTCTAGCTTTGATCTTGATTTGATCTTGCACATCCTCTCCTTCCTTTTGAGCCGCCCACTTCTCTCTCTCTCTCTCTCTCTCTCTCTCTCTCTCTCTATTTCTAAATCTCTAGCTTTCTTTCTTGCTCTCTTATTCTTTCTTTCTAACACTTAGCCAATTTTGCAAATGAATGAGATGATACTTTGGATTTTTCTTATTTAAAAGCTACTTTCCATTCCTTATAAGTTGGTCATGTGACTCCCCCAAACAGTGATAACAACACGTAAAATAAATATACAACTATCATAAACATGATTGCTAACATATTCAGCCACTTAGGACAATTTAACAACAACTAAAACCATTTTAATTTCTCAATTTTCATGTTTTTCCTATAAAACTCCATTTTTGATATTCATCCCAAAAACCATCACTGTGAATTCATTATTTGTTCAAATCACTACACTCAAATTACGTTATACACGTATCTTAATGAACTAACATATACAAACTTCAATTTATAACTTCACATACAAATTGGCCACTAAAAATGATACTTACATAGCTACATATGAAAACATATATACTGACAAAATTTTTGCCACTATTAACTGTAATTAGCATACGATTATTGTTTAAATATAATCTCTAATAATCATAAATATATAATCACAAGTAATCCCATTGTATAGCAACAATTCAACAATTTGAAATTTACAGATTCTATAAAAGTGTGTCGTAGCCTCATATATACATACACATATATAGATATATAACACTAAGGTTGTGAACATACCTTCAATTTCTAATACAAATGCTACTAATCACTAGAATTTGCTGTGAAAATTCGTAACTCTCTCTCAATTTTCTCTGAAGCTCTCAAACTCACTCAATTCTCTCTGTTTTAGCAAATAGAATGCGTAAAAGAAAACCAACTTGTATGCGTAATGATATTATACAAAACTGATAACCCTTAATAATACTACTAAATGTTTTATCAGTTACTAACGTATATAATATAAATATATTTTATTATTTTAATTTATTTTATTTATTTATTTTAAATTTCAAATTTTAGAAATTCCAAATGCCACAAGGCTTGTATGGCAAAACCATTTAATTTTAAAGAATTAAAATATTTAGGCCTTGTTTGGTAAAAACTAAATTAAACCCTTTTTAATTTATTTTAATAAACATTTTAGTTTATAATTATAATCACATACTATATTTTAATTAAATATAGCATTTTAGCAAATATCACAAAATTATAATTTCTATTATAACTTTATTTAGTAATTTAATATACCATCTAAATTATTAAATCAAAACAACAATAGACACGTCAAATAAATATTTATATTATTCGATAAATATTTAATTTTATAATTTGAAATTTCGGATCGTTACATCCTTCTCTCCTTACAAGGATTCTGTCCCCAGAATCACAATTCAAATAATCAAATCGTCACATTCTCCCCTACTTACAAAGATTCTGTCCCCAGAATCGAAGACACAGACTAAAAAATTAACTCAGGATAATTATTTATCATATTAGCTTCGAGTTCCCACGTAGCCTCTTCGATATTGTGGTTCCTCCACATCACCTTCACAGAAGGTATCACTTTATTCCTGAGCACTTGTTCTTTCCTGTCGACTATCTGGATAGGAATCTCTTCGTAAGATAAATCTTTACTGAACTGTAACGGTTCATATTCAATCACATGCTTGCAATCGGGTTTATACGGTCGTAACACCGACACATGAAAAACATTGTGCATATGCTCCAATTCTGGAGGTAAAGCTACCTCATAAGCTACTTCTCCCACTCGTCGCAAAATTTCTAAAGGTCCAATAAACCTGGGGCTGAGCTTTCCTTCCTTGCCGAAACGAATTTTCCCCTTCCAATGAGAAACTTTTAGGAACACGAAACTTCCTACTTTAAATTCATGATTCTGCTTGTGTTGATCAGCATACTTTTTCTGTCGATCCTGAGCAGCTACCAGTCTTGCTCTGATGAGTTTGATAACTTCAGTGGTCTGCTGTACTAGTTCTGGGCCTAACAGTTGACGCTCACTAACTTCATCCTAGCATAGTGGAGTTCTGCACTTTCTGTCGTATAACGCCTCGTACGGTGGCATACCAATGCTTGTATGGTAACTGCTGTTGTATGCAAATTCCACCAACGGTAGATGATCATCCCAGTTTCCTTTAAAATCCATGATGCATGCTCTAAGCATATCTTTTAGCGTCTGGATTGTCCGTTCGCTTTGCCCATCAGTTTACGGATGATATGCGGTGCTCATCTTCAATTGTGTTCCCATGCATTCTTGTAGTCTCTTCCAAAAATTTGATGTGAACCTTGGATCTCTGTCTGATACAATTGACACTGGAACTCCATGTCTTGAGACGATCTCGTTAACGTATAGCTTCGCCAGCTGATCAAGATTAAATCTAATCTTTATTGGTAAAAAGGGTGCAAATTTTGTCAATCTGTCCACTATCACCCATATCGCATCGTATCCTTTTTGTGTCGTTGGAAGACCTACCACAAAATCCATTGTGATATGCTCCCACTTCCATTCCAGTATTTCCAACGGTTGAAGTAATCTGCTTGGTCGTTGATGCTCTGCCTTCACTCTCTGGCATGTCAAGCACTTGGCAACGCATTCTGCAACATCTCTTTCCATGTTTGGCCACCAAAAATGTCACCACAAATCTTGATATATTTTCATACTTCCTGAATGAATCGAGCATCTTGAGCTATGAGCTTCCGTCAAGACGTCTTCTTTAATATCTTGTACTGCTGGAACCCAAATTCGTCCCTCGAATCTTAACATTCCCTCAGTATCGACCTTATACTTCACTACTTTACCCTCGGCCATGCTTTCCTTTATTTTCTTGCATTCTTCATCATGTAGTTGTGCGTTCTTCACTTTGTCCACTACAGTTGGACCAGCTTCTATCTAGAATAATTTTTCACCGGATTCTTCTGGAAATTTGATTTCTAGCTCTAGCATTGCCATTGCTGAAATGAGCTCCTCCTTATTAGTTAACAACATCAACTTTTCTCTGCCTTTCCTACTCAAGGCATCTGCAACCACGTTAGCTTTGCTTGGATGATAAATGATCTCACAATCGTAATCCTTTATCAATTCCATCCATCTCCTTTGCCGCATGTTCAGGGCTTTCTGTGTGAAAATATACTTCAGACTTTTATGGTCTGTGTAGATCTCACATTTTTCTCCTTAGAGATAATGTCTCCATATCTTCAATGCAAACACAACCGCCGCCAACTCTAAATCACAAGTCGGATACCCTTTCTCGTAGTCTTTCAGTTGCCTTGATGCATACGCAATGACTTTGTCGTTCTGCATAAGGACACAACCCAATCCTTTGTGTGAAGCATCACTATACACCACAAAGTTTCCTGTATTATCTTGTAATGACAACACAGGTGCCACACTTAACTTCTTCTTCAGTTCTTAAAAACTTTCATCATACTTCTCCGTCCAAACAAATTTTACAGATTTCGTTGTCAAATTTGTCAACGGAGTGGCAATCTTGAAAAAATCCTGGATAAACCGTCTATAATAGCCTGCCAATCCCAAGAAGCTTCTCACTTCTGATGGATTTCTTGGTTGTTCCCAACTTATCACAGCTTCGAGTTTTGATGGATCTACGAAAATCACATCCTTATCGATTACATGACCAAGAAATTGTACACGTTCTAGCCAAAACTCACATTTAGAGAATTTTGCGTACAACTTTTCTTTCCTTAATGTCTCCAGTGTCAAACGTTAGTGTTCCACATGTTCCTCTTGAGTTTTAGAGTACACCAAAATATCATCGATAAATATCACCACAAACTTGTCTAAAAATGGTTTAAACACCCTGTTCATCAAATCCATGTACGTTGCAGGGGCATTTGTCAAACCAAAAGACATTACTAAAAATTTATAATGTCCATAACGAGTTTGGAATGCCTTCTTCGGTACATCCTCCTTCCTCACTTTCAATTGGTGATACCCACTTTTCAAATCTATTTTCGAGAAATATCTAGCACCCTTCAATTGATCAAATAAGTCATCTACTCTTGGTAATAGATATTTGTTTTTAATACTGACCTTCTTTAATTCTCTATAATCAATTCAAAGACGTATTGACCCATCCTTCTTCTTCACGAATAATACCGGTACTCCCCACGGTAACACGCTCGGTTAAATGTACTTCTTATCCAACAACTCTTGTAGTTGTACCATCAATTTCTTCATTTCCACCGGAGCCACTCTGTACGGGGCCTTCGATATCGGAGCGGTTCCTGGCGCTAAGTCGATCACGAACTCGATTTCTCTATCAGGTGGAAGTCCTGGCAAATCCTCCGGATAAACGTCCACAAATTTCCTAACCACTAGTATCTCTTCCAATTTTACACCCTCCTTCTTTTGAGTATTGACTATGTAGGCTAAGTAGCCCACACAGCCTTGACTCAACAACTTCTTGGCCTGCATCATCGTCAAACATCTCATTTGTCTAGGCAATTTGCTACCATAAAAAACTACCTTTGACGGAGTCATAAGGTTTACACATTTCTTTTGGCAGTCAATTATCGCTCCATAATTGAATAGCCAATCCATTCCCAATATCACGTTAAACTCTCCGAGTTTTATCGGGATTAAATCTACCATCATAATATTCCCCTTCATATTCACCCTATAGTTCTTGTATACGAACCTAACAGGAATCACTTCCCTATTCACAATTTCTATGTTTAAAGGAAAATTCAGTTCTTCACTAGGTATTTCTAACTTCTTACCAAATTTATCAAAGATAAACGAGCAAGTAGCATTTATATCATTAACTTGGATAATACCTGACACGACATCTTTTGATTGCACCGCGTCCTGCACCGTCATATTGAAGGTTCTGGCTGTGGGCTTATTTGTTGACGTTGGTCCAGCAATAGCCAATGCACCTCCACTAGCATTTCCATTGCTTCCAGCTGTCTCGCCTGACTTCTTCTTTGGACACTCGCGAGCAAAATGATCCTTTGACCCACAGGTGTAGCAAACATTCTTCTTGGGTTGAATGCAATTTGGGGCAATTGAAGCATACTCATTTCCCCATGAAACACACACCCTTGTGAAACTTTTTGCATGTAGCACATGCTTCAAATTTCTTCTTTTGCTGGCTTCCTTACTGATTTCTAGCTCCCCCATTCGCATTCCACTTCCTCTTCAAACTGTTGTTGCCATTTCCACCATTATACCTCCACCATTCTTAACTTCACCTTCACTCTTCTTCTTCCTCTGCTCTTGGTTATGTTTTGTTACTGCCTCGCCTCCACTCTCAGCGAGAATTGCCTTCTCCATCACCGTTGTAAATGTTTTCAACTGGAACAAGGAGACCCTACTGTACAACCAAGGCTTCAATCCTTGTTCAAATCTCTTCGCCTTGCACTCGTCTGTGCTAACTTGATATGACGCAAACCTCGCCAACTCGTTGAATCTAGCGACATACTCAGATACCAACATCGTTCCCTGCTTCAGTTCCAAAAATTGCACTTCTAGCTGACTCTTCGAACTCTCTGGGAAAAAGGTCTCGAAGAATATCTCCTTAAACCTATCCCAGGTCATAATCCCTTGACCTCCTCGGGTTTTATTGGCTTGCCACCAATAACTCGCCTCTACTTTCAACATGAATATTGCAAAAGCAGTCTTCTGATCATCCCTTACCCTAGCGACATCAAACACCTTTTCTATCTCCATAATCCAGGTTTGTGCCTTTACTGGATTCATAGACCCACGGAATTCAGGTGGTCCAACCGCCTTGAAATCCTTAAACGTTGTACCTTGGTTCTAAGGTTGATTCCGTAAAGCACCAGTCAGTAACGTCACTAGCTGCTGAACTAGGTTATCTCCCACATTATTATTGTTGGTTTCCTCAGTGGTTCTCTGCCGTGGTTGGCGTTTTGGAGGCATTTTCTGTTAAAATACACCCATTAGATTCTATTCAACCTTTAAAGTATTATATATTTAAATTGCACATCATAAAAGATTATCACGTAACACATAACACTTTGAATAAAATAATAACTTTTATTCCTTAATAATCTTTTTGAAAACATCATAACAATAGCATCACTGCTATTTACATTACTTCCCTGAACTACTAAAGTTTCGGGATAACATCATTATCATATACCATAGGTTACATCACACTTGGGATTTACATATTATTTAACATTTTATTAGTCTCATCACAGACACATTCTCTACGATGTCCTACTAAGATAGTCCATAGCCTTTTGACGTTCTTCTTCCATAATCCGGAACATTGTTCGATAATCTAACACGTACGATGGCAGTCTCGAACTGAATATGATAACCCATGACCCGATCTTGAGCTCGATTAATCACAGTGTTGAATATGTTATTCATCTCCTCCATCTTCATCCTTTTTGCTTATGTGTCTCTTCTTGCTATCCCGGCTCGTTGATAAGCTTCCTCGTACGCGTGTTTGGATCTTGCCCTCTTAGTCGATTCCTCCCTCAACTTGTTCTTCAGCTCTGCAATCTCCGCTGCCATTCGTTCGTTCTCTCCTTCAGTGTGAACCAACTTCTCTTCAACATTATTCAGACGTTCCTCTTGATCTAGAATCTCATTCTCCTTCTGTGCGATCGATCAGCTACTATCTCTTGCAACTCCTCAACGGTATCCTGAAGTTCCACGTTGCGATCGTAGACTTCATCGTATATACGAGCAGCTATCGAGTTAAGTGGAAGTTCTTCATCCTCGTTCTCCTCATCCGACTGTGGCAGCTCAACAGGGTCCTCCTCATCCGTCTGTATCTCGTCATCCTCATCAGGTATCCTCTCCTGCTCAACTACTGTGACCGACGGAACTGTTTCCCGTGGCAGTAGTTGTTCCCAAATTACCTGAACATCGCGAGGCTCCTCCTCTATAGCCTGACTGGATCCTCCTATATTAGTCATCCTGTTAACTAAATTTTAAGTTTTAATTACTAATCATTACTACTCGACACTCACGAGCACATAAGTTGTAATCACATAAGCATATAAGTATTTTATTACTTCTTCCTTAATAACTCAATAAGAGTTTATCATCACTATCTTTTCAAAGGTTACTTCCTAAGGCTTTTCTCCCACCTAAGGTTCATAACCTAAGGCTTTGATACCAACCTGTGACACCCCCAAACAGTGATAACAACACGTAAAATAAATATACAACTATTATAAACATGATTGCTAACATATTCAGCCACTTAGCACAATTTAACAACAATTAAAACCATTTTAATTTCTCAATTTTCATGTTTTTCCTATAAAACTCCATTTTTGATATTCATCCCAAAAACCATCACTGTGAATTAACTAAATATGCTAATGTTAGAGTCTTATAACATTAGAAATGAAATTACTGAACGTACATTAACTGATAGTAAGCTGGGAACTAAAAACTTGCCCAACATGGTATTAACTCATGCAAAGAATTAAAACATTTCAATAATAGAGACGAGAGTTCAAAAACTACGTTCATTATACAATAATAGAACTTAAGAAACTTTCTTAACTATAAACAAGTTAGAATGAATCAATCAAATGAGAATTTCAAATAACATTAGAGTTAAAGTTTGCTCGAATGAATTTTAGGAACAATTGACTTATTCAATAACAGTTAACATAAAAAAAACTTGCTCAATCAAAAGAATAAAGTTACACAATGTAATAATAGAACTAACTCAATGAAAGTGTAGAGTTAGAAAACTTTCTCAATATAAAAAGATAAGGTTTAGAAACTTGCCTTGAGCGTAAGCTATAAAATTAAACTCACGATCACCTACACATAATTTTAGAACCACAATACCTATTAGATATGCTAACATTCCATAACATGTTCATTACCATTTACATTTCAAAAACTCTAAGTGTTTTACTTCGCAAGACTTGTCTAACTTTCATTATGTATACTAAATTATCACATAACACGTTCTTGATTTACTAATCATTTTTGCAACTTTGGACTTACTAACCACAATTCACTATGTTATGTTAACCTTAACATTACCCATTTAACATGCTAACATAATTTCAGACCATGTTATGATGCTTTCCCAAATCTGCAGCAATAGTAGAAGCTAGAATCTCAAACCACGGTATGGCTCAGCTACGCAATACAAAGGCCTGGGACCGGCACAGCTGCGCCGTTTTTTGCCTTGGCACCGGCGTAGCTGCGCCGGTGCTCAGACAGACGCAAAGAAGGCTAATGAATAGTAGCCGACTTTAGCCCAACAAACACAAATTTCACCCACCAAACAGTGATAACAACACGTAAAATAAATATACAACTATCATAAACATGATTGCTAACATATTCAGCCACTTAGCACAATTTAACAATAACTAAAACCATTTTAATTTCTCAATTTTTATGTTTTTCCTATAAAACTACATTTTTGATATTCATCACAAAAACCATCACTGTGAATTCATTATTTGTTCAAATCACTCCATTCAAATTACGTTATGCTCGTATCTCAATGAACTAACATATATAAACTTCAATTTATAACTTCACATACTAATTGGCCACTAAAATTGATACTTACATAGCTACATATGAAAATATATATACTGACAAAATTTTTGCTACTATTAACTTTAATTAGCATACGATTATTGTTTAAACATAATCTCTAATCATCATAAACATATAATCACATGTAATCCCATTGTATAGCAACAATTCAACAATTTTAAATTTACAAATTATATAAAAGTGTGTCATAGCCTCATACATACATACACATATATAGATATATAGCACTAAGGTTGTGAACATACCTTCAATTTCTAATACAAATGTTGCTAATCATTGGAATTTGCTGTGAAAATTCGTAACTCTCTCTCAATTTTCTCTGAAGCTCTCAAACTCACTCAATTCTCTCTGTTTTAGCAAATAAAATGCGTAAAAGAAAGTCAAATGGTATGCGTAATGATATAATACAAAACTGATAACCCTTAATAATACTACTAAATATTTTATCAGTTACTAACGTATATAACATAAATATATTTCATTATTTTAATTTATTTAATTTGTTTATTTTAAATTTCAAAATTTAGAAATACCAAAAGCCATAAGGCTTGTTTGGAAAAACCATTTAATTTTAAAGAATTAAAATATTTAAGCATTGTTTGGTAAAAACTAAATTAAACCCTTTTTAATTTATTTTAATAAATATTTTAGTTTATAATTATAATCACATACTGTATTTAAATTAAATATAACATTTTAGCAAATATCACAAAATTATAATTTCCATTATAACTTTATTTAATAATTTAATATACCATCTAAATTATTAAATCAAAACAAAAATAGACACATCAAATAAATATTTATATTATTCGATAAATATTTAATTTTATAATTTAAAAATTTGGATCGTTACAGGTCACCCAACTAAAGTCTTCTAAAGTCTTTCCCCTCATCTTGAAAGCTTACTAATCATCCCCCAAGTTAGCATAATCAAACCACAATAAAAACTAACTTAAGGCACTTAATAACCACTTAATGGCTAAGACATCTTATTGGGGAAATAACCAATTAATTGCTTGTCTAAATAAGCTGAGTCATGCTAAATGACTCACCATTTGTCCCCTCCACCTTCCATATTTCTTGAAACTTTAGGACCAAAATGCCCTCACTTTTGCATCCTTTATCCCACATGGTATAATTGTCCAACACATTAGCTTTGGCTAAAAGTCTTAGGTTTTAACCCTAAGGCTTGAACCATGGCTCAACCCTAATTATGTCATAACCTAGCTTCTCCATTGGCTCAACCCTAGTCATGTTATAACCTAGCTTCTCCATTGGTTCAACCCTAGCCAAGCTCTCTAAACCCTAGGCTCAACCTTAACCTAGCCTTTCCAAACCCTTGGCTCAACCCTAGCTAAGCCATTTCTACCCTAACCAAGTCATTCCAAACCCTAGGCTCGGTTAGTCCAAAATTAATTTAATTTTTTATTTTCTTTTTAGTTTGATTATCTAACATTTTTGGTTACGTTTTCGTAACCCGCTCGATTAGCCGAAAAATTGACTTTCGATTTTTGAAAATTCGATTTCGCCACCATTCCCCCTTTTTCGAAGAAACGCTATATCGTAATTGGAAAAGTCGAAAAAACGAGTTTGTGTTTTTGCGTGAATAGTGTTTTTACGGCTTTTTCCGGAAATTTTTTTACTAGATATTTCATCTCGCCATCTCAAATAAACGCTAGGACGTAATTCGAAATTCTCGAAAAAGTACGTTTATTAGCGTTTTTCTGCGTTTTCTGTGTTTTTATGAATAATGATTTTTCGTCTTTTCTCGGAAAAATTTTATTTCCTTATACGATCATAAAACTCGTAAATTCCATCACAGAAACATGTTCCACCACAAAAATTGAACTTTTAACACATAAAACGGAATAATATTTATAAAATCTTATTTTATTCAATAATATTCCAAAATATTTAATTTACAAACTAAGTAAAATTTATGGATCATCACATCACATCCTTAATGCCCTATCACCGAGTTAGAATAAGACTCATTATCATCATAATTACCATAGTAGGACAACAGTCAATCTTCTTAAAGAAAAGAAGTTAAATATATTAATGACTCTTTTTTTTAGAAATTAAAAACTGAATAAAATCAAAAATGAAGATTTTTTAACAACCAAGTCTCCTGACTAGAGCGTACATTCTCGTGGTAAAAAAAATTCATGTGAGATAGGTCCCACCGAATCGTCCATCACTACTAAATAATCCATAGAAAATGATGGTACCGGTAGTAGTGGCAACAGGTTTCTGCTGAACTAAACTGATAGGTTATCCTTGCTTCCAAGGATAATGACTTTATGCCTACTCTGTCCAAATTTTGGTTTAGACCACTCTTTTTCACATCATAAAAAATGTAAATCTAATAAAATTAAGGGAAACCTCCTCTGTTTAAGAATAAAATCCGTCAAAAGAATTAAAAAGGTTTCTTGGCAAGTGAACGGGTAAACATGTTCCTATCTTTAAGTACATGACAAAAACAGAATAACAGTGGAAACAGGACATAGAAAGACATTTCGAGATCAAGTAACCCGCTCCACATCACTTTAGTCTCTAGTTCAAACCAAACTTGGCTCCTATATTAATAAGGGAAAATTTTCTTTAAAAAATAAATAAATAAAACTAAAAAAAACAATTATATTTTTTCCCTAACCCTTTCACTTTGAAGCTTGGAAAAGTGAGGAAGAAAAAAGTGTTAAGAAAAATAGTTGGTCATTACTATTTATTGATCTCTCATAGAATATATTTCATATCCCACATCAAATATCTTGAAAAATATATGTATTAGTAGTGTATAAGGACTAGAGTCAACTCTTTCCATTGCTAATAAGTTTAAAGTTGAGAGTTTGATATCTTTATATGTGCTGTACTTAAGTCAAAAATCATAGATTTTGGAATAAGCATATTGTTGGGTTGCCCATTTTCACATAATGGGTTGTCTGAATTGGGCCCGATTTCAGGCAACTATATCTTAAGCGCCCATAACAAACTCCCATATCCAATATTAACTCTTGTATGATATTTACCTTTTCTAATATGATCTCTTTATAAAATTCCAATTAGGAATTGTAACCCTTTTTTTAATATGATCTATTTATACAATTCCAACTAGGAATTTGTAATCTTATTGAGATGTTGTAGAAAAACTATAAATACAGGTTAACAATAGACATAAACATTGACACTTTTAGACTACTAAATACTAGCTCCTCCATTGGTAACTCATCTTGAAGCATGTTCTTACTCTCACACTGGAGGTATCCCTTAACTCTTGTATATATAGTACTTACCTTTTCTAATATGATATCTTTATACAATTCCACTGCTAGAAAAAAGGCATATAGCGAAGGTTATGACGCTCCCAAAATAGGTCCACATAACCCATTCTGAATTGCCAAATACATGGTACAGAATCTAAATACAAACTTCATTAATACAACTGTCGTGCAAAATACGACAACATATATGATGTGAGTTTTAATACAAATATTTTCTTATAGATGTAGACACTCGAAATTTTCTGCACACCTATTACTGACATTGCAGGAGGGCATATTTGTCTTTCAGAGATAACCCTGGAAGACAGCTCATATCTAATTTGGATACTACCTGAAGTTTAGTCTCAACCCCGGAACACATACCGGGAGTATCAGTTCCAACCACTACAACAAAAAGACTTATCAGCGACCGCATATGGTCGCAGATGATTATCCGTGACCGACTGCGGTCGCTGATAGTAGTCGCATATAATCTGGTCGCTAGATGGGCATTAGCGACCGACTTATCAGCGATCGTTGTTAGCGACCGAATTCGTCGCTATTATGACTCATGCTGAGTCATTTGTCAGCTGTGACGTGGCACATGTGTCAGCGACCGGCAATAGCGACCGAATCGGTCGCTAGTTTCAAAGTAGATATCAGCGACCGCGTTTCAGTTTTAGCGACTGCATGCGGTCGCTGATCTTTTTTTATTTTTAATATTTTTTCTGTTTTATTGATTTCCCAAAAATAACCTGCTTTGTACCTGCTTTCTATCCCAACACACATCAGTATATATAAGCATCCATCCATGATAACTACCATATGATAAACATTCATCCATGATAATTACTATATGATAAACATCCATCGTAAACCAACACAATACAATCGTAAACATCCATATAATATAATCGTAAACCAATACAATTATCCAAAGAATCAATCTAAAATAATACAAAGCTCTAAAAATCTAAAAAATAAGTCTAGCAAAGCTTTAAAAATCTAACATATATGACTGGTCTAGCTCTTCATGGATCATCCAAATTAGTACATTGTAATGAACAAAAGAATAAAATATATATATTACATGTGTTGATACTACTATGACTTGGGAATTAAAAGCTAAACAATATCGATATATATACCTGGTCGCCACCCTGATGCTGTGATGCTGCTGCTGCTGCTGCCACTGCCTCCGCCAACTCATCAGAACTAAGAGAATGCAGATACCCGCCCAGTATACAAAGAAGATCACGATTCTGGCAGATCGCTCTCACATAGTCAGCAAGAGTATGATAGGCTGGATGACTTGATGACTGTGTAGACTGGGTAGCAGAGCTGCCTGTGCCACTGATGGTCGGGCGTCATTTTTGTCCTTGGCCTTTAACATAGTTTTTCTTCATGACGAACGCCCTCTCCCACAATTCTTGATCAATCGAAGGACGCGGGGTGCCTTCAGGATAGCGCTCGTTCATTAAGCCCTTATAAGTGTCATGTTAGAAGGTCAACCATTAAATAGTTAAAAATGAATAAATAAATGTTAAAAAGGTCGTCACAATTTATAAACAACATATTAGTATAAAGTTAACTTATTACCGCTATCTGAACAGCATCAAGCAGACCATCACGGGTGGCCACATACACATCCAACCAATTGATAGGTTGACCTTGAGACTTAGACTCCTACAATTTATGTTCTCTTATTACACTACAAGAAAAATGTTTATCAGCGACCGCTCATCAGCGACCGTATATAGTCGCAGATACATATCAGCGACCGCATACGGTCGCTAATAGGAATCGCACAAAATCTGGTCGCTAAGGCGCGCATCAGCGACCGCTATATCTGCGACCGATAAGAGCGACCGAAATGATAAATTCGGTCGCTGAGCTGAGTCAGCATGGACTATAAACATAGCTGACGTGGTCCACGTGTCAGCGACCGGTATCAGCGACCGGATGCGATCGCTGATAGTCTCAAATATTAATTCGGTCGCTAATAAGTATCAGCGACCACATGCGGTCGCTGATATGAAAAAAAATTAACAGATTTTTGTTGTTTTGTAAAATTCCCAAAAACCTGTACCTGTTTTGTATCTGCTTTATCCCAACCCACATACACAACAAGATAAGCAGCATACACAATAAAATAAACATCCATTGTACCCACCAACACATACACCAAACAAGTTTCAAAACTAGTTTAAATAACATAACTGAATATACAAGTTATGAACATACAATAAGTTACAAAAGTGATATATATATATAAAGCAGGTACGTCAAGCATCATCTGTAACGACCCCAAAAATCCATACAATTTAAATCTCAACTTCGGTCGTTAACCACACATTAAAACTCAAATTTTACATCATTATTCGATATTAAAAACACTAAAATTGCGGAATATTTAGAACGTTTATACATTTCCTTCTTTCTTGCCCTGAATCGCAACCTTTACATTACATCTCTTTGATTCAATATTATATCATGAATCGTTACAACAAAATGACTATACAAAGTCTTACATCATAACTAAATATCCATATACATTGGATAACTCAACTTACAATTCAACATGTTACGTTCAAAATATGAAATACATTTCTCATAAAACATAAGTAATCTTCGTGAATATAGATCTCTATAACTCACTTAGCACATATCTTTATCTTAAAATCTTGACCTGCAAAAGTGGTTATTTGCAAGAGTGAGCTCGACAGCCCAGCAAAGTCTAACAGTTTTCATGCATCACATAACACATAATAACATGCTCGATATACATCTCATTAAGGTAACATGGCATACATGCTTTTAATTCATATAGCAAATATAAAGATTGAGTTCCTTACTCAATCATCATTACTTAGCCAAAACAATGCAGTCATATATTGACTTAAACATTTTATGATTTCAACATGTATAACATATCATACAATTTAAAACAGTTCATCAAGTCCACGTAACAAATAGGAACCGAAAGACTTGCCTTGATCGTTGTTTACCAATAACAGTTTAACAGCTTACAGTTATCTGCACTTCACGTGCCCTACACAATTACATAATCATACACATCAACTATTAGTCACATAACAACACATAGTAATTGTAATATAAACTCTACTCCACATCTCATAATCTTTCCAATTAATTAACACACAATGTTCAATTAGATTGTGTTAACTTTTCGACTTATGTAATATTCGAAATTCATTAAAGTGTTCAAATTTTGCTAGGAATCATTATTGGTTTTATATTAAACCCATTTCATACTTTATAATATCCATTTTATTTGACTAAAAACACTTTTTACGTTCATTAACAATTATCACGGCGTTTCGACGTTTATTCGTCACACGCCCGATTGCATCTTTTGTGTATGCTTACTATGCTTCTATAACTTATCTAATACATCATTATATTAATGTTAAGCATCATTATATTTACTAACATTCATGTTTTAAAACTTAGAACAACATCTTTTATCGTCAAGAGCACAACACTAGCATACGTGCATGTCTGACGCCCTCCGATTGCCTTCGAAAACACAATAGTCCTAAAGATGACCATTTTGACCCTTCATAACAATTTCAAATTGAAAACCTTGAAGAATAAAAGTTGTAGGCCTATTCGTCCTCGTTCCGAATAATCTTGAATCGCATCAATCAGAGTTCGTATGAAAAAGTTATACTCATTTTAGTAAACTACGTCCGGTCAGTTTTTTTTAAAAAAATTTTGGCTTGACAGAACACCCCCCCGCCGGGGCGGGGGTTTTTGCACTAGGGGGGCCCGCCGGGGCGGGGGTCACTGTTGCGATTATGCGATTTTAGCTCTAGAACACTACGAAAAGCCAAATTGAGCCTCCAAACTCCTTTCTAACAACCATACCAAACTACCGAATGAGTAAATAGGTTTACATAAACATAATCTAATGTTTCTAACACGTTTCTAACCATATAAACAACGTAAACATCAAAGATTACAACCTTTAATTTCACTATTTCTCTTCTTTCTTCTTCTTTTGACATTCATAGCGAAATTCTTCACTGTGAATTCGTTTTACATCCGTTTTGACTCATTCAACTTGGGTTGTTTTCGATTTTCAACATACTAACAACATCTATTATCAAATTGCAGATTATAGCAATTATTGATCATGAAATTTCGTACTTTCTAAGCCGTAACATATAAATATAAACAATGTTTTTATAATTTCTTCCAACAATTCCAATTCTCACGAATTTGACAAACAAGTATCAATCATATATGATGGATGGTTAACAGATTATACACACTCAATAATCTTTATAAACCAATTCTTTACTCAAATCATGCACCATAACCAATTAAAGAGAAAAAAAACTTTGATAAAACATAACTAAAAGCTAGGGCTATAATATTACCTTTTAATTTCTCCTTAAGCTTAGTTAGATGATGAGAATGACTTGATTATCCTTCCTCTCCCTTCTTTGATTCTCATAATAACCTCTTTTTCAATTTCTCAGAGAATATGTCTCTCTCAAACTTTTTTGTAACTCTCTCTTCTTCTTAGGCTTAGGCCAAACCCTTTTTCACGTAAACTAAAACTGACGCTAACATAAAAATAAAACTGACGTATAATATAATAAGGCTACTAAATACTTATCAGTTTTTTTTTTATTATTATTTTAAACATAAAATCCATAAGGCCTTGTTTGGTAAAACCTATTAAAATAATGACTTAATCATTCTTTAAGCCTTGTTTAGCAAAACAAGATTAAAATTAAAATTTCGAAAGCTCTAAGGCTTTGTTTGGTAAAACTAAATTTAAAACTCATTTAATTTATTTTCATAAGTTATTTATAATATAGTTTATTGTCCTGCACTGTTTACTTGGATTTCCATATCCAATCTTAATTAAATAAACTAATTACCACATACTAAATAAATTTTCCACTTGACCAAATATCACAAAATTATAATCTCATTATAATTTTATTTAATAACTTAATATACCACCTTAAATTATTAAATTAAAACAATAATATAACATCTCATGTTATATTATAACTCTCTAAATTATAAATTAATTTAATTTAGAATATTATCTAATAAATTTAGATTAGTAAATATTTACTAGCAACCATTACATCAACAAAATATTTCTCTCATCAATTTCAACAATAAGCGCATCAAATAAATATTTATATATTAATAAATATTTAATATTACAATTTGAAATTTCGGATCGTTACATCCTTCCCTCCTTACAAGGATTCTGTCCCCAGAATCACAACTCAAATAATCAAATCGTCACATTCTTCACTCTTTTATCTTAATTAAGTTAATTTCTATAACTCGTGGATTATTTACTTACTAATAAATAATCCAATAAATATCTACTAAACAACAAACACGTCAATTAAAAAAATTTATTTAATTCAATAAATATTTAAAATTATAAATAAAATTTTGAATTGTTACATTCTTCCCACCTTATAAGGATTCCGTCCTCGGAATCACTGAAACCCTACCCTCCTCAGGTTTTCACCAAATCTCTTCGTTGAATAACTTCAACACATTACCTTAATATAGGTTTTATATTTCCTACTCCCACCATTCTTCAAAATAAATTCTTGTAAGTTTTATTTCATAAACTTTACTCAGACTTAATTATATTTGAGTATTACATATTCTTTAACCCGTTCATTTTTTTTAAGGATCTTTATCATGAACACTCGGGATATTACATTCACCCATTCTTCTAAGAATTTCGCCCTCGAAATTTTATCAATGAATATTCAATCTATCAAAATAGATTTTACGTCACTACTTCATTCGTTCATTGGTTTCTATAACTACTTCCTTTCCACAATTATCATTCTACAACTATTAACTTTTATATTAAAAGTTTCACATTATTCTTTGATAACTCATATCGTTCTCACTTCAAAATCTCTTTTCTCACTTATTCAACATATTCATCATTTAGTGTCGCATTCTACGACTCACTTCTTTCTAAGGAATATCATCCTTACCACATTCACCTTTTAGAATATCAAGAATCTTTCACAATTGCTCAATAATTGGGAAGCAATATGAATAACATGAATTTAAAAGATTCCAAATCATGCTGAGGGTCATAAGACCACGAACTATGTCCACAGTTGCAAGTAATCTTTCAACTTCAACTTTAACAGTCATAAGACTATAAGAACCCCCGTACTTAGGGTGTTAAGCCCTTCGTACGATGTATTATGCACAAACATTTAAACGCTATGCGTATGTCCATAGTTATAAGTAATCTTTCAACTTTAACTTTAACAGTCATAAGACTATAGGGACTCCTCGTACTTAGGGTGATCAGCCATTCGTACAATGTATTGTGCACAAACATCTCAACGCCTCCGCGTAATCCCCTATAAAAGGGTTGTTCATCTCAGCTTTTCAACATCTGAATCCGCACCAAAACAATTTGGTTTGGCATAACTTCTCAAGAAACGCATGCATTTCATGAACATCTTTCAATATTTGTCTAGCTGAATCAAATAGCATAGACCTCTACAACAATTCGAACATCAATCGAAATATACATATACATACATACATATGTATTCTCATATCTTAAAGAAATCTCAAAAATCTTTTTATAACGTCATGATACCGCACTGTATTTACAGTCCGTTGAGAATTCCGTCATTTGTTGATTTTATCATACTACATCATACCATAGTGGGCTGACGATCCTTAGATCACATCCAACACTAGGTAATACTGCATTGATGACTCCATCATTTTTTTTTCATCTTTGCACCAGGTTACATGATGCATTAATGATATAAAATACATTTTGATATATTGCAAATTATTTTTGTCTAGCCGAAGCAATTAGCATAGACATACGAATAACAGTATTGTTGTTAAAACTCATTGGTTCTATCATTTGATCCAATATTTTTCAAGAAAATAGAAGTGTAAACATCAGCACGAAGTCAATAAATTTTGAAAGTCTAGCATAGCTAGTAGATTTAGAATACCTATGCTTCCACCATCAACTCCACTTTCTATAATGATCCATTGCTTAATAGGTCTATCTATTCCTATCATCCTCAATACTCCATTCACACTTAATTACACCCAGTTCGTCAAACTTACCACACGTTACGAGTTCAGGAACTTGCCACAATCATATGAGTTTAAGAACTTATCCTAGTCAGACCATAGGCGTCCATTCGCTGAGGGGTTCAAAAACATACCATATAATTATGAGTCACGAACCTACCATAAGTATGAGTTTTAAGAACTCGCACTTAACCTTATAATATTCTCTAACTATACTCTACCTATCTGTTATACACATGAGAAAAGAATCACCTTCTCAACAGGCATATAGCAAATAGCGCGACACAAACATTCCAATGATTATCAATGTGATAAACTGAGTGCAAGCACAAAACCCTCGCCCATACAAAGGTTTGTACAACTCAGCCATCACATGAGTCCTCAATTGAAATCCCACCTAACTCTATTTTGCTTATAACTTGCTTTTTGCTCGATACGAATTCCTCGTATCACATCATCTATAACTCCTCATGAGTTATCTCGTACTATTTCATAGTACTCCATCTTCATAACATTAAGCTATAATTATTCAAACATTATAGACCATCTTTCTTTTATAACTTAAACAGATCTAGACCACGTCGTGATCTTATTCTATAACCATCTCCCTTAAAATTCTTTTCTTAACTCGTGATCGTTTTGTTTTACGATCCTCTTTCTTTCTCTTTTTCATCATTTACTACATTACTCGTTATCTTGGCTTTTGGAGTTAGGAAACTCCCATTTCTTATCTTTATATCTCTTAGATTCTTCTTTGAATCTTCTTGTTTATATAACAATTCTTCCTTTAAGAATTTTCAACTTTATTTACGTCGCTCAAAATTTCATTCAAGTTCTACACTCTCATCATACGTGTCCATTTCTATACTTGGTACACATCGAGTCTCTAACAGTTTCAATATGGTACGCTGAGTGGTTTCCCACAAACAACCAACAAACTAGGTTCTGAGTTACTAGTTCATATATACCTCCGCTCTATGAAGGAATCGTTTAGCCCAGATACCATACATCAACTACTAAAGAGTACAATTGCACCATACTTAAATATAACTCTCTATTCTAAACTTCTTTATCATTCTCTTTTTATAGACATTGTCTATTTGTTATCACCTTACATCCTTATTATTGGAGTTGGGTAACCCCACATTCATATTCCTTATACCTCTGCGAGATTCTTCTTTGAATCATTTCACGCAAGTTTTATCCCTTCTTTATACGTTTCTTACATTACTTCTTATTGTTCAAACTCTATTTGAGCTTATTCTTTCATTATATTCACCTTCCTTCTCTAAGGTTATAGCCTAAGGTATTCCTACCTAAGGTTTATAACCTACAGCTTTGATACCAACATTAACGACCCCAAAAATCCATACAATTTAAATCTCAACTTCGGTCGTTAACCACACATTAAAACTCAAATTTTACATCATTATTCGATATTAAAAACACTAAAATTGCGGAATATTTAGAACGTTTATACATTTCCTTCTTTCTTGCCCTGAATCGCAACCTTTACATTACATCTCTTTGATTCAATATTATATCATGAATCGTTACAACAAAATGACTATACAAAGTCTTACATCATAACTAAATATCCATATACATTGGATAACTCAACTTACAATTCAACATGTTACGTTCAAAATATGAAATACATTTCTCATAAAACATAAGTAATCTTCGTGAATATAGATCTCTATAACTCACTTAGCACATATCTTTATCTTAAAATCTTGACCTGCAAAAGTGGTTATTTGCAAGAGTGAGCTCGACAGCCCAGCAAAGTCTAACAGTTTTCATGCATCACATAACACATAATAACATGCTCGATATACATCTCATTAAGGTAACATGGCATACATGCTTTTAATTCATATAGCAAATATAAAGATTGAGTTCCTTACTCAATCATCATTACTTAGCCAAAACAATGCAGTCATATATTGACTTAAACATTTTATGATTTCAACATGTATAACATATCATACAATTTAAAACAGTTCATCAAGTCCACGTAACAAATAGGAACCGAAAGACTTGCCTTGATCGTTGTTTACCAATAACAGTTTAACAGCTTACAGTTATCTGCACTTCACGTGCCCTACACAATTACATAATCATACACATCAACTATTAGTCACATAACAACACATAGTAATTGTAATATAAACTCTACTCCACATCTCATAATCTTTCCTATTAATTAACACACAATGTTCAATTAGATTATGTTAACTTTTCGACTTATGTAATATTCGAAATTCATTAAAGTGTTCAAATTTTGCTAGGAATCATTATTGGTTTTATATTAAACCCATTTCATACTTTATAATATCCATTTTATTTGACTAAAAACACTTTTTACGTTCATTAACAATTATCACGGCGTTTCGACGTTTATTCGTCACACACCCGATTGCATCTTTTGTGTATGCTTACTATGCTTCTATAACTTATCTAATACATTATTATATTAATGTTAAGCATCATTATATTTACTAACATTCATGTTTTATAACTTAGAACAACATCTTATATCGTCAAGAGCACTACACTAGCATACGTGCATGTCTGACGCCCTCCGATTGCCTTTGAAAACACAATAGTCCTAAAGATGACCATTTTGACCCTTCATAACGATTTTAAATTGAAAACCTTAAAGAATAAAATTTGTAGGCCTATTCGTCCTCGTTCCGAATCATCTTGAATCGCGTCAATCAGAGTTTGTATGAAAAAGCTATACCCATTTTAGTAAACTACGTCCGGTCAGTTTTTTTTTTCTTCAAAATTTTGGCTTGACAGAACACCCCCCCCCCCCCGCCGGGGCGGGGGTTTTTGCAATAGGGGGGCCCGCCGGGGCGGGGGTCACTGCTGCGATTATGCGATTTTAGCTCTAGAACACTACGAAAAGCCAAATTGGGCCTCCAAACTCCTTTCTAACAACCATACCAAACTACCCAATGAGTAAATATGTTTACATAAACATAATCTAATGTTTCTAACACGTTTCCAACCATATAAACAACATAAACATCAAAGATTACAACCTTTAATTTCACTATTTCTCTTCTTTCTTCTTCTTTTGACATTCATAGCGAAATTCTTCACTGTGAATTCGTTTTACATCCGTTTTGACTCATTCAACTTGGGTTGTTTTCGATTTTCAACATACTAACAACATCTATTATCAAATTGCAGATTATAGTAATTATTGATCATGAAATTTCGTACTTTCTAAGCCGTAACATATAAATATAAACAATGTTTTTATAATTTCTTCCAACAATTCCAATTCTCACGAATTTGACAAACAAGTATCAATCATATATGATGGTTAACAGATTATACACACTCAATAATCTTTATAAACCAATTCTTTACTCAAATCATGCACCATAACCAATTAAAGAGAAAAAAAAACTTTGATAAAACATAACTAAAAGCTAGGGCTATAATATTACCTTTTAATTTCTCCTTAAGCTTAATTAGATGATGAGAATGACTTGATTATCCTTCCTCTCCCTTCTTTGATTCTCATAATAACCTCTTTTTCAATTTCTCAGAGAATATGTCTCTCTCAAACTTTTTTGTAACTCTCTCTTCTTCTTAGGCTTAGGCCAAACCCTTTTTCACGTAAACTAAAACTGACGCTAACATAAAAATAAAACTGGCGTATAATATAATAAGGCTACTAAATACTTATCAGTTTTTTTTTATTATTATTTTAAACATAAAAGCCATAAGGCCTTGTTTGGTAAAACCTATTAAAATAATGACTTAATCATTCTTTAAGCCTTGTTTAGCAAAACAAGATTAAAATTAAAATTTCAAAAGCTCTAAGGCTTTGTTTGGTAAAACCAAATTTAAAACTCCTTTAATTTATTTTCATAAGTTATTTATAATATAGTTTATTGTCCCGCACTGTTTACTTGGATTTCCATATCTAATCTTAATTAAATAAACTAATTACCACATACTAAATAAATTTTCCACTTGACCAAATATCACAAAATTATAATCTCATTATAATTTTATTTAATAACTTAATATACCACCTTAAATTATTAAATTAAAACAATAATATAACATCTCATGTTATATTATAACTCTCTAAATTATAAATTAATTTAATTTAGAATATTATCTAATGAATTTAGATTAGTAAATATTTACTAGCAACCATTACATCAATAAAATATTTCTCTCATCAATTTCAACAATAAGCGCATCAAATAAATATTTATATATTAATAAATATTTAATATTACAATTTGAAATTTCGGATCGTTACATCATCGCCTCCTTGATCACCCTATAATTAACAAAATAATAAAATAAATTACAAATATATACTAACTATGTTAATATTGGTATATTACGACAATATATACAACAAATTGATTTTATACCTCGTCGCTATCCCCATGCTGTGATGCTGCTGCCGCCGCCACTGCTTTAGCTAACTCCTCAGGATCCAGAGCCCCCAGATGCCCGCCCAGTATCGTCAGAAGATTTCGATCTTGACATATAGCTCTAACACAGTCAGCCGGAGTATGAACAGCTGGATGGCTCGATGACTGTGTAGACTGGGTAGAAGAGCAGCCTGAGCCACTAAAGGATGGGCGTCGTCGTTGTCCTTGACCTTTAATGTAGTTCTTCTTCACAACAGACGCCCTCTCCCACAACTCTTGATCAATAGACGGACGTGGAGTGCCTTCAGGATAGTGTTCATTCAATAAACGCTTATAAGTGTCCTGTCATCATGTTAACAATTAAATAGTGAAAAATAAATTAATTCTGTAAGCATTAATAAACAAGATCAAGTTGTTAAAATTTATTACTGCTATCTGGATAGCCTCAGGCAGACCATCACGGGTGGCCACGTACACATCCAGCCACTGGATAGGTGTACCTTGAGACTGAGATTCCTATACAAAAAAAAAGCATAATATTAATAAGTAAAAATGTGATATATTTTCTACAATTCATGATTTTAAACATATTAAAACTTGTAATTAAATACGTACTCGGGCAGTGATATGCTGCAACTGTGAAATACTACCGCCCTTGTATGTCCCTTTAGCCTTTTCGCCTTCGGGTACACCCGAGGATCTGTTGCTGGCGACAGTCTTTCGTCTTTTCACCCAGCTCTCAACCCTCCATTGAGCACACATCTCAGCCCATATGGCCTGGGTGCATCACCAGGGACTATGCTCGTGCATGTAATCTTCTCCCTGGCCTGGATGGTCGATCTCTGCATTGTGAAGGACTTTTTGTCTTTCTTTATTCAAATTGTCTTTAGTGCGGACCGCGCACTTCTGCCAAAATAATGTCTGTATCACTGAAGCCTGCGCGTCCTCCCATCTATACCGTTTCTGCAAATAAAACAACAATAAAAACATTACTAAATAATTATCCTTCGAATACTAAATAATTATCCTTTGTCATAATTAAAAAAACATACCTGAAATTCTACCCAAACAGCATCCTTGTGGGCGATAGGTGTGCTCGCCCACGTAATCACAGGTGTAGGCCAATTCTGTAAACACAGCTGTGATATACACTTGACGATCTTATTATCTGAAAAATTACTATAATATACAACATCAATTAGCATATATTAAAGCAAATTATATCTAAGTTATAATACTTATGAACATTTTTCAAACTTATACTTAAAAAAAATTCGCCAGAGTCTCCCCTGTAATATAGACTAGCCACATGCACGACGACATGCATATATGGACATTTCTAGGCACCCAATACACAAACCAAAAAAAATATACAAACTTTCAATACAATATATAAGACCAAAACAATAACGATTGAATGCAAATTAAAGCAGTAAAAAATTCAAACCCATATACATTACCAATATAATATCAATCAAAACATTACCAATATTCAATAAATGGAATCTTAAATGATATATGCGGGACGTACGTGCTATTCGGAGGAGGGCGAATCTGAATAAGAATCTGATCATCTGGATTACTAGGGGCCTTGGGCACATGATTAGGCTCCCTACCCAAGCCGCGCTTTTTCTGCGCTGCTTCAGAAGACATCTGACAATAAACATGTATATATGAGTCATGTTATTATGAGTCATGTTTGATTACATGTATATATGACAATAAACATGACAGTGATATAAACATGTATATATATGAATATAAAATGACAATAAACAAAAGTTACATTTAAATAGTTTAGTACATAAACATGCATGACAGTGATATAAACATGTATATATATGAATATAAAAAAGTGTAATGCTAAACATACATTTCAAGTGTCAGTGTCTGATTCAGAATCAATTTGTATACGTGTTGCAGATTCATAACCATCATCTGCTTCAGATTCAGTGTCAGATTCAGTCAATAACTCTTCCTCCTCAGTATCAATGTCATCTGACACAAGTATTGACTCAGGATCTAATTCATGTGGTTCATCTCTACCATCTAATTGGATTACTTCATTGTCGTCCTCCACATTTATTATAGTTTGACTATGAAGCATCTGCTCTTGGTAAATCTCCCCATCAACTAATTCTACACGACTACGCGCGGGAGTACGAATTACAACTTGCCAATCTGTAGGCGGTCTGTATGCATGTGTATTTTAGTTTTCTAAGGATACTTTTATCATCATCTCACTTTACTTGGTCATCTAGCCAATTTTAACCTATTAAAGCTCACTTTAGGCTCGATAATAGATCCTAACTTGATTTTCTTAGTAGCTTTGGTCATTGCAATGATTAGGAATCATCACAAGCATGAATTACCAATTTTATATGAGTTCCTTATAGTCTTATAAGATCAAGCACTAAAGGTCACCCAAAACAGTCCACTTTTGGGCTAAAAATGTGACTTTTCACAAGTTTAATGCTCAAAACAGTTTAGGCTTGATTTCTTTAGCTTGTGTAGCTTACTTATGTCATATTATGACTATTGAAACTTGCCCACATGGTCCAGGTATGGGAATTCTATACTTAGGTCTTAGTTGCCACTTAAAGCTTACTTTTCATGACTTTTAAACATGAAATTTGGTCAATACACAACACAGACCACAACTAAGTTAAGGAACACCTTTTAAATGATATGTGTAGACAATATAGGGACTCCATACTGTCTTAAAACTTTAGTTGCAAAAATTTGCTATAATAGTTCTCATATAGACATAGATTTGACTATAATTTCATAAACAATCCACATGTAGGCAAAAGAAACCTTTAGGTATTCAAACAATTTTAAAATCATGATAATAAAATTACCCTATATCCACTATCATGCTTGTATCAGTTAGCTAACTTCTTCACATCCAAAACGGTTCATACAACGTACTTTAGACATGATTAAGTACTAAATTATACTAATAGTCCCCAAGCCTTCCATTATAAATATTATTGCATCAAATAATTGCTATGAATATCAATACCTATAATATAATGGCTATACAAATTGACTAAAAATAGAAGAAGAAACTTTATTTTAATAACAGTTTATTTTATAAATTTTAAAATAAACTTTAATTAGTTCATTGTCATTAGTTGACTTTTTAATCTTAATTAAGGCATATTTATTTTTGATTTAGGGTTTGTCTAAACCACATTCAATTAACAAATTAACAAGGTTTCTAGTAGATTTTAAGTGGGTTACCTATGTAGAGGCGGTGGCAGGTGGGTGGCAGGTGGTAGGAGGCGGCGGCGGCGGCACGGCACGAACTTCTTCTCTTCTCCCCCCTTTCTCCCTCTTCTCTCTACTCGGACCTCCCTTTTTCTTTTCTCTGCGTTCTGTGTTGAGCGAATGCGTGGTACTGATAACATTTAGTTTGATCAGTGACCGCTATCCGCGACCACATGCGGTCACTGATTTTTAATGACATGGATTTATCAGCGACCGCATGCGGTCGCTGATTTAAAGTGGTCGCACAAAACATTGGCGCCAACATTTCCAGCCAAAATTTTGGTGGCAAATTTATACTAGCGATTAATCAGCGACCGCATCCGGTCGCTGTTAAAATAGTAGCGACTAGATTACGTTACGGTCGCAGATGATGGTCGATGTGACTAATATCAGCGACCGACGGTGCGGTCGCTGATAGTGTTGGTCGCTGATAGACCTTTTTCTTGTAGTGTTAATATGTAAACATATGATATTTTAGCTACAAAACATGACTGTAAACATAAAAACAAATAACTAAGCTGATAAGCTTGCTATACATACGTACCCTAGTAGCAATATGCTGCATCTGTGATATACTGCCGCCCTTGTACGTGCCTTTTGCCTTTTGTCTTTTCGCCTTCAGATACACCTGAGGATCTGTTTGAGGCGGCAGTTTTGCGTCTCTTGACCCAGCTCTCTGCTCTCTACTGGTCATACATCTGCACCCATATGGGATGTGCGCACCACCAGGGACTATGCTCATGCATATACTACTCACCCTATCCTGGATGGTCAATCTCAGCATTGTGTAGGGCTTTTTTTCGTTCCTTATTCAGATTATCTTTAGTTCGAACGGCGCACTTCTGCCAGAACAGTGTCTGAATAATTGATGCATGTGCGTCGTCCCATCTATACCGCTTCTGCAAATAAAACAACAACAATAATATTAAAATTGTTATATTATATTACCATAATCCAACATTACTAAACAATATTATTTGATTAACTATGTATTATCTATCAGATTGATAAAAAAATATACCTGAAATTCATCCCAAACTGCATCCTTATGGGTGAGAGGTGTGCTCGCCCATGTAATTACTGGCGTAGGCCAGTTCTGTAAGCATAATTGTGAAATGCACTTCATAATTTTACTATCTTGAAAATCACTACAATATACAATAATTTACAGTCATATATATTTATAACAATGAAAATATTAAACCCTTATATATACACGATGTTTAACTTACGTGCTTTCTGAAGGAGGACGGATCTGTATAAGAATGATATCATCCGGATTAGCCGAGGCCTTCAGCACATGATTAGGGCCCCGACCCAACCCGCGCTTTCGTGTTGCAGGTTCAGAAGATATCTATAAATAAAAAATTTAGGATGTTAGTATGAGTTATAAATGAAAGATACATAAACGCGTCAAGGATATAGAGAACATGTACATATGTAATTTTATGTAATATAATTAAAACTAAACATACATTTTATATAAAAGGACAATAATTACAATTAATTGTATGAAATAGTTAACTACGACAACTATAAATGAAAGGTACATAAACATGTTAAGGATATAAAGAACATTCCTATATGTAATTCATTGTAATACAATTAAAACTAAACATACATTTTAATGAAAATCGTTGTCTGAGTCAGAATCATTTTGTACAAGTGTTGGAGATTCATAGCCATCTTCTTCTTCAGATTCTGTGTCAGTGTCAGTCAATAACTTTTCCTCAGTATCCCTGTTATATGGCACAATAACTGTCTCGGGATCCAATTCATCAGGTTCATCTCCACCCTCTAACTGGATTACATCATTGTTGTTCTCTATATTTATTATAGGAGGTCTATGAAGCATCTCCTCTTGGTAGAAATCCTCGTCTATTACTTGGACATGACTGCGCGTAGGAGTATGAATTATAACTTGCCAATCTGTAGGCGGTCTATCCCTTTTCCTAACAGGACTAGGAGTGTAGTATACTTGTACTGTTTGAGTTGGTAAAACAAACGGTTCGTTGGAGTAAGCCAACCTATGGAGGTCAATATCGAAGATTCCATGTCTGTCAACACGTATCCCTTTTTCTGAATCAAACCAACGACACTTGAACAAGTTAATATGACCCCCGTATGTGCCCTTGTACGACAACTCTACGATTTCCTCCAACTAAACCTAAAAGGCATGACCAAGCTCATTGTAACAATCTCCTTGGACACACACTCCATAGTTCATTGTTCTTTTACCGCGCCCATATGCCTTTGTATGAAATTCACAACCATTTATTTTGTAACCATTGCGGCTGACTTGGTCCCTATCTGGTCCCATAGCTAGGACTTGTACATTAGCCGGAATCGTTGATCCCTCAGTCAAAGCCTACAAAAACTCTATCTTATTAAATGAAGTCATAGTTAATATGGAGTGTGTGTGTGTGTGTATATATATATATATATATATATATATATATATGTCGTGCTTAAGAAATTGAACTTACTTTGTCCTTTAGCCAAAGTGCAAATTTTTTATCACGATTGATTTGAATATCTTTATCAGTTATGCCGGGATGCTTCACTTTTAACTCGTCATCGTACAATCTATACCATGTTATAAACATTAACATATTGGAATAAATTTTCAACTGACAAGATAAATTATCATGTTTACATGTGTACCTCACAAATTCGTCAATCTCCTCGCAATTGAGAAGAATGTAAGTATGTGTATCATGTAATTCTTGCTCAGAGAGGAATATGCGCTTCCCTTTTCCATAAGCGCTACCCGATAGACCAAATACAGAGAGTCGACCATTTAGTTCAACATTTCCCCCATCATCATGTCTCGATACTCGATTGGCCTTTGTCAAGACTTCGTTCGAAAAATAATCTGAGACAAACGTAAATATCTCATCGAAACTGTATGCCTCACAAATCGACCCCTCGACATAAGCTTTATTCTTCACCTTCCTCTTAAGGTTTCCCATCACCCTTTCGAAAGGGTACATCCATCTATATTGAACTGGACCCCTAACACAAGCTTCATAGGAAAGATGGATTTGCAAATGCTCCATGGAGTCAAAAAAACCAGGTGGGAATATTTTTTCTAGTTTACACGTGATCTCTATGATGTTCTTCTCAAGTACAGACATGTCATTCTAATTTAATGATTTTGAACATAAGTCTTTGAAGAAATGACTAAGATCCGTCAAAGCATCCCATATTGGTTTATCATGCTGATCCCGAAATGCTATAGGCATGAGTCTCTCCATGAACACATGACAGTCATGACTCTTCATCCCTTGCAATTTCCCACTCGTAACACACCTTGCAATGTTTGACGCATATCCATCTGGTAGTTTCAGAGACTCAGCCCATGTGCACACATCTTTAATTTACTTTTTGGACAATGTGTACCTTGCATGCGGTTTGATAATCTTACCATTAGGAGATTCATAAAGTTCTAATCCAGGACGCTTATAAATATCTTTCATGTCCAAACGTGCCTTATCGTTATCTTTTCTCTTCCCTGTAACATTCATCACAGTGTTAAACACATTGTCAAACACATTCTTCTCAATATGCATCACATTTAGATTATGACGAATCAAATTTGTAGACCAATAAGGCAGTTCCCAAAAGATGCTTCTCCGAACCCAGTTATGAGATTCGCCAAACCCATTGATTATGTTTGTGGCATCAATCTTACCAAATGGGATAACCGGCAATCTCATCACACGATCTTGCATCTCTGTTCCTGACAATCGCAGTGCATGAATATCATTGTCTACTTTCCATTTCCTAAAGTGTTCTTGATTTCTTCAGAACGGGTGATCTACCGGTAAGAACCGACGAT
The DNA here is from genome assembly GCA_016801055.1 of Panax notoginseng. Classification (NCBI taxonomy): domain Eukaryota; kingdom Viridiplantae; phylum Streptophyta; class Magnoliopsida; order Apiales; family Araliaceae; genus Panax; species Panax notoginseng. The sequence goes on along the minus strand of CM029015.1, from coordinate 155,298,347 downwards.
GACAGTCAAACCAGCAATGCTTTCAACCTTTTGATAGATTAAATGACTTTATATGCTCCATACAATACGGACAAGCCAACTTCCCGTGTGTACTCCATCCAGCTAACATACCATTAGCTGGGAAGTCACTTATAGTCCACATAACCGCTACCCTAAGGTTGAAATTTGTTTTCATTGCAACATCCCAAGTCTATACTCCATCCTCCCACAATACCTTCAACTCGTCTATAAGAGGTCTCAAGTAAACATCTAAGTTCTTCCCAAGACTCTTAGGACTAGGAACCACGAGTGAAAGAAACAAGTATGGTTGTTTCATACACATCCAAGGAGGCAAGTTGTACGGAGTAACAATCACAGGCCAATATGAGTACGGAACAGCTGAGTGGCCAAACGGATTGAAACCATCGGTGGATAATCTAAGCCTCACATTTCTAGGTTCCAATGCAAACCCAGGATGTGCTAAGTTGAAATCTTTCCAAGCTTGCCCATCTGCGGGATGATTCTCCATCTTTAGCTGGAGATTTTGCATGCCAACTCATATGTTCAGCTGTTCTTAAAGACATGTACAATCCTTTTAGCCAATGTGTTATTGGAAAATACCTTAGAATCTTAAACGGTATACTTTATTGTTTTGTAGTCACACGCTCTTTATTAGGCCTAAACCGATCATGACTGCAAAACGTGCACCTTGTCATCTATTCATTTTTCTTATAAAACAACATGCAATCGTTGGGACATACATCGATCTTTTGGTATCTAAGACCCAACTTCTTCACTATTTTCTTACAAAAATAATAGTTACCAGGTAATTTCTCACCGTCAGGCAACATACTCTTAATGGCCTTCAAGAGCGACTCAAAACACTCATGGTGTAAGACCCCAACTTTTTATAAATGAAATTAAATTTCTTCTATTTATTATTTTGAAATAGTAAGGGTTGATTTGATTAATGTGGTTAGTTATGGGTAAAATGCGCAAATATCTTGAATAAGCAAGTGGTTATAAAATATTTTTTCTTGTCGGGGAATATTCGTTTGGTCGTGGAATATTCGTACTGTCGGGGAATATTCGTACGACGGCGCAACCTTTTTTGGGCCCCATAACGAAAAGCGATTGGATGAAGAAAACGACAAGTATAAGTATAAGTTACCATTAACACTGTTAGAATACCCGGTGGTTAAAACACAGTAATACGCATTGTTGCACAGTAGCACACGGTATTGCACCAATTATTGATTCTTACGTAAGAAGGCACTACTCAATAATTGTTACAGTAATTATTCTTCAATATTTTATTTTATTGATTCAATAATTACTACGTTGATATTTTATATTATTGTTGTTTCAATAATTGTCACTACACAGTATTTTCCATTATCAGATTAATAATTCATATTTGAATAATATTATTAGATAGCATTATTGGCAATGTCTAGAAAGTTCTGTCTAAGAAGAGATTTGGTCACCTAATTGCGCGCTAGTAAGGAGAAATTCTTATTGAAAAGCCCCCTCTTTCCTAGGAACGGCCTGGTTGTCAATATTGTGATTCTGTAATATTATTTGTGAATAATTAATTATTGATTTATATGATAAGGAAAATATTCATTTTATGTGGATATAGATGGAAAAAAAATTTAAGGTGACAATGTAACGCCCGAGAAAAATCGAATTTTTATTACAATTAAATTTTTATTTGATTATGTGAATTAAATGAATTTAATTGAATTCTTTGTGAAGTAAACTATGTGAAGGTCGTTCTATGACCTAGAATGTGCTAACGTGCTTAGTATTCTGGCTACGTGGTAGAAATAGTTGTTTGGAATTTCCAAGATGATAATAATTGTTTTCTGAGAAGTTTCCGTAAAAACACTATTCGGTCGTTTCTGTCCGAGGAATTATTTTGAAATTCTGAGAAACGCGTAATGATAGAATATCTTGATGAGATGGAATATCTGATAATATTTCATTTATGGCAAAAACGAAGTTTTCGCCTGCGGACTTAAAACCTAAGGGTTGAGTATATTGATTTCCGAGAAGGAAATAATATGCGTAGAAGGAATGGCATTAGGTTTTATTCAAGTGTTATACAATTGGTGGTACTAGTTAGTACCTATAATAATACGTTAAGTAAATACGAGGTACAATACGCTTATTGTACTTATGGTATACAAAAGGAATACGTGAATCATACGTGTAGAATATGATACGTATTATAGAATTAGGTTATGACTTAATGATTAATTCATTTGGGTTGGGTTATAGGTTTGTCCAACTAATTGAAGAACTAAGCCCAATGAGTTAGGTGGGTTAAGTCAAAGTCAAGGCCCAATGTTTATTTACTTAAGCCCAATTCACAAAACCGAACCGTGGGTCGAACCGGTGGGTCACCCAATGGGTAAAACCCATGAGGCAACCCATGGGATGTCATAAAGAGGAGGTGGGCCGGCCACCTTGGTGTGCAAGCCAAGCATAAGGCTTGGTCACCAAGTATCTTACTTGGTGACCACACATGAATAGTAAGGAGGTGGGATTTAATGTCTAAATTGCCCTCCATTCTAAATTCTATAAATAGGAAGCTAGGTTGATTCATTTGAGGTTTTTACCAAGACTCAACTTAGATTATTTGAGAGAGAAAAGAGAGCTACACTTGCAAACATACACTTTGGAAGCTTATACTTATATTCTTCCAAGAGATTTCCAAGAGTTCTTAAGGTATAATCCTTATCTTTCATCTCCATCTCTTTTTGATTTGTCTTTTGTATTGGGGAATCATAGAGGGATGGTATACGCCTTGTATGAGGGATTAAAGATGACTTACCATAGATTCAATCTCTATAAGTCATGAGGTTATAAAAATAATAAGGTTTGAAATAGTTTTGAACCATAAAAATATGGATAGTTGAGATTGATCGTGTATAAACGATTGGACTCTATCAATCCGTTAGTATTTGCATCTTGTTTGGTTAGGATATAGATATGAAATCCATGGAGTATTCCATGTGATTTGGCTTAGAGAACATTAGTAATGAAGTTATGGCGAATTTTACGAAAATAGACGTTAAACGTCGAAAACGTAAAAATCCTGGAATTATAGTCGAAATTAGTCGTGAGACTTGAAAACGTTGGGTTTCAATGTCAACACGTGAGATAGGGTGTTTAAGAGTTGTGGGTTCGAGAATCGTCGAATTCCGACTTTAAACGAAGAAAACGAGCATTGAACGCTCATTAACGTTTACGAACGTATATAAAATGAACTCAATAGTGAATTATGAGTTAACAGATTCGAAAGTGTTGAATTCTTATATGAACGTGTAAAGGATGTAATTCCTGACTTGTAGGAATTCGAATGGGTCAATTCGGATGTAAAACGAACAAATTAGGAAGCCGGGAGTTTCGTTAGAAAACCAAAACTGGTTTGTTAACTGATGCACAGGCTCGGCGCCGCAGTGCCAAAACCAGTACAAAATGGTGGCGCCGCAGCGCCAAACTCGGCCGAGCACTCTGTAAACTCGCGCCCCAGCGCCAATGTGCTGCGCCCCAGCGCCATTGTTGTGCAACTGCCGCGCCCCAACGCCAAAGTGCCGCGCCGCAGCGCCGGCAGTAAGAAAAAGTTGACCAAGTTATGCTTTAGACTTCAATTGGTTAGGGATCAATCGGAGTTGAGTTTATATACTCAATGAATGTATAAAGACTAATCATATACTACATATACTAAGGTGTATGGTATGAAACTTAGGAGTCTAATGTAAGTAAACAAAATATGTAAAATGAACGAAGTAATACTTTATCAATAAAGTTGAGTCCGGTTAATAAAACGTCCATAGAAAGATAAACCGGAACGAATGGAAATAAGTCCTGTTGACTTTAATAAAGATATTATGTTAACAAAGACATAGAAGAGAAAGAAGCTTGTAGGAACAATGTGAATAGTTGTTTGATAGCTAATTACGGTGTGCTATATGAATATATCATGTAGATTCTGTAAAGGCTGTGGTCAGTCGAGTAAGTTATTTGAAGACACTGAAAGACAAGTTTTCTTAACGCTTGTCTAACTTCTAAGTTAGCCAAGTTTTATGTGATTCATTGAACTGAATTGCAAGCTTTGTTGCAAAAGAAAGGGTCGATGCCCGATTTTAACTCGGCTAGACTATTCGTAAGACATAGATTGATGATTTTCCATATTATTCTATATAGAAATGTTAACGCTATCCTATGCCAAGTAATTGGTACGGATATGAAGGTAAGGTTTGTCTATGAACAAACAAAAGTATTTTCATCGATATTTCGATGGGCACGCGAGTTTGCCAAAAATATTAAACGTAAATACGTTTAATGAATGTAGTGTTGATCAACATAGAGTACTATAGGCTGATCACCTAGAAGTGCTCGTAAGTTATACGGATGAACGGCCTTAGTGCTGTGGACTCCTTTTCAAGTATGAAAATTGAAATTTACTGTTCATGGTCTATTGACCGGTTCAGAATTCCTAATCTATTCTATACATTGGGAATTGATGTTATAAACTGTCATGGTAGTATTGATTCGTAATACTTCATAACAATTGTTTAGTTATGTTGGAATTATTATATAATTCACGAATGTGGTATTCCTGTTATCCTTGATTAAACTTGTTGGGCTGTCATGCTCACTTCTTGCGTGAATTATATAACTGCAGTTAAAGGTGAACGTACTGAGAATGCCAAGAAAGATAAGGGCAAAGCTAAGATGGATGCTTAGGCATTGTGTAATAGTTTAGTAAGTTTGTATGTATTATAACTTATGAACAATGAACGATGTAACCGGTTTATGAACCTGGGAAGGATTATACTTTGGTTTTAATAAGAATATAGTAATTACTCTCATTTTGTTGTATTTCAATGAGATGATGGTATGGATGTTAGTATAGTGGAGCACCATCTGTCGGGTTGGAAGATACCCGGATTTAGGGGCGTCACAGGTTGGTATCAAAGCCTTAGGTTATAAAACTTAAGGGGGGAAAATCTTAGGCTAATAACCTTGTAAGGAAAGTAAAGACCGAGAAATGAAATTCAAGTCTATTGAATTAAGAAGCTATTGAGATAACTCAGTATCGAAAGAATTAAAAGATGAAAATTAATCTTAAAGATATTAAATGTGATTTGTGCTTATACTATTGTGTATTATGTACTAATCAACGTGTTATATGTTTGTAGATGTCGACCGATAGCTTGATGTTTAGAAACGTGGAAATGATAAGTGAGGACTCAGTTAACCAAGTTGAGGTAGTACCAATGCCAGTGGTGGAGGTACCGATAGTGGTACTAGAAGACTCAAACATTTAGGAGTACATCTCCGAGGAGGAATACTCTGAGGAGACTATGGGATTAGCATCATACCTTAAGGAGATGCTAGATGTGGATGAGGAAATGGAGGTGATATCGATTAACACGGTGTTACCTGCTCTAGAGCCAGCATCTTTGGATGCAACTAGAGCACTGTATTTAGCGGTGTTGGATAAGAATGTGCACTTACGTACTCAGGTAGAGGCACAAATTGAGGAGATAACTGCCCTTTATGAGGCAAAAGAATCTACAGAGGCAGACTTTGAGTCGGAGCACGATGAAAAAGTGCTTATGACTGATAAGGCTCATAGCTATAAGGATGAGGTCCTCGAGCTAAAGCAGAAACTGGTTGAGAAATATCAGAAAATAGCTAGGATGTCATACATCCATGAATGCGCTCATAAGGATTTCAAGCTGAAAATTGCTTGTTATTCTATTGAGTCCGGGCAGACTCGACATACCATAAGTCGAGATATAGTATCGATTCTGGCAAATCAGAAATATGAAAATGTCGTTCGACAGTGTTAGAAGGTCGCTAGAACTTTTTGTATATAAGTAGTGACGTAAAACCATCTTTTGTGTAATTAAGGGTAGTCTTTTAGCAAATCCCAACTTTTGTAGAAGGCAATCGCGGGATAGTATATGATAGCTTTTGGCTAAGGGAACATGACGTAAATAGTTTTGACTATGAAAGCATATTAATATAATGACGTTTTTATTTAACATGCTTGTGTGGTATGAATGGTTGTTGTTAATTTAAAATGATAACCGAGTAATTAAATGGATAATAACGAAACATTATTTATTTAATCAGAATTATGCCGCCAAGAAGGAGACAACGGAACCAAGAGGCCGAGTCTCATAATGAAAATCAAGGGGGTCCTAACAACCCTATGCAAGAGTTCGTTAATTTATTAACGGCTGCATTTAACCAATGGGGGGTGGGATTCCTGTAGCTCATGGGGTAGTAAGAACAACTACCTTTAAGGACTTTAAAAGTGTGGGTCCTCCCGAGTTCCGAGGAACGACGGATCCACTAGAAGCCCAAACATGGATTAGGGAAATTGAAAAGGCGATTGTGATAACAAACGTAGGTGAGGCGCAAAAGACTTCTTTTGTGACTTACATGATGAAGGGAGAAGCCAACTACTGGTGGGAAGCTCACCAGGGTGGGGCTAGGACAGAGGCTATTACATGGGAACAGTTTAAGAAGGTTTTCTTTGAGAACTATTTCCCTACTAGCATGCAGGGTAGGATGGAAATTAAGTTTCTAGAACTTAAGCAGGGGGATATGACTGTTCCCCAATATGCCGCCAAATTTAATGAGTTGGCAAGATTTGCTCCGCATCAGGTGGATACGGAGGAAAGAAAGGAGCGTAGATTTGAGCAGGGCTTAAAACCTTGGCTCTATAGTAGAATATCGATTTTCCAGAGTGCTTCCTATGGGACTATTCTAGAGAAGGCGATAATAGCTGAAGGTGGTGGTGAGGCCTTGTCTTAGTACCACAAAGAGCGGAAGATTAAGAGTAATATAGAATGAAGTAATAAGGCTGAAGTTGCCAGCGGAAGCGGCAATTTTCCAAAGAGGAAGAATTTTAATCCCGAGAATACCGGGGTAAAACAGGGAGATCCCAAAAGGAGAACGGAAGCATGTAAGACATGCGGAAAATCTCACATGGGAGTCTGTTTAAAGGGGAAAGCAGTATGCTACAACTGTAGGCAGGAGGGACATTTGTCACCCAATTGTCCTAACCCTAAGAAGAATTAGGAGTGTTTTGTCTGTGGGTCAAATGACCACATGGTAAGAAATTGCCCAAAGAAGGGTTTAGAGGGGAATAAGAGTTCTGGTAGTGGTAAATTAGCCATTACTGCACCAACACCATTAGTGGGTAGACCCTCAGCTCGTACGTTTAATTTGACTGTTCAAGATGCAGTTGCATCAACAGATGTGGTAGCAGGTATCATTCCAGTCAATGAGATAAATGCTTATGTGCTATTTGACTCGGGTGCTACTTGTTCTTTTATAGCATGTGAATTTGCTAAACGATTAGGTTTGATCCCTGAGAAGTTACCTATACCTTTAGACGTTAAGGTAGCAAACGAGGAGATAATCCCCATTGAACATATTCACAAGGATTGTTACGTGGAAATTAGGGGAAATAAGTTATCGGTAGATTTGGTACCGATAAGGCTAAAAGAATTTGATGTAATTCTTGGTATGGATTGGTTGGTGAACCATGAGGCAATTATAGATTGCCATAGGAAAAGTGTAAACCTTCGACTTTCTAAGAAAACCAAGGTAGTGTTTTTCGGTAGTAATTCACCGAGACACTCTTGTTGTCTGTCTATGACACAAGCTAGGAAGATGTTAAGAAAAGGGTGTGTAGGTTATCTATGCCATGTGGTGGATACCCAAAGAGTGGGGACATCCTTGGATCAGATACCAGTTGTGCAAGAGTTTGTGGATGTATTTCCGGAGGATTTATCGGGTATTCCACCGGATAGGGAGGTAGAATTTGTAATTGATTTGTTACCAGGAACGACACCAGTTTCAAAGGCACCATATCGAATGGCGCCAATTGAAATGAAGGAGTTAATGGTTCAATTACAAGAACTGTTAGATAGGAAGTACATTCAACCAAGTGTGTCTCCTTGGGGAGCGCCGGTGTTGTTTGTAAAGAAGAAGGATGGGTCGTTAAGACTTTGTATCGACTATCGAGAGTTGAACAAGTTAACGATTAAGAATAGATACCCTTTGCCTAGGATCGATGATCTATTTGATCAGTTGAAAGGGGCAAGGTATTTTTCTAAAATAGATTTGCGCACGGGGTATCATCAGTTAAAGGTGAGGAAGGAAGATATACCTAAGACCGCATTCAGAACTCGTTATGGTCACTACGAGTTTCTGGTAATGTCGTTTGGGTTGACTAATGCCCCAGCCGCATTTATGGATATGATGAATAGAGTGTTCAAACAATATTTGGACAAGTTTGTCGTAGTGTTCATTGATGATATTCTAGTCTATTCAAAGACGCTAGAAGATCATACGAAACATTTAAGAATAGTTTTGGAAACGCTAAGGAAGGAGAAGTTGTATGCGAAATTCACAAAGTGTGAATTTTGGCTTGAGAGAGTGAAGTTTTTAGGGCATGTTATTGATAAGGATGGCATTTCCGTAGATCCCGCCAAAGTAGAAGCAATAAACGAATGGGAGCAACCGAAGACGCCGACTGAGATTCGGAGTTTTCTGGGGTTAGCAGGATACTATAGAAGGTTCATTCCAGACTTTTCTAAATTAGCTACTCCGTTAACCAATCTGACAAGAAAGTCAGTGAAGTATGTGTGGACTGAAAAATGTGAGAACAGTTTTCAAGAATTGAAGAAGAGATTAAGTGAGGCACCGGTATTGTCCTTACCAGACGATACCGGGAATTTTGTAGTGTATAGCGATGCTTCGCATAAAGGATTGGGTTGCATGCTCATGCAGCATGGCAAGGTCATTGCGTATGCATCACGCCAATTGAAGGATTATGAGAAGGTTTATCCTACTCATGACCTGGAATTGGCAGCTGTAGTTTTTGCCCTAAAGATATGGAGACATTATCTTTATGGTGAGAAATGTGAGATATACACGGACCATAAAAGTCTGAAATATATCTTCACACAGAAGGAGTTGAACATGAGACAGAGAAGGTGGCTAGAGTTAATAAAAGATTATGATTGTGATATTTTATATCATCCAGGAAAAGCAAATGTAGTAGCGGATGCGCTAAGTAGAAAGGATAGTGAGAGATTATCAATGTTAACAACTCAGAATGAGTTGGTAACACTAATGGAAAAAATGGAACTAGAAGTTAAGTTACCGGGGGAATCGGTAGAATTGTTATTTTCCATGGAAACCCAACTTACCATAGTGGAGCGGGTTAGGAGAGTACAACTGAGCAATGAGGGGTGCAAGCAGATGTTGAATAAGTTAGAATACGAAGAAAAAATTGAGTATAACCTCGATAAGGATGGATTACTTCATTTTGAGGGAAGAATTTGGGTTCCTAATGATCCCGAATTAAAAGAAGAAATTATGATGGAGGCCCATAGTTCGAGGTACTCGATACATCCCGATAGTACGAAGATGTATCAAGACCTTCGTCAGAACTTTTGGTGGCCGAATATGAAGAGGGAGATAGCAGAATATGTTAGTAAGTGCTTAACTTGTCAAAAAGTTAAGGCTGAACATCAACGACCGAGCGGGTTGTTACAACTGTTAGAAATTCCAGAGTGGAAGTGGGAGCACATCATGATGGATTTTGTGGTGGGACTTCCAACCACAAGAAAAGGATACAATGCTATTTGGGTGATAGTGGATCGATTAACGAAATCGGCTCATTTTCTACCAATAGGAATTAGGTATAACTTAGATCAGTTAGCTAAGCTGTATATCAAAGAAATTATTTCCAGGCATGGAGTGCCTGTGTCGATTGTGTCAGATCGTGATCCACGATTCACATCAAACTTTTGGAGAAGTTTGCAAGAGCAAATGGGAACGCAGTTAAGATTAAGTACGATGTATCATCCTCAGACGGATGGTCAGAGTGAGTGGACAATTCAAACGCTTGAAGATATGTTAAGATCTTGCGTTATAGATTTCAAAGGGAGTTGGGACGAATTTCTGCCATTAGTAGAATTTTTGTACAACAATAGTTTTCACGCTAGTATAGGCATGCCGCCTTACGAAGCGTTGTATGGTAGGAAGTGCCGAACTCCATTGTGTTGGGATGAGGTGGGTGAACGTCAGATGTTGGGACCAGAGATGGTTCAGCAGACGACGGGCATGGTAGAATTAATACGTGCTCAATTAGTTGCGGCTCAAAACCGGCAGAAGAAGTATGCAGATCCTCACAGAGAAAATAGAGAATTCGATGTAGGATCTTTTGTTTTTCTGAAAGTATCACCTTGGAAGGGGAAAATTCGTTTTGGAAAGAAAGGGAAGTTAAGTCCAAGGTTTGTAGGACCTTTTGAGATTTTAAAAAGGGTAGGGGAGGTGGCTTACGTAGTAGCTTTACCTCCAGAAATGGAACACGTTCATAATGTGTTTCATGTGTCAGTGTTGCGTCCTTATAAACTAGACCATAAACACGTGATAGAGTATGAATCTATTCAGTTAGAGAAGGACTTGTCCTATGAGGAACTTCCAATTCAAATAATTGATAGGAAGGAACAAGTTTGAAGAAATAAGGTCATACCTTCAGTGAAGGTGTTATGGAGAAACCACAATGTTGAAGAAGCAACGTGGGAGCTCGAAAGTAAAATGAAGGAAGATTTTCATCATTTGTTTATGTAATTATAAGCTAAAATTCTAGGGACAGAATCCTTTTAAGGGGGAGAGAATGTAACGCCCGAGAAAAATCGAATTTTTATTACAATTAAATTTTTATTTGATTATGTGAATTAAATGAATTTAATTGAATTCTTTGTGAAGTAAACTATGTGAAGGTCGTTCTATGACCTAGAATGTGCTAACGTGGCTAGTATTCTGGCTACGTGGTAGAAATAGTTGTTTGGAATTTCCAAGACGATAATAATTATTTTCTGAGAAGTTTCCGTAAAAACACTATTCGGTTGTTTCTGTCCGAGGAATTATTTTGAAATTTCGAGAAATGCGTAATGATAGAATAACGTGATGAGATGGAATATCTGATAATATTTCATTTATGACAAAAATGAAGTTTTCGCCTGCGGACTTAAAACCTAAGGGTTGAGTATATTGATTTCTGAGAAGGAAATAATATGCGTAGAAGGAATGGCGTTAAGTTTTATTAAAGTGTTATACAATTGGTGGTACTAGTTAGTACCTATGTATAATACGTTAAGTAAATACGAGGTACAATACGCTTATTGTACTTATGATATACGAAAGGAATACGTGAATCATACGTGTAGAATACGATACGTATTATAGAATTAGGTTATGACTTAATGATTAATTCATTTGGGTTGGGTTATAGGTTAGTCCAACTAATTGAAGAACTAAGCCCAATGAGTTAGGTGGGTTAAGTCAAAGTCAAGGCCCAATGTTTATTTACTTATGCCCAATTCACAAAACCGAATCGTGGGTCGAACTGGTGGGTCGAACCGGTGGGTCACCTAATGGGTAAAACCTATGAGGCAACCCATGGGATGTCATAAAGGGGAGGTGGGCCGGCCACCTTGGTGTGCAAGCCAAGCATAAGGCTTGGTCACCAAGTATCTTACTTGGTGACCACACATGAATAGTAAGGAGGTGGGATTTAATATCTAAATTGCCCTCCATTCTAAATTCTATAAATAGGAAGCTAGGTTGATTCATTTGAGATTTTTACCAAGACTCAACTTAGATTATTTGAGAGAGAAAAGAGAGCTACACTTGCAAACATACACTTTGGAAACTTATACTTATATTCTTCCAAGAGATTTCCAAGAGTTCTTAAGGTATAATCCTTATCTTTCATCTCCATCTCTTTTTGATTTGTCTTTTGTATTGGAGAATCATAGAGGGATGGTATACGCCTTGTATGAGGGATTAAAGATGACTTACCATAGATTCAATCTCTATAAGTCATGAGGTTATAAAAATAATAAGGTTTGAAATAGTTTTGAACCATGAAAATATGGATAGTTGAGATTGATCGTGTATAAACGATTGGACTCTATCAATCTGTTAGTATTTGCATCTTGTTTGGTTAGGATATAGATATGAAATCCATGGAGTATTCCATGTGATTTGGCTTAGAGAACATTAGTAATGAAGTTATGGCGAATTTTACGAAAATAGACGTTAAACGTCGAAAACGTAGAAATCCCAGAATTATAGTCGAAAGTAGTCGTGGAACTTGAAAACGTTGGTTTTCAATGTCAACACGTGAGATAGGGTGTTTAAGAGTTGTGGGTTCGAGAATCGTCGGATTTCGACTTTAAACGAAGAAAACGAGCATTGAACGCTCATTAACGTTTACGAACGTATATAAAATGAACTTAATAGTGAATTATGAGTTAACGGATTCGAAAGTGTATAATTCTTATATGAACGTGTAAAGGATGTAAGTCCTGACTTGTAGGAATTCGAATGGGTCAATTCGGATGTAAAACGAACAAATTAGGAAGCCGGGAGTTTCGTTAGAAAACCAAAACTAGTTTGTCAACTGATGCACAGGCTCGGCGCCGCAGCGCCAAAACTAGTACAAAAAGGTGGCGCCGCAGCGCCAAACTCGGCCGAACACTCTATAAACTCACGCCCCAGCGCCATTGTGCCGCGCCCCAGCGCCACTATTGTGCAAGTGCCGCGCCGCAGCGCCAAAGTGCCGCGCCGCAGCGCCGGCAGTAAGAAAAAGTTGACCAAGTTATGCTTTAGACTTCAATTGGTTAGGGATCAATCGGAGTTGAGTTTATATACTCAATGAATGTATAAAGACTAATCATATACTACCTATACTAAGGTGTATGGTATGAAACTTAGGAGTCTAATGTAAGTAAACAAAATATGTAAAATGAACGAAGTAATACTTTATCAATAAAGTTGAGTCCGGTTAATAAAACGTCCATAGAAAGATAAACCGGAACGAATGGAAATAAGTCCTGTTGACTTTAATAAAGATATTATGTTAACAAAGACATAGAAGAGAAAGAAGCTTGTAGGAACAATGTGAATAGTTGTTTGATAGCTAATTACGGTGTGCTACGTGAATATATCATGTAGATTCTGTAAAGGCTGTGGTCAGTCGAGTAAGTTATTTGAAGACGCTGAAAGGCAAGTTTTCTTAACGCTTGTCTAACTTCTAAGTTAGCCAAGTTTTATGTGATTCATTGAACTGAATTGCAAGCTTTGTTGTAAAAGAAAGGGTCGATGCCCGATTTTAACTCGGCTAGACTATTCGTAAGATATAGATTGATGATTTTCCATATTATTCTATATAGAAATGTTAACGCTATCCTATGCCAAGTAATTGGTACGGATGTGAAGGTAAGGTTTGTCTATGAACAAACAAAAGTATTTTCATCGATATTTCGATGGGCACGCGAGTTTGCCAAAAATATTAAACGTAAATACGTTTAATGAATGTAGTGTTGATCAACATAGAGTACTATAGGCTGATCACCTAGAAGTGCTCGTAAGTTATACGGATGAACGGCCTTAGTGCTGTGGACTCCTTTTCAAGTATGAAAACTGAAATTTACTGTTCATGGTCTATTGACCGGTTCAGAATTCCTAATCTATTCTATACATTGGGAATTGATGTTATAAACTGTTATGGTAGTATTGATTCATAATACTTCATAACTATTGTTCAGTTATGTTGGAATTGTTATATAATTCACGAATGTGGTATTCCTGTTATCCTTGATTAAACTTGCTGGGCTGTCATGCTCACTTCTTGCGTGAATTATATAACTGCAGTTAAAGGTGAACGTACTGAGAATGCCAAGAAAGATAAGGGCAAAGCTAAGGTGGATGCTTAGGCATTGTGTAATAGTTTAGTAAGTTTGTATGTATTATAACTTATGAACAATGAACGATGTAACCGGTTTATGAACTTGGGAAGGATTATACTTTGGTTTTAATAAGAATATAGTAATTACTCTCATTTTGTTGTATTTCAATGAGATGATGGTATGGATGTTAGTATAGTGGAGCACCATCTGTCGGGTTGGAAGATACCCGGATTTGGGGGCGTCACAGACAATTGTTGAAAATTGGTATTTTATCTTTTCTGATAAAATAATTCATTTAAATATATTATTATATTTTAATAATATAATAATGGTGATATTTTTATAATGAATGTATGATATATGAATAAATGAGGAGGAAGAGTATTTTTGTTGCAACAAAATATTAAAAACATGTTTTTCATGCTTGTGGACCCTAATTTTTGACCGAAATTTGATTATACCATGTAAAATCGTCCGTATGTGAATTTCGATCAATTTCTATTTGGAATTTGGAAAAACTTAAACTTACAAAGTTGTAGAGAATTAAATTTTCTATGGAATGGACATAAGATTCGAATTTTTCTGATAAAAGGGCTATTTATTATGAAGTTCCAGAATAATTGATTTTTGAAGTTTTAGTTATTTTTTTATGAAAAACATTTTTTGCAATTGGGTGGGCCCCACATGTGATATAAATGTGCTTAATTCAGTTGGTCTAAGGTGGGCTTGAAAAATTTTAATTATATTAATATTTTATTAAATTTTCTACTTTGGTGTTCTAAGCATTTTCATATAAATAGGGTGCTTAGGTTAGAATTAAAAATCACACCAGAAACTAAAATCTTCTCTCTCTATATTATCGAGCGTATTTTTATGAGTATTTTAATACTTTGAGTGTTGTTATACAATGCAAGTTCCTTCAGCACTATATCCAGTATTCTAGTAAGAGGTGCTATCTTTTTAGAGGTAAGGGATGTTATTTTTTTATAAATGATATTATTTCTTTCAATATCATTATGCCGAAATATTGGTCTGAATTTTTTATCAAATTTGGAACTTGTACGGCACTATTCACGTATACGGCACTATTCATGAATACGGCACTATTCACCAAAAAATTAAATTTTTGTTTTTTGTCCAAGATATCTATTATGGATACTAGCTTTAATTGTATCCATATTTTGATCATTCTTGAATTTTACTTCACTGTGATTATTTATGAAGTATTTTTGAACTCGGATTGTTTAAAGTACGAATTCTTAATATTTGTTCTTTTGTTTCACTGGATTCGTTTTTTTTAAAATATTTTTCATCATCATCAGTCCTAAATGATGATATTACTGAATATCTTTGGCCTGTAGTGCAAAGATGAATGATTTTCTGATGAATATCTTTGGCCGTAGTGCAAAGATGAACAGGTGGTGAGATGAACATGATCAACTAATGAATATCTTTGGCCTGTAGTTCAAAGATGAATATATGATTCAAGATGTATATTGAATGATGTTACAGGGATAAAATATTGATGATGAACTTTTAAAGTAATAGATAATAGTAGATTTCATCCTCTACTTAACTCTTCTAATGTGTAAGACCCCGAATTTTATGAAATAAAAGTATTCAATTTTTCTTATAATTATAATTCAGTAAATGGTTAAATTGATAAAAGTTAAAGTTAAGGGTGATATATGATTTTTTTTTTCAAAATACGCAAGTGGTTATAAAATATTCATTGTTGTCGGGGAATATTCGTTTAGTCGTGGAATATTCTTTCTGTCGGGAAATATTAGTACGACGGCGCAGTCATTTGTTGGCCCCATAACAGAATAACTGTCGGATGAAGAAAACGACAAATTTGAGTTTTTATAAATAACGACGTAGTTGTTACCGTTAACACTGTTGAAATACCTGGTGGTTAAAATACTGTAATACGCGTAGTTGCACAGTAGCACACGGTATTGCACAGTATTTTTTCAATTATTGATTCTTACGTGAGAAGGCACTAATCAATAATTGTTACAGTAATTTATGTTCTATATTTTATTTTATTGAATCAATAATTGCTGGGTTGATATTTTATATTATTGTTATTTCAAAAATTATCACTGCACAGTATCTCCATTATCATATCTATAATTCATATTATTTGAATAATATTATTAGATAACATTATTGGCAATGTCTAGAAAGTTCTGTCAAGGAGAGGTTTGGCCCCCTCTTTCTTGGGAACTGTCTGGTTGTCATTACTATGATTTTGTAATATTATTTGTGAATAATTAATTATTGATCTATATGATAATGACATATTTATTTGATATAGATATAAATGATGGATTTATTTATGTGGTTATAAATGAAGGAATTAATGTTGAGATATTTTATCAGTATTTTGTGGGATTGGATGTATTAAAAGATCAAATCAGTGTTCTTACAGCTTTATTGTGTGAGTTATACTTTTTAATCTGACCGTTGGATCGTTATAATTTTTTGATATGTTATACATATATAAGTTGAGTATATGTTCACAAATTTTGAACCGTTAAAAATGAACGAATGATTTGTTATGAATTTTAAGAGGTGACTGATTCGGAAATTAGGTTTATAAATAATTTTGGTGGAAAATTCTAGAAATGGGTGGGCCCCACTTTTGGTTGTTGGGGAAGATGGTTGATTTTTGGTGGGTGGAATAGTAGCAGGTAAAGTCATCAGGTAGCAGGTCAAGTCTGCTTCGGCGTGCTAATATTTTCCTATAAATAAAGGGCTAAGTTAGAATTGAAAAACACACCAGAATTCATAAGTTTTCTCTCTTTTTCTCTCTAGATTATCGAGCGTATTTTGTGAGTATTTAGATACTTGGTGAGTTGCTATTCATCAGGGCAAATTTCCTTCAGCGTCATATCCAATTTCCAGCCAGAAGTACTGCTCTTTTGAGGTAAGGGATATTAAGGGATGCTATATTCTTCATAATGATGTTATTCTTTCAATATCATTATACTGAAATAATGGGTATGGATTTTATTGTGGAATTTCTACCTTTTTGAGTCGGGGTTACTATTCATGTATACGGTACTATTCACGTATACGGCACTGTTCATGTATACAGCACTGTTCATGTATACAACACTATTCATGCATATGACACTATTTACATGACATTATTTACATATATGGTACTATGTACGAATATGGAGTACTATTCACGAGTTACTATTCACGACAAAATTGGCCTGTAGTGCAAATATATTTGGCATGTAGTGCAAATATATTTGGCCTGTAGTGCAAATATGAACTGTTGATGAATATATTTGGCCTAAAGTGCAAATATGAATCGTTGAGGAATATCTTTGGCCTGTAGTGCAAAGATGAATTGTTGATAAATATCTTTGGCCCGTAGTTTCCAAGATGGCATGTTGTTGAATATCTTTGGCCAGTAGTGCTAAGATGAACAGGTGTTGAGATGAACATGACCAACTGGTGATCCAAATGAATATCTTTGGCTGTAGTGCAAAGATGAAGTTATTAGTATGATTATGAATAGGAAATGTAATTTGGTGTAACCATGATCTTTGATGTTTCAGGTAAAGATAGGTGATGAAAATTATCTTCGTCCTGGATGAGAAGAGGAATTTAGAACTACAATTATGATTATGAGTTATTCATATGATTGTGGACTAGAATTGTTGATTCATGTTACAGGGATAAAACATTGTTGGTAGATTTTTAACATGGAGAATATAATAGACTTTATAGTCTATTTGACTCTTCTAATGGATTGCTCGTTCCGCTGCAACTATGGTTGAAATTTTTATCATCTACCATATGTTCTAAATCTCGGATTTATTATTGATGAAGGCTATTGATAATTTAATTATCTTTAGTCATGATATTCTTTACTGAGCTAGTTATGCTCACCCTTTTGCTTCACAATTTCTTTCAGGTAATAAAAGTGTAGCTGGGTCAAGTGGGGGTACCAAGGGAATAGAACGGTGGTCTCTAGCTGTGGAGTTCCCCTAAACAGTATAGACAAGTGTGTTGTATACATCATTTAGTAGTTATATTTGATGAATCAAATAGGGTGAGGCGAACCCAACGTTGGAAGGGTGTTTTGCCACTACCATACAAGATGTCTAATGCAATACAACCTCGTATCATCATAAGACAGGGATGTGCTCATCCACTTGCTAAGTATATTTACGAGCACTACCTATATAATCTTGGTGTTTGTTTGAAGTATAATTCTCAATTAGAGACAGTGGAGATAATGATATGTCAAGAGAAGACTCACCATTGGGAAGAATATGATAGTAATCTTCTCGTTTTTCTTTGGGGTCTATTGGGTCAACCAAGGATAATTCTGTGGCCATGTGATATCTATCATAACCTAGAAGCATGGCCTCCCATGTACGAAGATTTCCGTGAGCACTTCCCAAATATTCTAATTTATAAAACAGTTTTTAACTATACCTTTATGTAAGGTGTTATTGTGAGGTGTTGTCCACGGTTGGGACATGAGTCACATTTGGTATATATTTGTATCCAAACTCACAGCATATGTGTTGTTGTATTTTGCACGACAATTGTTGTAATAAAGTTGTAGTTATTTTTTGTACCATGTATTTGGCGACTCAGAATAGGTTGGATGGAATGGACCTATTTTGGGGTTGTCACATAATGAATTATTATTTCCGTTGCTAATATTGATTTAAAATTTGTTGTCTATTGTATTCTATTAGATTTTTCCCTGTTGAGGACTAATAATAATTTGTTATATATTATCTTTGTTATAATATTCTTTACTGGGCTAGTTGAGCTCACCCTTTCCTTTTTGTTTCATTTTTCATCTCAGGAGGCGAGAATGTATCGAGTACTAGTCGGGGTATGGAATGATGGTTCTAAAAAGATATTTTAGTAGTCCTCACCATTTTTGTAAAATAAAGTATCAATAATTGTTATGAGGACTTATTTGAGTGTGGATATTGTCTAGAAGACAATATTTGTATTTTAAACTCACAGTTAAGTGTTGTCGTATTTTGCACGACAATTGTATTAATAAAGTTGTAGTTGTTTCTGTACCATGTATTTGGTGACTCAGAATGGGTGATGTATACCTATTTTGGGGGCGTCACAGTTGGTATCAGAGCTTAGGGATATGGTCTCTGGCGGAGATCGGGGAATAGAACTAGGAGGGGAGAGACGAGTAAATCTTTCGCTAGTATGGCCTACCTAAGCTTATTTATTAGTTTGTTAGAGTATAGGGTTATTATCTTGCATATCAATTTCTTTAATTAACCCTTGTTTTGTGGCGGTATTTAAGAATGACAGCTGAAAATATTAACGATGGAGTAAATGAGACCGTGGAGACACCATTAATCAACAATGAGGAGAATATGCAATAGGCCGGCAATGTTCTTCCTGTAAATAACACCACTGAGCAGACGATGAACGATGAGATGTTTAGAAGCTTTTTGCGGTTCATGCAAAACCAGACGAGGGAGACTCCTGTTCAAAATACAGGTAGAAACAATGGCAACGCACAACTAGTCACAACTAAGCAGTTCAAAGAGTTGGGACCACCAGAATTCTGGGGAAAGCCGGACCCGATTAAGGCAGAAACGTGGGTCAAGAAAATTACCAAGATATTTGATGTCTTGGGATGCACAGAGGAATAGAAGGTTCCATTCGCCGCCTTTATGTTACGTAATGAAGCAGATTACTGGTAGGAATCTATGAAACGTACCCATCCAGCCGCACTCAGCATGTCTTGGGAGACATTTCAGAAACTGTTTAATGGCAAGTACTTTCCTGAAAGTATTCTTCATATGAAGGAGGTAGAGTTTATTAGACCAGAGCAGAACAACATGACGGTGTCCCAATACGAGGCGAAGTTCGTGGAGTTATCCAGGTTTACACCTCATTTGGTGGAGAATGAGGAACGTATGACGCGGATATTTGTGAGAGGTTTAAAACCCGACAAACGTCAGTATCTCATTTCTCATAAAATTTCTCTATATTCAGATGTTGTCAACGGAGCTCAATTATTAGAGCGAGATAACGAGTACGTTCAACCGAGGGACCACAACCAGGATCATACTGATGACAGCAGTCATCGGAGCAACAATAACCAGCGGGGAAAGAAGAACACGGACAAAAGCGGTAACTACTCTGGTGGTAATCGTGGCCATGATAATAGAAGAAGCGAGTGGGGGGGGAGATTTTAAAAAGAGAATTCAACAATGACAATGTGAAGACGTCAGCACCAGCAGTAACTGGTTCTAAGGGAGGAGAACAACCACCGGTCGTATGCTATAAATGCGAAAAAGAGGGACATATCAGCCCAAACTGTCCACAACAATTCGAGGTATGTTATAATTGTGGAAAGGAAGGGCATATCGCTCGAGATTGTACTTTAGTGAAACCAAGTCCAGCGGGGATGGTGACTCAAAAGGTTGTCCTAGAAAAGTCAAAGTCAACGGTTCCTAGAAGAGCGTTTGTTGTGACTGGTCAAAATGCAAGGAACCCAAACGAGGTGATCACGGGTAAGCTAATTTTAAATTCTTACGAAGTTTATACATTACTAGATACCAGTTCTATCCATTCATTTATCTCTCCTACTTGTGCTCAACGTTTAAACTTGACTCCGGAGAAATTAGACTTTGACCTATCTGTGGAGACTCTGTTAGGAGAAACTTTCATAACATCCACTGTTTATAAATCTTGTTTGATCCAAGTTGGCACCATCACATTACCTGTTGATCTTATCTCTTTAAAGATACTTGCTTTTGATGTGATTTTAGAGATTGATTGGTTAACTACTCATCATGTCAAAATTGATTGTTTTCGTAAGGTTGTTAGTTTTCATATTCCCAATCAACCTGTTATTCGAATTCAAGCAACTAAACCACTAAAATCAATCACTGTTATATCAAGCCATATAGCCATTCGTTTATTAAAAATGGATGTCAAGCTTTCTTATCCATGTTATGGATTTGAATAAAGACACGTCAGATTTGAATAATATTCCTGTTGTTAGTGCCGTTCCTGACGTATTTCCTGAAGAACTTTCCGGTCTACCCCCAGAACGTGAAGTTGAATTCTTTATTGACCTTGAACCTGGTACAAAGCCCATTTCTAAAACCCCATATCGAACGGCTCCTATTGAACTTCAGGAGTTAAAGGTTCAACTACAGGAGTTGTTGGACATCGGTTTCATTCGTCCTAGTACATCTCCTTGGGGTGCTCCTGTTTTATTTGTAAAGAAGAAGGACGGGATTATGCGACTTTGTATTGACTACCGAGAATTGAACCATGTCACCATCAAGAATAGTTATCCGCTACCTCGTATTGATGACCTATTTGACCAGTTGCAAGGAGCACAATTCTTTTTAAAGATCGATCTTCGTTCTGGATATCATCAATTGAAGATTAGAACTGAGGATATTCTGAAGACTGCCTTTAGAACTCGGTACGGGCATTATGAATTCTTAGTCATGTCTTTTGGATTGACTAATGCTCCTGTGGCTTTCATGGATATGATGAATCGAGTATTCAAGAAATATTTAGATCAGTTCGTTATCGTCTTTATTGATGACATCCTCATATATTCCAAAAGTCGTGAAGATCATGAGCACCATTTGAAGCTGGTACTCCAAAGGCTTCGTAAAAATAAGCTTTATACCAAGTTGAAGAAATGCGAGTTCTGGCTTGAGAAAGTAACATTCCTTGGGCACGTGGTGTCAAAACATGGAGTATCTGTTGACCCGGCGAAGATTGAAGCAATACAAAGTTGGGAGAAACCAAAGTCGGTGACCGAAGTACGTAGCTTTCAGGGCCTAGCTAGTTATTATTGGAAATTCGTGGAAGGATTTTCTCGAATCGCTACTCCATTAACTCAGCTGACTTGGAAGGATACAAAATTCGTATGGAGCGAGGAATGCGAGAAGAGTTTTCAAGAGCTTAAGAGGAGACTTATTTCGGCACCTGTTCTGACAATACCATCTGGTTCAGATGGATTTGTTATCTACAGCGATGCTGCAGGCAAAGGGTTAGGATGTGTTCTCATGCAACATGGGAAGGTCATAGCCTATGTCTCGCGACAACTCAAAGAATATGAGAGGAATTACCCTACTTGTGATCTAGAGTTGGCAGCGGTCGTTTTCGCGTTAAAAATCTGGAGGCACTATCTATATGGGGAGAAAGTGGAGATATATTCATATCATAAAAGCCTTAAATATTTCTTCACCCAAAAAGAACTTAACATGTGGCAACTACATTGGCTTGAACTGTTGAAAGATTATGACCATACCATTCAATACCATCCTGAAAAAGCGAACGTGGTAACTGACGCATTGAGTAGAAGATCATATGCGGAAACGAGTGCGATGCTGTCAACACAAAGGCCCATTTTTGGTGATTTACAACAGATGAAGATAGAATTCAAGACTCCGGGGACCCATGCGATGATGTCAAATATACGCATAGAACCAACTTTAATCGATAATATTAAAGTTGCTCAAGCCACAGACCCAGAGCTTATGCGTATAAAGAAGAAAGAACAAGAAGGTGTTATCCCAGAAGCAAGAATCGATGAAGAAGGAATACTTTGAGTTAACTCCAGACTTTGTGTTCCTAACGACTATGATTTGAAGTATAAGATCATGATGGAGGCACACAACACATCGTTTTCAATTCACCCTGGAAGTACCAAAATGTATCGTGATCTTCGACATATATTTTGGTGGAGCAATATGAAGAGAGAGATCGCGAAGTTTATCTCGAGGTGTTTAACTTGTCAACGTGTAAAGGCGGAGCATCAAGTACCAAGGGGTCCATCGCAACCACTTGAGATTCCGAAATGGAAGTGGGAACACGTTACCATGGATTTTGTTACAGGTCTTCCAAAGGTTTCTCAAGGCATGGATGCGATTTGGGTTATTGTTGATAGATTAACTAAGTCTGCTCATTTCTTGCCGATACGAGAGACTTATTCCCTTGAACGTCTTGCTCTTATGTACGTGAATGAGATTGTGAGGTTGCATGGCATGCCAGTGTCCATAGTTTTGGATCGTGACCCAAGATTCACTTCACAATTTTGGGTTAGCTTGTAGAAAGCTATGGGTATGGATTTACGATTCAGTTCGGCATACCATCCTCAAACGGATGAACAATCAGAGAGGACTATTCAAACTCTTGAAGATCTATTAAGACTCTGTGTTCTGGACTTTAAAGAGAGTTGGGATAAGTATTTACCATTAGTGGAATTCTCCTACTATAATAGTTACCAGGCAAGTATAGGTGTGGCTCCATTTGAAGCATTGTATGGTCGAAAGTGTCGCTCTCCAGTATGTTGGGATGAGGTGGGTGAAGCAACATTGTTGGAACCAGAGTTGGTATGTATAACTACAAAAAAGACCCAAATGATTCGACAACGTATACAAATGACACAGGATCAACAAAAGAGTTATGTGAATCTTCATCGAAAGGACGTGGAATTTGATATTGGGGATCATGTATTGTTACGTGTTGCTCCATGGAAGGGAGTTACAAGATTTGGGAAGAGAGGAAAGCTCAATCCACGATTTATTGGTCCATTTCAAATTCTTGACCGAGCAGGAAATGTGGCCTATAGACTCGCGTTACATCCAAGCATGTCTCGTGTTCATAATATTTTTCACATATCTGTGCTTCGTAAATATGTGAAAGACTTAAGCCACATTATTGAATTAGAACTAGACGAGATAGCCGAAGACTTAACGTACGAGAAGGCACCTGCCAAGATCTTGGATAGGAAGGAGCATGTCCTACGCACCAAGGTTATACCACGAGTTAAGGTTTTGTGGAGGAACCATGCTATTGAGGAAATGACTTGGGAGTTGAAAAAGGAAATGAAAGCGAGGTATCTTTACATTTTCGAAATACCAGGTACGTACCTCAATTTCGAGGATAAAAATTCATAAGAAAGGTAGGTTGTAAGACCCCAACTTTTTATAAATGAAATTAAATTTCCTCTATTTATTATTTTGAAATAGTAAGGGTTGATTTGATTAATGTAGTTAGTTATGGGTAAAATACGCAAATATCTTGAATAAGCAAGTGGTTATAAAATATTCTTTATTGTCGGGGTATATTCGTTTGGTCGTGGAATATTATTGTTGTTGAGGAATATTCATACGACAGCGCAGCTTTTTGTGGGCCCCATAACAGAAAGCGATTGGATGAAGAAAACGACAAGTATAAGTTGTTTATAAATAACGGCGTAGTTATTACCATTAACACTGTTAGAATACCCAGTGGTTAAAGCACAGTAATACGCGTTGTTGCACAGTAGCACACGGTATTGCACCAATTATTAATTCTTATGTAAGAATGCACTACTCAATATTTGTTACAGTAATTACTGTTCAATATTTTATTTTATTGATTCAATAATTACTACGTTGATATTTTATATTATTGTTGTTTTAATAATTATCACTACACAGTATTTTCCATTATCAGATTAATAATTCATATTTGAATAATTGAAAATTGGTATTTTATCTTTTCTGATAAAATAATTTATTTAAATATATTATTATATTTTAATAATATAATAATGGTGATATTTTTACAATAAATGTGTGATATATGAATAAATGAGGAGGAAGAGTATTTTTGTTACAAAAAAACTATTTAAAACAAGTTTTTCATGCTTGTGGACCCCAATTTTTTACCGAAATTTGATTATAGCCTGTAAAATCGTCCGTATGTGGATTTTGATCAATTTCTATTTGGAATTTGGAAAAAACATAAACTTACAAAGTTGTAGAGATTTGAATTTTCTATGAAATGGACATAAGATTCAAATTTTTCTGATAAAAAGGCTATTTATTATGAAGTTCCAGAATAATTAATTTTTGAAGTTTAAGTTATTTTTTTATGAAAAACATTTTTTGCAATTAGGTGGGCCCAAAATGTGATATAAATGTGTTGAATTCAGTTGGTCTAAGGTGGGCTTGAAAAATTTTATTTATATTAATATTTTATTAAATTTTCTGCTTTAGTGTTCTAAGCATTTTTCTATAAATAGGGTGCTTAGGTTAGAATTAAAAATCACACCAGAAACTGAAATCTTCTCTCTCTATGTTATCGAGCGTATTCTTGTGAGTATTTTGATACTTTGAGTGTTGTTATACGGTGCAAGTTCCTTCAGCACTATATCCAGTATTCCAGTTAGAGGTACTGTCTTTTTGGAGGTAAGAGATGTTATTTTTTTATAAATGATATTATTTCTTTCAATATCATTATGCCGAAATATTGGTCTAAACTTTTTATCAAATTTGGAACTTGTGTCGGGGTTACTATTCACGTATACGACACTATTCACGAATACGACACTATTCACCAAAAAATTAAATTTTCGCTTTTTGTCCAAGATATCTATTATGGATACTAGCTTTGATTGTATCCATATTTTGATTATTCTTGAATTTTACTTCACTGTGATTATTTATGAAGTATTTTTAAACTACGATTGTTTAAAGTACGAATCCTTAATATTTGTTCTTTTGTTTCACTGGATTCATTTTTTTTAAAATATTTTTCATCATCCTCAGTCCTAAATGATGATATTACTGAATATCTTTGGCCTGTAGTGCAAAGATGAATGATTTTCTGATGAATATCTTTGGCCGTAGTGCAATGATGAACAGGTGTTGAGATGAACATGACCAACTAATGAATATCTTTGGCCTGTAGTGCAAAGATGAATATATGATTCAAGATGTATATTGATTGATGTTATAGGGATAAAATATTGATGATGGACTTTTAGATTCATAGATGATAGTAGATTTCATCCTCTACTTAACTCTTCTAATAAATTATTATTTCCACTGCGAGTATTGATTTAAAATTTGTTGTCTATTGTATTCTATTAGATTTTTTCTTGTTGAAGACTAACGATAATTTATTCTATATTATCTTAGTCATAATATTCTTTACTGGGCTAGTTGAGCTCACCCTTTCCTTTTTATTCCATTTTTCTTCTCAGGAGGCGAGAATGTAGCGAGTACTAGTCGGGGTATGGAATGATGGTTCTAGAAAGATGTTTTAGTAGTCCTCAACATTTTTTGTAAAATAAAGTATCAATAATTGTTATGAGGACTTATTTGAGTGTGGATATTGTCTAGAAGACAATATTTGTATTTTAAACTCACAGTTAAGTGTTGTCGTATTTTGCACGACAATTGTATTAATAAAGTTGTAGTTATTTCTGTACCATGTATTTGGCGACTCAGAATGGGTGATGTATACCTATTTTTGGGGCGTCACACATGGCTCATGTTGTGATCAGCCTTGATGTTAAGTAATGTCGTAACTGTAGACAATGTAGTGTGTTAGGTGCAACCATGCCACAATGGCTCGCTACCCTCGTCTAATAACTTAAAGAAGTCTTTGGCATCAGAATTCATCGTTTGCTCTCTGCCTTGTTCCCAATCAAAATCTGGCCCTGCAATATCATGAACCATTTCATTCATACGATGAGTACTACTGCCCGAATTGTGTACTTTTGTGATGCCACCATCTCTTCTCTGCCTATGTGCCCACCAGCATTCTTCATAATTTTTTATGAACCCAAAAATAAGTAAATGATAGTTTACCATGTCTCTATCCATATAATTTACATTCTTACACTTCAAACATGGACATCATATCTACGACTTACCATTCATACATTCCGGGTGACTATACGCATACTCCAAAAACACTTGGCAACTAGCTCTAAATTTAGTTGTAGCACCTATTTGGGCACTTGACTTTCGTCGTGCCATCCAACTACGGTCTGAATAGAGGTCCATGATTCCACGGCACCTACTACAGACAACATTATAAATGTTAACATAAATATGTGAGCATACTTGTAAGCATATGACTTGAGCATTCTTGTAATCATATGACTTGAGCATTCTTGTAAGCATATGATAGGTATGTAGGAAAATTTTATAATTTAGAGTTTGTTTGGTAGGTATGTAGGAAAATTTAGAGTTCAGATATGCTCTTGGTCCATATCTGAACACAACAAAAGCTCTTCTACATAGGACATTTGGGAAAGAAAAAGTGTGTCATCCATGTTAGAAACTAGTACTCTCTTAGTTGTCTCCATAACCTCTGATTAAACTGTGAGTTGGACTTGTGTTTCATTCAAAGTCAGGCGTCGATTTATGATTAGACTGTGAGTTGGACTTGTGTTTCATTCAAAGTGCAGGGAGTTTTTTCTATGTATACTGCTGCTTGTATTTGAATCTGAAAAGTAAGTAGTTTTGTCGTTTTCTGTTTTACCATCACAGCATCACTGTGGTAGGAAGTAACTATGTTTCTCTATAGAAGAAAGTTGTGTTCTTCCAGTTTGTGTTGATAATACAAATGTGCAACATGTATGCATGCCTACCTGCTCTGTTTGTATGGTCCATTATGAAGTACTTTTGTAATTCCTTTCGTTAATCCACACTCAGTCTGTGGTATAGACAGTTCTGGATTTTAGTGTGTGTAGAATCTTTCTTTCTTACTCTGTCTGTCAATATATTGGATTTTATTGCTTTGCGGATTCGAAATGGGAACCATGAGAAGGTTAACTCTATTATATGTTTCGTCTCTATCTCTGTGTTGCTATGGTCTTTCTTTTAATATGATTTTTTTCACTAATTATTCCATCTACAATTGGCAAATGCACCATTTTGCCTATTGATTTACTAGTTTGTTTTCTATGGTTTAGGAATTAAATGGTGTCACTTCTGCTTGCCAGAATGGTAAGGTTGGAGATGTTTCTAGTCCAAGGTTCAAAGTTGCAAGATTCCACATCTGCTACATTTTCACCTAAGCTTTATTTTGCTGATGTAGATATTGATGATGAACTGGATCCTGCAATGAAGGAAGAACTTGACAGGTTTGATATTTCAACTAAACACCTAGATTTTATTAAATATGTAGTGCATTATTATATATGTAGTGCATTGCCTCATATGTAGACATCTAAGCAACTTTTGGACATTAAATTTCTAAATTAATGTTTACTGGTCATGGTTTTTCTCTTACATATGAATTGATTTAGCTTCTAGATGTAAGACTTCCTTCTACTTGGGGTTGAGGTTAGTTGAATTGGGAAGCATTCTGTGAGGCTACTTCTTTTGTTCCATGTACATGTGAAGTATGTGTCTGAGATGAAAGTAGCTAGAATTGAGTCCTGAGCTGCTGTGTGTGGGCACAGAATTACTTGCACTGGTACTAGAAATGTATGATTCTTAGAGTAAGTATGTTGTATTATCAATAGTGAATACTCTTATATATAGTTAAATCTTTGCCTTATTTTTCTTAGCCCTTCCTGTTTTCAAATTAGAGCTCTATATATCATGAAAAAATGCACTAAAAAGGGGAAACCGTCAAACTGCAATTAGTAATGATAAACAGTTGTTACTTATCGAAGAAAGAATTGTCACTAAAAAAGAAAGGAATTCTCCCAATATATAATCTAAATGCAGCTGTAACGGATAAAATAATTAGAACTGTGGTAATATTGAAAAACATCCATTACTTATGGGAAGAAACAAACACAATAATCATGAAAGAAGGTAGCAGTTACATGACAGATAAGAATTCATGTCCATTTTAATGAAATAGCAAAACTAATACTGAACAAATTTAGTTTAGGTACCCAAAATAGTTAAGCTATCAAATAGTTTGTTCCATATCAAATACTTCACAGTCGTGAATCAGGTGTGCACATATGATTTTCTTACCTGTGCAGGTAGCGGTGGCGTCGGCGGCGGCTGTGGTGGTGGTGATGGTGGCGGCGGCGGCTGTGGTGGTGGTGATTGTGGCGGCAGCAGTTTTCCCCTCTTCTCCCTCTTCTCTTCTCCCCCTTCTCCCTCTTCTCCCTATTCTTTTTTCCTTATTTTTTTTCTTCTGTCGATCGAGAGTGACGAACTGGAACTGATTAATTACAATAGATCAGTGACCGCATGCGGTCGCTAATTTTAAATGATGTGGAAGTATCAGCGACCGCATGCGATCACTGATGGTGAGTGGTCGTAAACAACTAAGGCGCCAACATTTCCTACCAATTTTTTGGAGGTAAAATTGAACCTGCAACCGCATAACTACTGGTTTCGGTCGCTAACATAATCTAGCGACCAAATTCAAGGGCGGTCGCTAATGTTGGTCACTAATAATCCTATCTGCGACCAAAAGTGAGGTCGCTGATAGTTTTGGTCGCTGTTAGAGCATTTTCTTGTAGTGAACCTCGGAGATAACCCCGAGGCATGCAGTTAAAATACCAAAAATTCCACCGAAGAAGGCCGATTCATCTCGGAGATAACCCTGAGATATTCAGTCTCAGTCCCAACACTGGGAATAGCAACGCTAACCTTAGAGATAACCCTAAGGAGTGTAATTGCAGTTCTAGAGATAACCCCAGAAATGCTTGTTTCAAATGCATGCAATCAGCTTCAACCTCAGCACTCACACCGAGGCACTCAGTACAAGACCCGGAGATAATACCGGAAAGATATGCACACCTCAGAGATAACCCTGAGGACCTTCAGTACTTGCAGCAATCCAATCTCAAAGATAACCCTGAGTAACGTGTTCTTTATCAGCCCAAGCCGGAGATAACCCTGGTGAGGGGTAAGATCGTCATTTTACCATATCGCGTCGTCTCAACATTTCAGACATACATTTCTACACAGCTATATCTTACAAGAAACAAGGAAGTCCAATCCCGAGTGACTATTGCGTAGGGCAACAGATAGAATTTGAAGCTGGAAGACCGGAGGGCATGGTCCCATCTTCCTGACTTCGTACAACCTCTAATCCCATGTCATTGCATAACTCTCGACAATGGCGGTCCGAAATAGGTCTTATACACCTCAATCGAATGCCCGGATTGAAGTTCTGAAAGTTCGAGCGGACATCACGTTGCATACGTGCACGTACTTTGGGACGGCGGGACCTGCGGCTCCCCCCTCTATAAATAGAGGGCTTGGGGTGGCCATTTTGTAAAATAAAAATGCGAGGAAGCCCTGTCCAATTTACTCTGTACACCCCTTAAACTGAGTGCTTTCTCATTTTAATCACTTGTGAGCTCACATATAGCTACTATTGTACCGGCGGGAGCCGAGTGTTCATCCACTTAAAGTTATAGAAGTTTTCTTTGGCAGCCCACTGTAAGCCTTTTTACACATTTTAAAGCATTTCTCTTCATCTTTGCACACACACTTCACGTTAAGAGTCGTGTTGCGTGTGTATGCCCGAACTTCGGTCCGTGGTTTCATTTCAGTTTGTATATATATATATATATATATATATATATATATATATATATATATGGACTAACATTATTGAGTTATGCCTCGATTGAGCCTAGACTTATGTCTGGAACGTTTAATTGCTTTCGTATATATATATATATATATATATATATATATATATATATATATATATATATATATATATATATATATATATATGAACTGTGTGTCGAATTATGTTCGATGAGCCTAGATTTTACATCAAGTGCGTTTACTGCTTTATTATATATATATTTATATATATGAACTGTTGTCGGACTTTGTTCGATGAGCCTGGATTTTATATCCGGTGCATTTACCGACTTATATATATATATATATATATATATATATATATATATATATATATATATATATATAGTTACGTTTCGTCCCACCTGGAGTTACTTCGTGGCGGTTGATTGCTTTTATAGTTTTATTTACATTTCGGCCCGCCTGGAGTTTACTTTGTGGCGGTTGATTGCTTCCACAACTTTACTTACATTTCTGATCCTCCATAGAGGTGCTTCATGATTGGTGATCATGTATATATATATATATATATATATATATATATATATATATATATATATATATATATATATATATAACTGCTTACTGCCTTTGTACAAATCGCGGCATCATGTAAGCCTAGGAATCATGTGATCACAGATTCAGTTTACTGAATCTAGATTCGGTTCCCGTGATGGACATTTTCAGCTGTAAGCAGCTTATAAATTTATTCACGGTGTTTGGATTTCCTCAGATGGTTTTCATACCCATGAGAAATTCGGCACTGCTTTGTACATTATTTTCTCTAAGATGCTTCGCATCAAGCTCAACATTTAATAAAATAGAAGTATCAAAGGCCTCAATTACTATTGAGCACAAGGGTTTGACAAACCTCTTCTATAAAACATCACTACTATATCTTGTTTAAAACTGAATTTTTACACAAATTCAAACCCTGTGTATATAGGTGCGAACGAGGCATAGCACTACTTCCAAATAATTGCACATTAACCCACACATACACACATTCATATAACAGTTTCTTGAAAAGTGGCGGTTACCGTGGTAACACGGATGTCAGGGAGTGCCTAACACCTTCCCTTCGCATAAGAAAGTCCCCGGACCCTAATGAATCTCGGTTTCACAGACCCGTTTAGCAGTGTCACATCACTGGGTCAATGTGCAAACCTTTTCTCGGTTGTGTTGGTACAACCAGTTAAAAAACCAACTGGAGACTCTTACAGTCAAATCGTCGACATATAAATGTCGGACCTTTTTCACTTATTTTTTCAAACAAATCTCAGCTAACATGAGAACACAAAAGAACAAGAACAAAAAAGGGACAAATAGAAATCTCGACGTCGACAGGTGGTGACTCTGCTAGGGAACGCCAGTAAGAGGACTTAAGCTGCTATTTTAACCTTTTCAAAACTGTTATGTGCTTGTGTGTGGATGTTGCATTTACATTTGATGAATGTGTACGAATGCATTTCCCTACTGCACTGTAAAATATCTCCTTGTGATATTAGTGCTTCGCACATGTCATCATTTTCATAAACGGTCAGACACGTTGTATGTGAATGTATGTTGTGTGGTTCCTCCACCAGGAGGCTATCCTGTTAGTGTTTGATTACTAGACTCTTAGGAAGACTAATTCCAATGAGGCTCAGGAAAGGCACCACCCAAATTCGCTCTAGTTGAAAGACCGGATTAACTTCCCGTTGAGTAAATTGAGATGATTTGGGAACCTTCATGCCAAAAAGCGACGAGAGTAGCCTAAGATAGGTCAGCCTCTGATAAACAAAATGCGGAGGAAAGTCTCTTCATGCTTTCTCATTTCAAGTTACTCGTAAAGTCAATTACTTGTAATTTCATTCCATATTCATCTCCATGTAATGAGAAATATGAAGAAACATTTTGTACATACACAGGTAAATTAACATGCTATCCTGTATTACAAACAGCTAACATCCATTTTTGCAGGATAATATTCCTAAAACAAATACATCACATAGCATGTAAACATTTACATATTCCCTAGGACTAAACTATTCAAGTCTTTTGCAGGGAAGCAATCAGACCCATTACCCAATCAAAATCCAAAAAGGCCATGAGCCTACAGTCAATCATGTCGTCATCAGACCAGACTGACCTTAATCCAATTTCTCGCAAAGAATTTTGCGGATTAAGTAAACAAATCACATATTTGGATGTTCTGCTTAAAGAACTACACCAATCTACTCAGGGTACAAGGATACTCGTGCATGCTGAATCCTCTGCACAAGCAGGAACCCAAGGTTCTTATAAAGCCATCACAGTACCTGAACTCTAGTTGGATACAACCAACAAAATTCATGATACCACCCATCTCAAAGGAGATCTATAAATCGGTTACATCAGGAAGAAGGTCCTTCAAATGGAAGAAACCCTTCGTTCTATCAAAGGAATTGGAGCGCACGGGAGTGTCTCGTATGCTGACCTTTGTATATTCCCTGGTGTTCATTATCCAGAGAAGTTCAAAACTAATGACTTCAAAAAATATGATGGGTTAGGAGATCCATACACACATTTGAAGGTGTTCATTGGAGAATTTCGATCTTATGAAGAGGATGAGAAGCTCAGAATGCAGCTGTTCCAAAAGAGTCTGATTAGAGAATCCCGTTCATGGTATACCAGATTAGATAACTCAAAGATCCATAGTTGGGAAGAGCTAGCTCATGCCTACACAATACAACTTCCAGTCTCAGATGGCTCATGACTGGTACCAGATTACCAAAGTTAAGAAACAGTCCAATGAGTCTTTCAGAGAGTATGCTCAAAGGTGGAGGCGCCTTGCTGCTCAAGTTATTCCTTCTATGACAGAGTCAGAAATGGTCATGACCTTCATAGACATATAAGAAGCTCCTTTCTATGAGAGAGTTTTAGCTAGCATTGGTAAACCATTTTCTGAAATAGTCAAACATGGAGAGATGGCTGAAATGGGGTTGAAGTTAGGAAAGATTCAAGACCTAGCCAATCTTAAAGTTGTTGCTGAACACATCCAGTTCGAAACTTATGAAAACAACCCCCGGAGGGTCCATAAAAAAAGAGGAGGATGTTTCCTTGATACTACAAGGTCAAAAGGGCAATCAGAATATGCCTATCCAGAGGAGAAATTACACTCCTTTTCAAGCTCAATCTTCAAACCCTCGATTGCCTAAAGGTAAAGAAGTTAAACGCCCTCAAGTGTTTACACCCCTAAGGGACTCACTCGAGAACATTCTCAATCTTCTGACCACTCAGAAGAAAATTACGCATCTTCTTCCACCAGGCAACCCTAATGGGAAGGGTTTCAATGCTTCTCGGAAATGTGCTTATCATGTCGGGGCACCTGGACATGATACTCAAGATTGTTGGGCCTTAAAACACAAGATCTAAGATTTGATAGACAACGGTGAGATCGTGGTCACCAAACCAGATCAACCTCACGTACAAGACAACCCTCTTCCTCAACACAAATAGGAAAAGGTCAATATGATTAATTGGAGCAGTGGACAGAGTTCCAATTTTAACTGTGAATCATCCCAGACCATCAAAGACAGTGTTGAAAAATGTGATTATACAAAGTTCCAGTTTGTGATGGAACGAGAGATAAAAGCTCTGTACAAGCAGATTGAGTAATTGGCAGAACTGGTGACCTATCAGCATCAAGTCACGCCAATTAGTCAGTCAGGAGCATGCTAGTCTCCTCCCCTTGGTTATGAATACTCCTTCGTCGCCTTTAAGAAATCAAACATGGGAGGACAAAGTGACGAAGAGGGAAACTGCCAAAGCCCGTTGGGATTTTGCTAATAGAAGGGAATTTACATACCTGGGCCAACCTATGGAGGAGATACTTCAGATGCTGATCAATGAAGGAAGGATCACTTCCCTTCTACCTCAAATTAATCCCCGTTCAATACGATTTAATTCTGATGGAGTATGTCAGTATCATCCCATTCTCGCGGTCACAGCACAGAAGAATGCTGGGCACTCCGCTACCTTATTCAAAATCTAATTGATAGCGGTGTCCTGCAACTAGCAGACAATGATATTGTGCTATTTGAGAGTGAAAAAACTTGTCCTACTAAATGGAAGGGACTGGTAGCAGTTATATCCACTGAGGGCGATGGGATTGTCAAACCATTCATAATACAAGCAATTCAACTCAAAAGAGTTGACAATCCTTTGAAAGTGGCTGCTCCAGAGCCAATCAATTTACCATGCAGATTACAATATCCTGTTATCAGCTTATAAAAAGTCCCCTGGAATTATGGAGAAGCTAAAGGATCCACCTCTCATACAACTGTTGCAGTGTCGAAGGAGAATCCACTGTATCTTCCCCAACAGGTGATGAAGCCCACCATCAAATCAATGGGGAAAATTCCCATGAAGAAGATTGAAAAATTCCTCCGTACTATGGGTCATAATGAAGCCAAGGTGGTTTTAAGCTTAAGAGAAGCTCCACATCAAATTTCAATACTGGACTTGGTTTTCTCTTCCGAGGATTACATGAAGATTCTACTGAAGGTTTTGGAAGAAGCATACTTGCCTAAATCAGTGGATGTGGAAAATTTTCAACACTGGTTGATCACATTTTCAACAACAATGTGATATCTTTCACTGATGATGACATACCGCCCGAAGGGACCAGTCATTGCAAGCCATTACACATTGTGGTTTTGTCCTCCGATTACATGCTAGATGGAGTCTTGGTAGATCCAGTTTCATCTCTAAATATCTATCCGTACGCTACGTTGATGAAGATCAACGTCAACCACAAACGGATCCAAAGCAGCCGTACAATTATTATAACTTTTGATAGATCCCACCAGAATTCATTCGGAGAGATTGAGCTGCCAATTGAGATTGGTCCCCATACATTTTGTGTATCTTTTCACGTTCTCAAAATAGATACAGGATACAACTTGCTTCTGGGGAGACCGTGGATTCACATGGCTGGGGCAGTCCCCTCCACTCTTCATCAACAACTTAAATGCATTATCAACAATAGCTTAGTCACAGTCAATGCTGAACTGGAATGTCCTCAACATGGTGACATGCCACTCATCAACTTCAATTCCAAAGTTGGGCCGGTCGGTTTTCATGCCTTGAAAGTGAGCAACACTCAATACCATTCCATTGGGACTTCCATACCCAAGATTTCTGTCGAAGTGATGGCAGCTACTCAAGAAATGATGACATTGGGTCATCAGCCGGGACAAGGGCTGGGTAAAAGTCAACAGGGTATTAAGCACCCGATTCAAGTGTCCAGTCAAATTGGGATAGTCGGATTAGGCTATTCTGCTAATTCCAGTCACAGGAATCCGCATAAGCATAAGAAGATTCCTTCAGTTTCAACTACACAACGATTATCTCCACCTATAAATCCAGAGTCACAATCTCTAGTAAAGGTGCCAACCAACGTAATGGCTATGTTATTTCCCAAACCGATACTGGTAAAGGAGAAGGAAGTCTTTGTTCCAGATCCCAAAGGGGAAGAAGAGGAACGAAGAATTAAACAAGACATCGTCTGAATGATGTCAGGCATACTCATCATTGTCCACGATGAATATACAAACAGATACACCCCAGACGATGATTGCCCAGATATAATGGTCATCATTCGGGAGAAGGAGGACGATAACAGCCCCTCCATCATAGCAGTCCACCAGGACTTTGCCCTTGCCAATTGGAGCAGCACTCCTTGCATTGGTCGACAAGGGTAAAATGGGCAGGACTTCTTTCTGCCATGTAGATATCATAACTGCTTACTTTTTTGTACAGTATTAGCAGTTATTTTATCGGTACATGCTAACACTTTGTATGATTAAATAGTTTCATATATATTAAGTGAAAGCATATTTTGTTTTAGGACTCTGAACTTAGATGTGCATGTACATGCTGATAAGATGCCTCTTCTCCACAAGGATTGTAACTTTGATGAAAAGTTGGACTCAGACTTGATGGAAATGCAAGAGGACATTGAGGTGCCTCAAGAGATCAAAGAATGGGTCGAAGATAAACCTAAACCCAACCTTGATCAAACCACCTCCTTCAATCTCGGAACCTTAGAAAGCCCTAAGTTAATCCAGATTGGTTCAGACCTTACTCCAAACCAGAGGAATGACATGGTTACACTACTAACCCAATTCCAGGATGTGTTTGCATTCTCATGAAGACATGGTCGGTTTGTCCACTGACATTGTCCTTCATCGTCTGCCCATTAAAGAGGGATTCAAGCCAGTCAAGCAGAAGCTCAGGCGATTGAAACCTAAGTGGAGTTTAAAGGTGAAAGAAGAAATTGTGAAACAATTTCATGCTGGTATCATCATGGTGTCCACATATCCTGAATGGATATTCAACATCGTTCTCATGCCTAAACCTGGAGGAAAGGTACGAGTTTGCATAGATTATTGGGATCTGAATAAAACTTGCCTTAAAGATAGCTTTCTCGTGCCATTTATCCATATTCTCATTGACAATACTGGTCAATACGACATGTACTCCTTTGCTGATTGTTTTGCGGGGTACCATCAGATAATGGTTGCTGAAGAGGATCGTGAGAAAACTACTTTCATCATGCCTTGGGGAACCTTTTGCTACAAACGGTTATCTTTCGGCCTCATCAATGTCAGAGCCACCTATCAGCGAGCTATGATGGCTTTTTTCCTCGATTTAATGCATAATGAGATAGAGATCTACGTGGATGATATCATTGTCAAGTCCTGGAGGGAGGAAGATCACTTAGACCATCTTAGAAAGCTCTTCAATAGGTTATGTAAGTACAACTTGAAGTTGAATCCAGCCAAGTGCGCCTTTGGCATTAAATCAGACAAGTTGCTAGGGTTCCTAGTCAGCCACAAAGGGATTAAGCTGGATCCCACCAAAATCTAGACCATCACGGAAATGCACATTCCTCAGACAGAGAAGGAAATACGAGAATTTTTGGGAAGAGCCAACTTTATTAGCATGTTCATATCTCAACTCACAGCAACATGTAAGCCTATCTTCAAGTTGTTAAGGAAGAACTCCTCCATGAAATGGAATGATGAGTGCCAGAAAGCCTTCCTTACCAACAAAGAGCAGCTAGTCAAAGCTCCCATTTTGGTGTCACCCAAGGATGATGTTCCCCTATTCATGTACCTGTCCATAAGTGACAATGCCATGGGCTGCATGCTAGGACAGAAAGACGATAGAGGCCAAGAGCGAACTATCTACTACCTCAACAAAAGATTCAGCAGCAGTGAACACAAGTACACTCTGATTAAGAGGACTTGTTGTGCTTTAGCATGGGCTACCATGAGGTTACAACATTACCTCCATGGTCACACAACCCATCTCATATCCCTCATGGATCCTCTTAAGTATGTGTTCAGTAAACCCATGTTAAACTGTCGACTGTCCAGATGGCAGTTGATCCTATAATAATTTGACATTATTTACGTGACGCAGAAGTCCATTAAAGGTTAAGGAATCGTGAATCAATTGGCCGGTGCACCTTCAGGGGATTTCAAACCCTTGGAAATGTACTTCCCTGATGAAGGGGTAATGGCAATTCAGCAACACCATCAGTACGATACACGCCAAACATGGAACATGTATTTCGATGGAGCTATTAATATGGAAGGTTCTTGAACTGGAGCAGTTCTAGTATCCGGTACGGGGGAGCAGTATCCCGTCGCCGTTAAATTGTAGTTTGTCAGCACCAATAACACAGCTGAGTATGAAGGTTGTATCATGCGGCTAAAACTTGCCCGTTCAATAGGCATCAGGCAGTTAACTGTCTTTGGGGATTCGGAGTTGGTAGTTAAACAATCCATGGGAATCTATCAAACCAAAGAGCTACATTTGTTGCCTTTCCATCGGCAAGTCTTACAGATGGCTTCAAAATTCGAAGAGATCTCCTTTCTACACATTCCTCGTAATAAGAATAACTTCGCAGACGTGCTAGCAACTTTGGCCTCCTTTATTCACATACCTGACAAGGAATACATGCTAAGCGTCATAGTGGTCCTGCAAAGGGCACCAGCCTATGGGAACTATGTTGGAGAAGTATCGGATGAGCTACCTCCTATCCAACAACCTTGGTATCGACATATCAAGGAGTACTTATGGGATGGATCTACACCCGCTGAGGCGAGCCTGACTGAGAAAAGGCGGATCCATCAACTTGTTATGAAATTCTATCTGAGCGGAGATGCACTCTACAAAAGAGATGCAGGATTAGGTCTCCTCAGATGTCTGGAAAAGGACCAAGCTTAGAGACTCATGGATGAGGTCCATGGTGGAGTATGTGGCCCACATATCGGCCCTCTACTTGTAAAGAATATCCTTAGAACATGACATTACTGGCTCTCTCTCAAGGCTGATTACAATGACCACGTCAGGAGATGTTATCAATGCCAAATTCATGGGAATGTTATCCACGCCCCTCCTAGGGAGCTCCATAATATGAGTTTTCCTTGGCCCTTCTCCATATGGGGAATAGACATGATCGGGCCCATCGAGCCCAAAGCCAGTAATGGACATCACTATATCTTCACCATGATCGACTACTTCACCAAGTAGGTAGAAGTAGCCTCCTTCCCCAAGGTTACCAAAGAAGTCATCATTGCTTTCATTAGAAACAATGTCATTTGTCGATATGGACAACCAGAGGTAATTGTATCAGACAATGCTAAGAACCTCAACAACAAAATGATGGAGGAGTTATGCAGTAAATTCCATATCAAACATCTTAACTCCGTCATCTACCTTCCAAAGATGAATGGTGTTGTTGAAGCGGCTAACAAAAATATTAAGAAGATCATGCAAAAGATGTCCTCCAATCACAAAGGATGGCCTGACCTATTGCCTCTTACTCTATTAGCATACAGAACATTAATGGGCACTTCCACTGGGGCAACCCCCTATATATTAACCTATGGGATGGAAACACTGCTCCCCATAGAAGTGGAAATTAAATCCCTCAGAGTGTTGATAGACGCTCAGCTGGATGAAGACCAATGGGTATAAAACAGGTATCACCAATTTTCTCTAATAGACGAAAGGCGAACCGCGACTATCTTCCATGGTCAGTTATATGAACAAAGGATCGCCCGATCCTACAACAGAAAAGTTCGGTTACGGCAGTTTAAACAACATGACTTGGTTTTAAAGAAGATCATCGACAACCAAGATCAATCTAAAGGAAAATTTTCCCCTAATTGGGAAGGCCCGTTCATTGTCAAGGAGGCATTAGTAGGAGGTGCTCTCAGATTGCATGAAATGGACGGCGATGAATTTTCGCAAATCATCAACTCAGACATCGTGAAACGGTACTATATCTGAAGTTACCATCAAGCAAACATCCCCTGGTATTGGATCATCAGATTACCAGTCATTCCGATTCTTTAACCCTTCACTATATACAACTCTGTTCCGCACTGCGCCCCTCAGGGAAACACACTTTTCAAGCCAGTAGCCTGGTTTTCAGATCGCCAGATCCTTTTCTCTCCACTTGGTTTTTTAAGCCTTACTTAACTTCGGTTATCCCACTAGGGATTGAACCTTTCACACTTGTAGTTTATCCCCAAACATAGGATCAAACTTTTCACACCTGCAGTTTATCCTGAACTTACGATTAAACTTTCTTCCCCCCCCCCCCCGCAGTTTGTCCTCCACATAGGATCAACCTTTTCATTGGCTACAAATCCCCCTGAGGGGTGAACTACGTCGACCTGATCTCCTTGATACATGGGAGTACGTAGGCAACCATTTTATATGGCCCGGTCGTAATAAAAAAAATAACAAAAACATTTCTACACCCTTCTCATTACAAAAACAAAAACAAAAATATTCCTACACCCTTTCTACCACATACAGCGTTAAACCTCTTACACCAGGTTCAAACTATACAGACCTGATCTCCTCTTCAATAGGAGTATGTAGGCAGTCATTTATGGTTCAGTCTAACCCCCTACCTAAACACAAACACTTGTCAGCGGTATTGGGATCAAACTTCAATCCACCACATTTCATTGGCTTCAGACCAAAAGGATGGAATTACCTGACCTCCCCATGTAAACGGGAGACTCGGCGACCATCTAAGTTGTGGTTGTACCTTGAAGAGTAATACCAATCCTTAAGAGATGGAATTAACTAGGCTCCTCCTAAATAGGAGTACTGGCGACCATATATGGTACGGTCAATCTCGGAGAGGAAAGCCACACTCTTCTCCATATTTCCATACAGAAACCAGTCCCAAGACACCAAAGCTGGTAGGGATACACACAGATCAGTGATCCATTCTGAAAGATCCTACGACGTCTCAATGTCCATATATCAAGGATGAGTTTAGAAGGCATCAAGATCACAAGCCCTGAAGAAGCAGGAAAATATCAAGTAAGTATTCATGCATATCTAAAAAGGGAAGTGATCAAAAATATATTTCCCTGCTATATATAATACTGTTTGATATACATAATGTAAACTGTACACGAAAAAATGGCTAAGCTAGTCTGTGTAGGAAAATACAAGGCTATCTACAAATCGGTATGCATGCGGGCTAGCAGATCTAACATAACATCTCTCTCTGAAGAAGGAGGTAACGTTGTGGTCTCCTGTACAAGGTATCCACACGAGCCAGTAAGTCCGAGGCCATCTGCATGGTGACGCGGTGCTCATCAATATATTCATTCATCTCGGCAAGTATACTAGTGGTCAGGAATCTCACTGTGGTACTTTCTATGATGACTACATCCCGGGTAGATATGGCGCTATCCCTCTCAACTATCATGGCATTTCTGGCTGATCTGGCCTTATTCCGCTTAACAACAGCAGTGTCTCTATGAGCTAATGCCTCATCTCTCTCTAACAGAGCTGCGTCTCTCCAATCAAGTGTCGTCAACATCAGGACTCTAGCCTGATCTCTCTCAAAGGTCATCAGATGAAGACTCTGCTCAAAGTACTGTGTTGAATGCTGGATCACAACAGTAAATGGCTCTTCTAATGTGGGAATCAATGTCCTTCATGGGCTCTCCATTATCTGAATCACTACTCGGCACTGTGGATACTGCCATAGTCGATGAAGCCTATGTCTCCATCTACGCCGAATACTCTGGCGAACAGCCCGGATGACTAACAAAAAAAGTAGATATCTCATGCTGATCCCAACAAGCGTATACCTAGGATCGGTCCTGTATTGAAAGATAGCGAGAAGCTAAATGCTGACCTAGTGCCCTATCAAAAGGATGAAAGTCCTGGAACTGGTCAAACTGCGACATCACGGCCAGCAGGTGGTAGGTAGTCATGCCCCTCAAACCAGCTAGAGGGAGATAATCCATGCCCAGAGCATGAGTAATAAAACTATAGGGTGAGTTGAGCCCTGAACACGGTAGGATGTCAAATGGATCTCTGATCTCCGTCAAAAATACCGACTAAGACATAGCATCTATACACTCCGATGGCCGAAAGGAGTAGAACATGGCTATATCATGGGTAAAGTAGTACCTGTGTCGACGAAAGGTCCCAATCGATCTCAATTGTGACATAAACCACACATATAGCATGACCGAACTGCCTATGAATACCCCTACAGGGTAAGTACTACAGAACGTGGCCGACCTCAGCGTCTCTGCCACAATCATCGGAATGATGGTACGACCCTAAGAGCTCTCACTGCCATGATAACACCGATATCTAGCTCATCCATATATCGTAGTATGTACACATACGCCACTATACACATCAAGAATGCATCCACTCTGGCCAAATGCCACTGGTCCTCTAGTATGGTGAAATCCCTAGAAAACCGAGCATAGCTGTCCTCCGAGCCAAATCTGTCATTCAAAAAATGCTGGGATATCACGTAGCCAGATGTCATCTCAACCTGTGACACCCTTACGTGGGTCCCACCCCTCTAGCTCGGTCCAGTTCGAGTTGCAAAGGAGTTTTCACAAGCTGAAGAGGCAAAATTATGGATAAAAACGCTACGCAATTGAGCAGAACAACCTGAAACCCTGATTTTCCTGGGCCCGACTGTGGCTTTCATATCAACCATTGGTATTCACCCGAACACAGGGTACACTATGCCGATGATCTCAGACGTTATAAGTCACTCTCGACAATACCGCCAAATTAGGATCGTCACCCTAATCCTTTCGAGTTTCCCCGGCGGGGGCATCACACGTTTTTATATGTTAAAGTACATATCCCCGGTGGGGGCATCACGCATTCTACAGTAGTTTCCCCAGCGGGGGCTTCACACATTCTCAAGTAGTTCCCCAGCGGAGGCATCACGCATTTTGTGCTACACATCCCCGGCAGGGGCATCACGCATTCTACACTACACATCCCTGGCGGGGGCAGCACGCATTCTCAAGCAGTTTCCCCGGTGGGGGTGTCATACATTTTCATCTGTCGAAGTACAGATCCCTAGTGGGGGTATCACGCATTTTCATCAACCAAAGTACATGTCCCCGACGGGGGTACCACGTATTTGCATCCGTTGATACACATATCAACGAAGGTCAAGCAACCTTGACATCAGTTCAGCCGTTGGCAAGTAAACCCAACGACGCGTCGGAAGCCATCTGATGATTGCATCAGTTGATACACACATCAACAAAGGTCAAGTAGCCTTGGCATTTATCCCCAACAAGGATTTCATCCGTTGATGCACACGTCAGCGAAGATCAAGTAGATCCCTGGTGGGGGTTACAACGCGTGGGCATCCATTGGTTCACACGTCAACGAAGGTCAGGCAGCCCTGACAACACATATTTTTGGCAGTAAATCCAACAGAATATTGATATGTCCTGGCGATACAAACCAGGAAGGATCAACATCATCGGGGAGGATCGATGATGGA
Source organism: Panax notoginseng (assembly GCA_016801055.1). Lineage (NCBI taxonomy): Eukaryota > Viridiplantae > Streptophyta > Magnoliopsida > Apiales > Araliaceae > Panax > Panax notoginseng. The sequence goes on along the minus strand of CM029015.1, from coordinate 155,255,361 downwards.
ATATGTTATACAAATCCTCAACCAGACAAAGCTTTATCCCCACAGATCTCTTGTGCACGAAAGGCACATCTTCAGAATAAAGTCTGTATCAAGGATTCAGGACTTTGGTGATAACCCCATTGTCAACCATCCTAGAGATTCCTGTTAGCTATGGATCGCACATCCATGATAGTTCATCAAGCTGCTTATTTATTTCTATCCCCGGTAGAAGCAATAGGGAGATGGTAATCTTCCCACCATGTTGGAGAACAATCCAACAAAACATATGCATCATACATATGCATCATACACTTTCATCATGTTGCTCCATATAGCATCATGTTTACCATATTGCATTTCAAGTGTCTACGATTCTTTATCCTATCCATGCCATTGCATTACATGAATATGATAAAGAGGGGCATCTGTTGACACTCGACATTTTCTGCACACCTGTTACTGACATTGCAGGAGGGCAGATTCGTCATTCAGAGATAACCATGGAAGATAACTCATATCCAATCCAGATACTACCGAAAGTTCAGTATCAACCCCGGAACACATATCGGGAGTATCAGTTCTAACCTCAGAGATAACCCCGAGGCATGCAGTTTAAATACCAAAAATTCCACCGGAGAAGGTCGATTCATCTCGGAGATAACCCTGAGATATTCAGTCTCAGTCCCAACACTGGGAATAGCAGCGCTAACCTTAGAGATAACCCTAAGGAGTGTAATTGCAGTTCCGGAGATAACCCCAGAAATGCTTGTTTCAAATGCATGCAATTAGCTTCAACCTCGGCACTCACACCGAGGCACTCAGTACAAGACCCGGAGATAACATCAAAAAGACAGACATACCTCAGAGATAACCCTGAGGACCTTCAGTACTTGCAGCAGTCCAATCTCAGAGATAACCCTGAGCAACGTCTGCTTTATCAGCCCAAACTGGAGATAACCTTGGTGAGGGGTAAGATCATTATTTTGCCACATCTCACCGTCTCAACATTTCAGACATATATTTTTACATGGCAATGTCCTACAAGAACTAAGGAAGTCCAATCCCGAGTGACTATTACGCAGGGCAACTGATAGAATTTGAAGCTAGAAGACTGGAGGGCATGGTCCTATCTTCCTGACTTCGTACAACCTCTAATCCCATGTCATTGCGTAACTCTCGACAACGGCAGTCCGAAATAGGTCTTATACACCTCAATCGAATGCCCAACTTGAAGTTCTGAAAGTTTAAGCGGACATTACGTTGCATGCGTGCACGTACTTCGAGACGGCAGGACCCGTAGAGCTCGGGGCACCCTGGAGAGCTGCAGGTACATCTGCGGCGAGCCGTTCACCTATGGCTCCCCCCTCTATAAATATAGGGCTTGGGGTGGCCATTTTGTAAGAAAAAAAGGCAAGGAAGCCCTGTCCAATTTGCTCTGTACACCCCCTAAATTGAGTGCTTTCTCATTTTAAACACTTGTGAGCTCACACATAGCTACTATTGTACCAGCGGGAGCCGAGTGTTCATCCACTTAAAGTTATAAAAGTCTTCTTTGGCAGCCCACTGTAAGCCTTCTTACACATTTTAAAGCTTTTCTCTTCATCTTTGCACACACTATTCTTCACGTTGAGAGTCGTGTTGCGTGTGTATGCCCGGACTTCGGTCCGTGGTTTCATTTCAGTTTGTATATATATATATATATATATATATATATATATATATATATATATATATATATATATGGACTAACATTATCGAGTTATGCCTCGATTGAGCTTAGACTTATGTCTGGAGCGTTTAATTGCTTTCGTATATATATGAACTGTGTGTCGAACTATGTTCGATGAGCCTGGATTTTACATTTGGTGCGTTTACTGCTTTATATATATATATATATATATATATATATATATATATATATATATATATATGAACTGTTGTCGGACTTTATTCGATGAGCTTGAAATTTATATCTGGTGCGTTTACCGACTATATATATATATATATATATATATATATATATATATATATATATATATATATTTACGTTTCATCCCTCCAGGAGTTTACTTCGTTGTGGTTGATTGCTTTGATAGCTTTATTTACATTTTGTCCCGCCTGGAGTTTACTTTGTGGTGGTTGATTGCTTTCACATATTTACTATTGAGCACAAGGGTTTGAAAAATCTCTTTTATAAAACATCACTACTATATCTTGTTTAAAACTGAATTTTTACACAAATTCAAACCCTGTGTATATAGGTGCGAACGAGACATAACACTACTTCCAAATAATTGCACATTAACCCACACACACGCATTCATATAACAGTTTCTTGAAAAATGGCGGTCACCGTGGTAACACGGATGTTGGGGAGTGCCTAATACCTTCCCTCCGCATAAGCAAGTCCCCGGACCTAATAAATCTCGGTTTCACAGACCAGTTTAGCAGTGTCACATCACTGGGTCAATGTGCAAACCTTTTTTAGGTTGTGTTGGTACAACCAGTTAAAAAACCAACTGTCGACTCTTACAATCAAATCGTCGACATATAAATGTCGGACCTTTTTCACTTATTTTTTCAAATAAATCTCACCTAACATGAGAACATAAAAGAATAAGAACAGAAAAGGGACAAATAAAAATTTCGACGTCGACAATAGACAATATCCAAACTCAAATAAAGTCCTCATTACAATTATTGTTACACTATTTTAAAAAATAATGAGGACTGCTATAATAACCATCTTTGACCATTACTCCATTCCTCGACTAGTCTCAGCTATATTCTCGCCTCCTGAGAAGAACAATATCCTTATGACTAGTTCTATATTATGACTAAGATAATATTGAACAAATTATCCTTAGTCCTCAACAGGGAAAAAATCTGATAAAATATAATAGACAACAAGTTTTAGAATACAACTGCAGCAAAAACATCAATCCATTAGAAGAGTCAAGTTGAGCATGATATCTATTATCTTCTATAATTTAAAAGTCCATCATCAATATTTTATCCATGTAATATCATTCAATGAATATTTCAAATCAATGAATTATCTATGCACTACGGGCCAAGGAAATTTGTTAGTATCAGCAGTTCTCACGATCATGCCAAACACTTGTCCATCTATGCACTACGAGTCAAAGAAGACTTTCACCACAAACCTTATCTATAACATTAGAGGTTATAATTATACCAATACACAATTCCTGGTGATAATCATACCAATCAACAGTCCACCTTTGCACTACGGGCCAAAGATGACTTCCAATACAATATAAGCATGATGATGATGACAATGATATAAAGATTCAATTAAGTGAGATAAAGGATAAATATTATAGAATTCTAAGTCAATTTATCCTGAGTTCAAAAATGTCCAAATTGTCAACATGATAACTATTTGTGAAGTAAAATTCAAGAATGATATTTATGTATCAAAAATAATTTGGACAGAAAAAAATTAAATTCTATTGTGAACAGTACTTGTGAATAGTACCGTATGAATAGTACCCATGAATAGTACCCAATATGAAAAGATTAAAAATTTAATAGGAATATTCAGACTAGTATTCCAGCGAAATGATATTAGATGAAGCGTAAAACTTAAGGAATTTTTAATCATTTCATAAATTATAGAAGCAATACTTACCATAGTAAGTTTAAATCTAGGAATATGAAATGAAATAATATCCCTTGCATGATATGGAGTATAAAAGAAAATAATATTTCTTACGAGTATTGAAATAAAATAGTATCCTTTACCTTAGTAGAAACTAGATTTGACTGGAATATCGGATATTATTATGAGAAAATCTTACACAAAAAGTTACACTTAAAGTATCCTTATACTCAAGAGAAATACTCACAATACTGTAGAATAAGAATTTTTTATATTGAAGGTGTGTTCAGGAAGGAGGGTTACCCCCCTTTCATAGCGCAACACAGATGAAAGGATAAATGAATCTGCATAATTTTTCTTTTCTCTCTGCCTAACTTTTATGCCTAACTCACATTTTCTTCTTTGCCTAACCTATCATTTCCAATGGTTGAGGGCCCACCCTTTAGAAAACATAGATTGCAATGCCTTTGCAGGAGAAGAAAAAAAAACCAGCACATGGTTTTGAAAAAGTAATGCAGTACCCGATTTTGAAAAATAAAGGAATGTAAATCAAGTTTCTCACCTCTACTTACCTTTAACATATTCACATGCTTAAATATATAATCTAATAATATTATTATTTAAAAAATTATAATATATTATAATAATATATTTGAATAAATATTTTATCGGATAAAATAATTGTAATTCCACAGAAAAATATGCCAAACTTTCAACAAATATGTCGTGTTGAATTCCTTCATTTATATCAAAATTGAACCAATATCCACCACATAATAATTATTCATAATTAACATTATAAGCTCACAATATTAACAACCAGATCATTCTCAGGAAAGAGAGGGGGCTTTTTGATAAAGATTTATCCTTATTGGTGCGAAATTATATAACCTAACCCCTTTCTTCGACAGAACTTTCTAGACATTGTCAATAATGCTAACTAATAATGTAAGACCCCAAATTTTATGACATGAAAGTATTCAATTTTCTTATAATTACTATTCTATTTAGTAAATGGTTAAATTGATAAAAGGTTAAAGTTAAGGGTGATATGTGAAAATTTTACAAAGTAAGCAAGTTGATATAAAATATTCGTTATGTCGGGAAATATTCGTTTGGTCGGGGAATATTCTTTTTTTCGAGGAATATTCGTACGACGACACAATCATTGGTGGACCCCACAACGGAATAACTATCGGATATAGAAAGCGATAGAAATAATTTTTTCGTAAAAATAACGACAAAACTTTTACCGTTAAACTGTGAAAATATCAGGTGATAAAAGTACAGTAATACGCGTGGTTGCACAGTAGCACACAGTATTGCACAGTATCTCTGATTATTGATGCTTACGTAAGAAGTCACTCAATTTTATTCAATTATTGTAATAGTAGTTACTGCATAGTATCTAATATTATTGATTCAATTATTTATCACAGGATCATCTGCACAATATTTTTTATTATTAAATCAATAATTGAGACAACACATTTATTCATATGATTCTTTATATTATTGACAATGTCTAAAAAGTTCTGTCGAGGAAAGGGGTTAGGTCATCTAATTGCGCGTCAATAAGGAGAAATCTTTATCGAAAAGCTCCCTCTTTCCTGAAAATGATCTGTTGTCAATATTGTAAGTTATAATATTAATAATGAATAATTGTTGAAATATTAAAAATGTGTTTATTGAAGATAAGTAAATTACAAAAGTTAAAGGAGAATAATGTAAACTTGGAAAACTTTAGGGGTACTAAAGTGTAATAAGTAAATCAATCTGGACCGCAGGTGGTGGTTTTAATAGTTAATCAATTGGACCGTCGGTGGTGGTTTTAATAGTAAATCAATCTGGACCGTCGGTGGTGGTTTTAATAGTAAATCAATATAAACCGCCCGTTTTAATAGTAAATCAATCTGGACCGTCCGTGAATCAGTTACTATTTAGTCTATTTTCCTATAAATAGAAGCTTAATTCTTCTTTCATTCTCACCAATTCACTAAGACTCACAAGAGTATTTATAAAGAGAAACTATAGAGAGAAAGAAGAAGAGTATTCTGCTACTTCACTATTGTAGTACCTAGTCTTCTATTAAGGTAAGGGGTGTTATTTATTTCTTAGTCATAAGGGGTATTATTTCTTTTCATATTCTTAAATCTAAACTTACTATGGTAAGTATTGCTTCTATAATTCCTGAAATAAGTAGAATATTCTTGAGTTTTGTGCTCTATATAGTATCGTTTCATTGGAATATTGGTCTGAACTTTCTTATTAAATTTCAATATTTTCACTCGATGTACTATTCACAGGTTACTATTCACTTGAGTACTATTCACTCGGGGATTCGGGGTACTTTGCTTGACGGAGTACTATTTATTGGGTACTATTCACGGGTTACTATACACTCGGGTATTATTCACTCAGGGATTTGGGGTAATTTTCATGCCGGAGTACTATTTACGGCAAAAAATAATTTTTTCCTATCCAAATTATTTTTGATACATAAATATTATTTTTGAATTTTACTCCGCAAAGTAGTTATCATGTTGACAATTTGGATATTCTTGAACTCTAGATAAATTGAATTATAAATCTCTAATATTTATACTTGATCTCACTTGATTAATTCCTTATATCATTGTTATCATCTTCATGCTTATGTTGTAGTAAAAGTCATCTTTGGCCCTAAGTGCATAGATATACTGTTAATTAGTATGATTATGACCAGAAAAGTTTGTATTGCTGTAATCATGACTTGTAATATTATAGACAAATGATGTAGTGAAAGTCCTCTTTGGCCCGTAGTGCATAGATGAACAGTTGTTTTGCATCATTATGACCACTTATAATACTAACAAATATCCTTGGCCCGTAGTGCATGGATAATTCATTGATGTGAAATATTTATTGATTGTTGTTACAGGAAAAAAATATTGATGATGGATTTTTAAATCATAGAAGATAGTAGACATCATTCTCTACTTGACTCTTCTAATGGATTGATGTTTCCGCTGCAGTTATTGATCAAAAACTTGTTGTCTATTGTATTCTATCAGATTCTTCCCTGTTGAGGACTAACGATAATTTATTTTACATTATCTTAGTCATAATATTCTTTACTGGACTAGTTGAGCTCACCATTTTTCTTTTGGTTCCATTGTTCTTCTCAAGTGGTGAGAATATAGCTAGGACTAGTCGGAGAATGGAATAATGGCTCAAGATGGTTTCTTAGTAGTCCTCACTATTTTGTAAAATAGTGTGATAATAATTGTAATGAGGACTTTATTTGAGTTTGGATATTGTCTACACGATAATATCTGTATTGAAACTCACAGCATATGTTTTGTCGTATTAATGGATTGTGTGGACCTATTCTAGGGGCATCACAGTTGGTATCAAAGCTTACGGATATGATCTCAGACGGAGATCTGAGGTTAGAACTATAAGGGGAGAGACGAGTAAAACTTTCTCTAGTGTATCGTACCTAAGCTTATTTATTATTTAATTGGTCGGTCAGAATATAGAAATAATATGTGGCATGTAAAATTAACCCTTGTTTTGTGGCAGTATTTGAAAATGGCATCTAGAAATTTTGAGATAAGCAATGGAGCACATGCAACCATTGAGACACCGCCAACCAATAACCAGGATAATGTGCATCAAGAATGTAATAATCCTCCTGTAAACAACAACACCAACCAAATGATGAACGATGGGATATATAGGAGCTTTCTATAATTCATGCAACACCAGACGAGAGAGACTCATGTTGAAAATACAGGTGGAAACAATGGTAACTCACGGTTGGTCACTGCTAAGCAATTCAAGGAGTTGGGACCACTGGAGTTTTTGGGAAAGCTAGAGCCACTTAAGGTGGAGACATGGATTAAGCAAATTACCAAGATATTTGATGTCTTGGGATGCGCTGAAGAGCAAAAGGTTCTCTTTGTCACCTTTATGTTGTGCGGAGAGGCAGATTACTGGAGGGAATCTGTAAAACGTACCCATCTGTCCACACTTAAAATTTCTTGGGAGAAGTTCCAAGAATTATTCAATGACAAGTACTTTCCAGAAAGTATTCGTCACATGAAGGAGGTGGAATTTATCAAACTGGAGCAGAACAATATGACTATATCGCAATACTAGGCAAAGTTTGTGGAGTTATCCCAATTTGCATCTCATTTGGTAGACAATGAGGAGCAGATGACGCGAATGTTTTTAAGAGGTTTAAAACCCGAAATTCGTCAACATCTTATCTATCAAAAACTTTGCTTATATTCAGATGTGGTGAATAGAGCTCAATTATTGGAGCGGGATTATAAGTCGGCTCAACAAAAAATAGCAACCGACAACAAGATAATAGTCATACCAACGGCAACAGTCATCAAAGCGGTGATAACCAGTGTTCCAGAAATGGTAACCACTTCAGTGGTAATCATGGCCAAGATAATAGGAGAGGTAAGTTAAGTGAAAAATTTAAAAAGAGGAGATTCAACAATGATGAAAAGACGTCGGCAGCAGCACTAGCACCAGCAACAGTTCCTAGGGGAGGAGAACGACCGCTAATTAGAAGCTACAGATGCGGAAAGGAGTGACATATAAGTCCAAATTGTTCACAGCCTTCCAAGGTATATTTTAGTTGTGCAAAATACGGTCACATAGCTCGATTTTGTCCTGTAGCGAAGTCAAGTCCAGCTGAGACGGTGGCACCAAAGGCGGCTATGGACAAAACAAAGTCGGTGGTTCAAGGAAGAGCGTTTGTCGTGACGTCCCAAAAGGCGAGGAACCCGAACGAAGTTATCACGGGTAAGCTAATCATAAACTTGCGAAGTCTATACCTTACTAGATACTGGTTCTACCCATTCTTTTATTTCACCTGTTTGTGCTCAACATTTGAACTTGACCACTGAGAAATTAGACTTTGACTTATCTGTTGAAACTCCGTTAGGAGAAACCTTCATTACATTCATTATTTTTAAATCTTGTTTGATTTAAGTTGGCACCATCACATTATCTGTTGATCTCATCTCTTTGAAATACTTACATTTGATGTGATTTTAGGGATTGATTGGTTAACTACTCATCATGCTAAAATTGATTGTTTTCATAAGGTTGTTAGTTTTCATATTCCTAACCAACCTGTTATGTGAATTCAAGCAACCAAACCACTAAAGTCAATCATTGTCATCTCTAACCATAAAGTCATTCGTTTATTGAAAAATGGATGTCAAGCTTTCTTAGCCAATGTAACGGATTTTAAACAAATATATGTCAGATTTGAATGATATTTCTATTGTTAATAAATTTTCTGACGTATTCCTCGAAGAACTTCATGGCCTACCCTGTAATAATCCAGATTTTTAAATTGTAATTTTAAATATTTATTAAGTTATATAAATATTTAATGGATGTGTTTATTGTTGAATAAATATTTAATTTGATTTGACTTGATTAGTTAATTATTTGTTAAGTAAATAATTAAGGAGTTAAAAAAATTAATTGTTATGAGATAATATACTAATTTAATTTAATAATTAAGTTAGAGAGTTTATAATGATTAGATGAATTATTATATTTTAATTTGAATTTGTAAGTAAAATGATGTGTTAGTTGATTAAATAAAATTATAATTATAAAGAAAGTTATAATTATGTTGTATTGGTTTATGTGTCAAAGTAATTTAATAAATTGTTATTAGAATTAATTAAATTGATTATTAAAATTTTAATTAAATAAAAGTGTGACAAATAACATTGCTATAACGAAGTTATTAAAATAAATTAATGGAGTTTAATTCGGTTTTGCCAAACAAGGCTTAATGTATATTAAGTCTTTATTTTAAATGTGTTTTACCAAACAAGGTATAAGGATTAATTGATTAATTTTAATTATGTTAGCCAAACAAGCCTTATGACTTTTGATTTTCAAAAACTTAGATAACTGATATCAGTTATATCTATATTTATATTACATAATTATTATATATTATTATCATACGTTATATGTTAGTGCGTAAGTTAGAGTTAGGAGAAGAAAGACTCAGAAGAAGAAAAAGAAGAGAAGAAGAGAAAAATTGAGAGAGAAATTGAGAGAATCCTAGAGAGTTTTGTGAGAAGAATTGGGGAAAAGAAAGTTCTTTATCAAAAGCGAAAGTTATCATCTTCTTAAACAAAGGTATCATCTTAATTCTTTTATTTTTAAAGTTTTAAGTTTTTCTCTTCTAAAATTCTTTGTAAAATCTTTGTGAAGGATAAATTGTGTGTGGTATATGGTTTTGTATGTTAAATTGTTTGTTATAAAACTATTTTTCATAAGTTATATATGGGAATAGTCAATTAATTCATGTATGTATGTAATTTGTGAAGAAACTCATATTACAGTGAGTTTATATGAATATGTATGAATATGTCTTAGTTTAAAAGTAAAATTAAGGTTGTAGTAGTTGTTTAAATTATAAATTAACTATTGAATTGAAAAAGGATGAATAAACATAAACAAAGTATTTGGAATTAATTGTTTTGGTTGAAAAATAAAGTTACAGTGATTATTTTCGCTGAAAATGTCAAAACAATGGAGTTTTATCAAAAACAGTAAAATTGAGTGTTGTAATTTAGATGTTTATGTTGTTTAGATGACTAGAAACGTGTTAGAAAACATTAGATTATGTTTCTGTAAACCTATTACACCTTGGGTAGGTTGGTATGGTTGTTAGAAAGGAGTTTGGAGGCCTAATTTGGCTTTTCGTAGTGTTCTGGAGCTAAAATCATAAAATCACAGTAGTGACCACCGACCCGGTGGGCCCCCCCAGTGCAAAAACCCCCGCCCCAGCAGGGGGTATTCTGCCAAGCCAAAATTTTGAACTAAAAATTGACCGGATATAGTTTACTAAAATGAGCATAACTTTTTCATACGAACTCTGATTGATACAATTCAAGATGATTCGGAACGAAGACGAATAGGCCTATAACTTTTATTCTTTAAGTTTTTCAATTTGAAATCGTTATGAAGGGTCAAAATAGCTATCTTTGGGACTATTGTGTATTTAGAGGCAAACGGAGGGCGTCGGGATGCGCAGATGTAAGTGCAATCCTTTGTGTATTAGTATAACGTAATGATAACATGTTGGACATGTAATAGGATGTTGTATCAAGTTGTTAATGTGTATATGGTGCAATGACATGATCACTTTAGTTGTAATAAAGCTAAATAGTCATGTTCATGAAAAGATATGATGTTGCTAGTGAGCTATATGAAGCTAATATTAGTGTAACTAATGTGTATTGTCAATACATATGGTATGTGTAGGACTTGTGGTGAACGTGAGTAGTGATTGTTTAACCTACGCACGAGCCAAGTTCTCTAACTCTACTTTTATAATTGTGCAAGTATCTAAACTTTCTTTGAGCAAGTTTTTTTGACTCCAAGCTTTCTTTGTGCAAGTTTCTTAACCCTAATTATATTGTGCAAGCTCCTAAGCCTTATCTCTTGATATTGAGTCAATCTTTAACTTGTTATTTAGCATGCAAATTTATACATTCTACCACACTAATCTTAAACAAGTTTTATCACTCAACTTGGTATTTGTTATGCATGCTTAAGATTTAACTCTAAATAAGGTTTTAACCTTAGCTTAACATTGTTCAAGCAAGGTATGTTACATTATTCAATACTTATGCTTTTATATTATTCCTAAAGCATGACCTTAGTATATAATGTTGATTCACTTATGAATTATTCCAGAGCATAATGTTATTACAGTTTTATTCAACTAATCCTTAGTTGATGTTCGTAAACTCTAAATTACCTTGAAACTTATCCAAACCAAACTTAATTTGGTGCGGACTCGTATTCTAAATGCTGAGATGAACAACCCTATTATAAGGGATAACTTACGCATAGCGTTAAAATGTTTGTGCACAATACATTGTGCAAAAGGCTGATCCCCCTAAGTACGTAGAGTCCTTATAGTCTTATGACTGTTAAAGTTTAAGTTGAAAGATTACTTATAACTATGGACATAGTTTGTGGTCTTATGACCCTCAGTTAAATATTTCATGATTCTGATTATCATTGATAAAGCATTTTGTTCAGCCTATCATTTGGCAAATGTTGTAAAGATTTTATTCATTATTATTTAAAGTGAGCTTTGTTTGCACACTCTTGCATATATACACTCATTGCAGCTAAAGTTGAGAAGATCGATGAACCTACAACTAGCAAAGAAAAGGGAAAAATATACAAGTGATGAAGACTTATAATTTAATGACTTCTATGTTAATAGACTTTATATTTAATGATGTGATGTAATTATTTTATTTTCGCATTTGATTGATGTTAAGGTTAGACAACCTGGGATATTTTGGAATTAATGGTGTAACCCTTTTATAGGGAGGATTTATGATTTAAATGTTATTTTATTTGGGTAGATAGTATGAATGTTTTGATTAAGTGAACGCCAAGTCTTAGGGGAATGAAGTACCCAGATTTGGGGGTGTCACATACCCCAAAGCGTGAAATCAAATTTTGTATTGACCTTGAAGCCGATACAAAACTCATTTTCAAAACCTCATATCGAATGACTCCTATTAAAATTCAGGAGCTAAAAACCCAACTACAGGAGTTAGTACCCAAACGTCTATCTAGTGACTTCTTTTGTGGAATGCACTGAAGCAAGACTCTTCGTAGGGAACTCCATCTTTGTACATTAACAAGCTGATAGGTATCAATGTGAGGTGTTATCGAAGTAAAGGAATGAGTTTCAGTTGGATTTGTCATCTACAACAATGCTTCAGGCAGAGGTTTAGGACGTGTTCTCATGCAACATGGGAAAATCATAGCCTATGCCTCGTGACAAGTCAAATAATATGAGAGAAATTATCCTACTCATGATCTAGAGTTGGTCGTAGTCGTTTTCGCGTTAAAAATCTGGAGATACTACATGTATGGGGAGAAAGTGGACCATGAGAGCCTTAAATATCTCTTCACTCAAAATGAACTTAACATGCGCCAAAGACGTTGGCTTGAGCTGTTGAAAGATTACGACCTTACCATTCAATACCATCCTAGAAAAGCGAACGTAGTAGCTGACGCGTTGAGTAGAAGATCATATGCGGGTACGAGTGTGATATTGTCAACACAAAGGCCCATTTTATATGACTCACAAAGGATGGAGATAGAGTTAAAGACTCCAAGGACCCACGTGATGATATCAACTATACGAGTAGAACTGACTTTAATCAATAAAGTTAAAGCAGCTTAAATTACAGATTCGAAGCTGATGTGTATGAAAAAGAAAGTACAAGAAGGAGTTATTCCAGAAGTAAGGATCAATGAAGAAGGAATACTTCGAGTCAAATCCAGACTTTGTGTTCCTAACGACTCCGATTTGAAGTATAAAATCATGATGGAGGCACACAACACACTGTTTGCAATACATCTTAGAAGTACCAAAATGTATCGTGATCTTCGACATACATTTTGGTGGATCAATATGAAGAGAAAGATCGCAGAGTTTATCTCAAGGTGTTTAATTTGTCAACGTGTCAAGGCAGAGCATCAACTGCCAAAAAGCCCATTGCACCCACTTGAAATTCTAGAATGAAAGTAGGAACATATCAACATGGATTTTGTTACTGGTCTTCCCAAGGTTTCTCAAGACATAGATGTAATTTGGGTCATTGTTGATAGATTAACTAAGTTTGCTCATTTCTTGCTTATACGAGAAACTTATTCACTTGAACGTCTTATTCATATGTATATAAATGAGATTGTGAGATTGCATGGTATACCAGTATCTATAGTTTCTGATCGAGACCCAAGATTCACTTCACAATTTTGGGTCAACTTGTAGAAAGCTATGTGCACTGATTTACGATTCAGTTCTGCATATCATCCTTAAATGGATGGGCAATCGGAAAGGACTATTCAAACTCTTGAAGATCTATTGAGACTCTGCGTTCTAAACTTCAGAGGAAGTTGGGACAAGTATTTACCATTGGTGGAATTCTCCTACAATAACAGTTATCAAGCAAGTATAGGCATGGCTCCATTCGAGGCGTTGTATGGACGAAAGTGTAGTCCTCAAGTATGTTGGGACGATGTGGGTGAAGCAACGTTGTTGGGACCAGAATAGGTACGCATGACTACGAAAAAGATTCAAATGATCTGGTAACGTATACATGTTAGGTTTTGTGAAAATCAAAGTAGCAATCAAATTGCAAAAATAGCGAAAGCTAAATAAAATTAGATTTTAAAATTTTTCACAAACCAATTATCCGGATCATACTTTATGCATATTATTAATTAAAACGAAGAATTAGAAGTTATGAAATCATACCCTTGTAGAAACGAGTTTTCTCAGGTACGAGTTCAACTCCTACTTTTCCGCGATCTCCTTGAATCTCCAGGTAGATTCCTTCCTTTGATCAATGTATGCCACCCAAGTGTATGTCCTCTAGAGGTGATCCACCAAGGAAGAAGAATTTTCAAGAAGAAGAGTGTATTGGCTCAAATCCTAGTTTTTCCTATCTCTATAGAAAAAGGGGCGTACTCTCCAACTATTAAAATTATGTATATCTGATATCTGATATAAGACTCATCTTATAAAGATATCAAGTAACCCTATTTAACTAAAATAAGGTATTATTTATTTAATTAAACTCTTTTAATTAAATGGGCTCCCTAATCTTATTAGGGATAATTAATTAAACTCCTTTAACTAATTTTCCCTCCTAATCCTATTAGGAAAAAATGAGAGTACTTATATTAAATTAATTCCTAAACTCTTTTAGAAATTAAAATAATAATAATTGTAATAATATTAATAAGACTCCTCTTATTAATTTATATTTAATATTTCTAAAATATTAAATAATAAATATTAAGCTATTTAATTTATTATATCACCATAGATTAAATTAAATATACTTAACATATTATTACGATTATGCCATTAACTTCTTAAATAAATATTCTTCCTTTTATGGTGTGACCCTTTAGGTTCTCCATATTAAATTGGTTGTGAATAAATCAATTAGAACAATTCTAATCTTATTTAAATAAATAAATTAAACGATTAATTTATTTAAATAAATAATATTTGTTCTACAATAAGGATAAGCCTCCCTAGCGATCAACGACTTTCTAGATAATATAGATTTCAATATTAATCATAAAAAAAACTTTGAGTTAATAGTTACCATACAATTCAATCCTTCCACCATACAATGTCTCAATTAAATATAAGACATGGAATTACTGTCAAGTCTTATTTTATTTAATTTTATGTATTTCGATTTCTAAATGCACAACTCCTAATGAATGCAAATTAGAAACTACATTCTAATTTCATTCTACCTTGGCCAAGGATTCCTGGGTTGTCATTTATCGAATCACATAGGACATTTCTCTTCTTTTACTAGATGTGGTAGATTCTTTATTGATCATTCACTATCTTCATATATAACTTATTACACCCAAGCATACCCTTTGATATACTCTAAGAGTCTTAAGGAATAAGTCAAAGTGTAATTCATTATATATAAGATACTATGATGATCTCAAGTCTAAAGATCATTTGTACTACTATCACTACAGGAATTCCTATTGACAGACAAGTAAAACTCCATTAGGTATTCCTTAGCGAGTCACGTTCAGTGAACTTATTCTCTAATAAGCACATCCATACTTGATTAAGTGTCTCCACACAAATGATCATGAGATCAATCATCCTCATCCAATGAGCAAGCAACGTACGTACCAATTTGATTGGGAACATTTTAGTTTTAAGTTATCAAAGAATTTAGATCTCATTAGCATGATCTCATCATGATTCTAAAAGCATTGCTTAAAACTATGGGTTTATCACATATTATTAAAACAGCACCATGTAGATAATAAATACCTTTAATAAATAAATCTTTTATTAATAAACAAATAAGATTGATTACAAAGTATATATGCTTTATCATCATACATGATTGGCTTATATGCATACTACTTTCAAAACTTGCACTAAAGCCAATCGCCGTGATATCTCATACCCATCTTCTCTAAGTGACGATCAAACTATTGTTGTGTTAACGCTTTAGTAAATGGATCTGCAATATTATCTTGAGAGTCCACACGCTCCAGGGTGATGTCTCCTCTTTCAATGATCTCTCTGATCAAATAAAATTACCGCAATACGTGTTTGGATTTCTGATGAGACCTGGGTTCCTTAGCCTGCGCAATAGCTCCAGTGTTGTCACAGAATAAAGGCACTGGTTCTGTAATACTAGGAACCACACCAAGTTCGGTAATGAACTTCTTCATTCAAACAGCTTCCTTTGTAGCTTTACTTGTAGCTATGTACTCTGCCTCTGTCACTGAATCAGCAACTGTTTGTTGTTTGTAACTCTTCTAACTCACTGCGCCACTGTTTAAGGTAAACATATACCCCAAAATGGATTTACTGTCATTTTGGTCCGTTTGAAAACTTGAGTCTGTGAAGCCCTCTAGTTTCAATTCAAACCCACCGTAGACAAGAAATACATCTTTAGTTCTTCTTAAGTACTTTACGATATTTTTCACTGCCTTCTAGTGTTCTTCTTCTGGATTTGACGGATATCTGCTTGTTACACTAAATGCATGAGCGACATCTGGTCTAGTACATTTCATACCGTACATGATAGATTCTATTGCTGAAGCATAAGGAATCTTACTCATACGATCTCTCTCCTCAGGTGTCTTTGGGGCCTGTTTCTTAGAGAGATGTATTTCATGGCTCATCGGCATGAGACCTCTTTTGGAATCTTTCATGCTAAACCTCTTTAGCATCGAGTCAATGTACGTTCCTTGGGACAAGCCAAGCATCCTTTTAGATCTATCTCTATATATCTTTATCCCCAAGATATAGGATGCTTCTCCCAAGTCCTTCATGGAAAAGTGTTTAGATAACCAGATTTTAATTGATTGTAGCATAGGAATATCATTCCCTATCAGTAATATATCATCAACATATAATACGAGGAATTAAACAGCGCTCCCACTAACCTTCTTGTACACACATGGTTCATCCTTATTTTTGATAAAATCAAACTCTTTGATTGTTTTATTAAAACGGATGTTCCACCTACGAGAAGCTTGCTTCAATCCATAAATAGATCGTTGTAGCTTACAGACTTGATTTGTTCCAACATTTGAAACAAATCCCTCTGGCTATGTTATATACACATCCTCTTCAAGTTTTCCATTGAGGAAGGCCATTTTCACATCCATCTGCCAGATTTCGTAGTCATGGTAAGCTACAATTGCAAGCAAAATCCGAATGGACTTGAGCATTGTTATTGGTGAGAAGGTTTCGTCATAGTCAACTCCTTATCTTTGTTTGAAACCTTTTACGACCAGTCGGACCTTATAGGTCTCTACCTTGCCATCTACTCCAGTCTTTCTTTTAAAGACCCATTTACACCCAATAGACTTAATGTCTTCAGGTGGTAAAACCAAAGTCCATACTTGGTATTCATACATGGAGTCCATCTCGGATTTCTTGACTTCTTGCCACTTCTCTGAGCCTTTATTACTCATAGCATGTTCGTAATTCAATGGATCATCATCATCTATGATGCGTACCTCATCGTCATCCTCTATGACAAGTCCATACCTCTCAGGTATCTTTGGTACTCTTCCAGATTTACGAATAGGATGTGGTACAGAAGGAATCTCTACTTGGTTAGGTACTTTACTTTGATCTGTAGTATTTTGTGGTTCTTGAACCTCTTCAAGATATATCTTACTCCCACTGACCCCTTCAAGGATAAACTCCTTTTCCAAGAAGGCAGCATATTTTGCAACAAACACCTTTTGATTACTTGGATGACAGAAATAATATCCCAAAGTTTCTTTAGGGTATCCCACAAATCTACATTTGTTAGAACTAGTATGTAGCTTATCATTTTCAAACTTTTTGACGTAAGCTGGACAACCCCAAGTCTGAACATGAATAAGATTTAGTTTCCTCCCTGTCCATAACTCATATGGGGTCTTGGGGACGGATTTTGTAGGTACCTTGTTAAGTAGGTATGCAGCCGATTCTGGGGCATATCCCAAGAAGGAAACTAGAGGTTGGTAAAGCTCATCATGGATCGAACCATGTCCAACAATGTTCAATTTCTCCTTTCAGATGCACCATTCATCTGTGGCGCCCCTGGTGGAGTCCATTGTGAGATTATACCATTTTCTTTGAGACAATTGAGAAACTCACCACTTAAGTATTCTCCTCCTCGATCAGATCGAAGAATCTTAATACTCTTACCAGTTTGCTTCTCTACTTCACTTCTGAACTCTTTGAACTTTTCAAATGATTCAGATTTGTATTTCATTAAATACACATATCCAAATCTTGAGTGGTCGTCAGTGAATGTATTAAAATAAGAATACCCTCCTCGTGCAATCGTTGTCATAGGTCCACATACATCTGTGTGTACCAACGCTAACAACTCTATAACTCTTTCTCCTTTTCCACTAAAAGAAGATTTAGTCATTTTGCCCATGAGACAAGATTCACAAGTTGAATATGATTCATAATCCGATAGCTCTAGGAGCCCATCTTTATGCAACTTGGATAATCTTATTTCATTAATATGACGGAGTCTACAGTGCCACATGAAGGTATAATTAACATCATCTCTTTTCCTTTTCTTAGTTTGTTCAATTTGAAGTATATTTTCATGCAAGTCAAGTATATAAAGTCCATTTCGCAAATTACCAACACCATATAAAATATTATCATTAGAAATAGAACAACTGTTGTTCTTTATTATAATATTAAAACCATCCATATCCAATACAGAGATAGAAATAATGTTTCTAATGATATTTGGAACAAAATAATAATTATTTAAATTAATGAACTTGCCCGTAGGCAGTGCTAAACAATAAGTCCCTACAGCTAATGCAGCAACCTTTGCTCCATTTCCCACTCGTAGGACGACCTCATCCTTGCTCAGCTTTCTACTTCTGAATAGTCCCCTGCATATTATTACATATGTGAGAACCACAGCCGGTATCCAATACCCAAGTAGAAGATTGACTTTCAGAAAAATTAATTTCAATCATAAATAAACCTTGATTAGGATTCGAAGCTTCTCCAAGCTTCTTCTGCTTTTGTTCCGTAAGATAATCCTTGCAGTTCCTCTTATAGAGACCCGGCTTGTGGCAATGGAAGCAAATTCCTTTGCTAGCTGGATCAGGTTTCTTTAGATCCTTCACTTTCGCCTTTCCCTTAGCCTTCTTGGATTTCTTCTTTTCAGAAGATACCTTGGGCCTCTTCCTTTTCTTGGAAGAATCATCCACCAGTAAAACATGGTTCTTCTTGGATGGGAAGTAACCTTCAGCAATTTTCAACATGTTATGTAATTCAGGCAAGCTGACATCTAACTTATTCATGTGAAAATTCACAACAAATTGTGAGAAGGTGTCTGGGAGTGACTGCAAGACTAAATCTTGACTCAACTCCCCATCCATGAAGAACCCAAGCTGTCCTAGATGTTCAATCAAATTAATCATCTTTAGGACATGAGTCTCAACAGTAGTACCCTCGGTCATCCGAGATCGGAAGAGCTCCTTAGATATTTCATATCTAGTAGTCCTACTTTGCTCACCATATAACTCTTGAAGGTGCAGTAGCATAGTAGGAGCATCCATGTTTTCATGCTGACGCTGAAGCTCGTTACTCATGGATGCGAGCATGATGCATTGAGCCACTGATGCATCATCTTGCCATTATTTCAAAGTAGCAATCTCTTCCTCAGAGGCTGTTTCTGCAACTTTTGCAGGTACAGGTGAATTTAGGACATAAGAAATCTTTTCAGCAGTGAGAACAATTCTCAGATTTCTTAACCAGTCCGTGTAATTCGGTCCGTCAGTTTATTAGCATCAAGTATGCTACACAGTGAAATTAGTGAATGTGACATTTTCAAAATTCTACATGTAAAAAGACAAGATTTTAGCAAACATTCATTTAATTATAAATTAGGTCTTATTTTATATTGGTATCTCTCACTATTTTCTTCAAACTATATTACCATCGCTTATATAGTTCGGCAAAATCTAATTAAAGTTTTTGCTAGTGAGAATAAGGATCCCATTTCAAATATATATAGCCTTGTGGTGACATAACAAACTATATATAAATAAATAGGTAGACAACTCCTTGTCAATTACATCATCATGTAACTCTTTATGTTTTGCCTCTTAGATTATTTTGATCAAGTGGTGGCACATCCGAATCAAAATTATCTAAGTTAAATCCAACCTAGCACTTCCATATATTCAAAAAAGAAAAATATTGTCCTTGTGGTGACACAACAAAATAATATTGTTCAATTATCTTTATAAGCATCAAATGTGATAAATTAACATCTTAAATATTTAATATTTGCCTTGCGGTGACACAACGAACTCATATTAAATATTTAATACTCTATTAATTTTATCATGCTGGAAGGTGGCGTTCGATATTCTAAATATCTTTGAACGCTTAAGACTTAATATATAAAAAATTTGAGAGATTTGTTATTATCTGTCTCACCTTGTTTAGCGCGCATGCAAATATATATAAAATACGCGACATATTATTAAACATGCGAAGCATGTTTGCATAATATATAACATATATAATACTAGCATGCACTTATAGAATACTATATTCTACCCGGATTGATTATGGACTTTTATTCTAGTTTGGTTCACTTGGTAGAGCCACCAAGTGAACCAAAAGGTCAAACCCTAGGGTGCAAGAATAAACATTTAAATATAACTATTACATTTAAACCTGGGCTCCATTACAAACAGGTCTTCGAGCGCTCCTTGCTCCTTGATCTCGGGTTCTTCAAAAAATTCTAACTAATCCTATACAATTAAACTATTTAATTTAAATAGAAACCTTGATCAGCAGTCAAGGGAAAGTACATAAGAGAGAGATAGAATTTACATCAAGAAGAAAACAAGAAAAGACGAGGTACACAGACCCCATTTAATAAAACACATTCATTCAAACATCCAACCAAAATAAATCCAATCACATTGGTCAATAGTCCATAATCAATCTCATTTATTATCATACATATCATCATATGTATCAATAAATAAAAACATTACATATATATGAATATCATTTAATGGACATTTTTAAATTGCATGAAATCAAATTTCAAGATTAAAATAAACTCTTTATTTTAATTATAAAATTATTAAAAATAATATATATATATATATATATATATATATATATATATATATATATATATATATATATATATATCATGATTCACGGAAATATGATTCACGCTTTAGGGGAAAAAAGGATCTTAATATATATGAGTAATCATAAATTAACCTTATTATAATATATAAAGTAATCATATTTCAAGCATGTCCACGTGAATCCCAGTAACATGAATCATTCATATATATTAACCATATATCCTGAAGCAATACACGTGAATACTATCCATAAAGCAACAGGTAAAACCAAATCATGAATTCAGCGGAAAAAAAAAGATTTTCAAAAACAGTCTCGCCGTTTTTTATTTTTTATTTTTTAAATAAATTTTATACAATAAAATTATGCCCAATAAATTATTCAAAATACATACCCATACATATATGGAATCAAAAGAATTAATAATTTGCATAAAGTTTGGCTCTTAATACCACTGTTAAGTTTTGTGAAAATCAAAGTAGCAATCAAATTGCAAAAATAGCGGAAGCTAAATAAAATCAGATTTTAAAAATTTTCACAAACCAATTACCCGGATCATACTTTTGCATATTATTAATTAAAACGAAGAATAAGAAGCTATGGAATCATACCCTTGTAGAAACGAGCTTCCTCAAGTACGAGTTCACCTCTTACTTCTCCGCGATCTCCTTGAATCTCCGGGTAGATTCCTTCTTTTGATCAATGTAAGCCACCCAAGTGTATGGCCTCTAGAGGTGATCCACCAAGGAAAAAAAAATTTCAAGAAGAAGGGTGTATTGGCTCAAACCCTAGTTTTTCCTATCTCTACAGAAAAAGAGGCGTACTCTCCAACTATTAGAATTACGTATATCTGATATCTGATATAAGTCTCCTCTTATATAGATATCAGGTAACCCTATTTAATTAAAATAAGGAATTATTTATTTATGTAAGACCCCAACTTTTATAAATAAAGATGAATTTTCAATAAATATCATTTTTGAATATTATGGAGTTAATTTGATATAATGTTATAGTTGTGGGTAATATTTATAAATTTTGTAACGTACGCAAGTTGTTATATAATATTCGATTGATCGGGGAATATTTGTACAACGGCACAATCATTGGTGGACCCCACAACGAAATTATTGTCGGATTGAGAAAACGACAAAAATATTTTATTAAAAATAACGGCGAAAGTTTTACCATTGATACTGTTGAACTACTCGGTAGTAAAAGTACAGTAATACGTTTGGTTGCATAGTAGCACACGGTATTGATTATTAACGCTTATATGAGAAGTCACTCAGTTTAATTCAATTATTGTCAGTTAATAATATGAATTATTTAGCGATAATGACGTTTTGTTTTATTCGTATTATTAACGTAATATAACAGAAACATCTTTTTATATAAAACAGAATACTTTATTAAAGTTATTCTATAAATAGAATATATTATATTTTATTTAAAAGATTTTTCTTTAAATATGGACCGTCAGATTAAAGTAATCAATCTGGACCGTTCATGGATTAGTTACTATGTATTCTATTTTTCTATAAATAGCAGCTCATTCCTTCATTATTTCTTACGAATTCACTGAACTCTAGAGAGAGAAACTATAGAGAGAAACTATAGAGAGAGAGAGAGAAGAAGGGTATTCTGCTACTTAACTACTTCCTTATTTCAGCTCTTCTTTAAAACGGTAAGGGGTGTTATTCTTTCTTATTCATGAAGAGAACTGTTGTTATTCCATTTCTTATTATTCTGTTGGAATAACCTGTATACGCGGTCTACCCTATACTTGGTGACATTCTTCAATTATTCTGTTGGAACATCATGTCTTTGTGTTTTACACCGGACCTGGTTTCGTCTTCATCATTATTCTTTTGGAACATCCTATCTAAGTGTTTTACACCGGACCTGGTTCCGTTTTTATTATTATTCTGTTGGAACATCCTGTCTGTGTATTTTACACCGGACATGGTTCCGTCTTTATCATTATTCTGTTGGAACATCCTGTCTGTGTGTTTTACACCAGACCTGGTTCCGTCTTTATTATTATTCTGTTGAAATATCCTGTCTGTGCGTTTTACGCCGGACCTGGTTCCATTATTTATTATTCTGTTGGAATAACCTGTCTGTACGGTCTATCGCATGCATGGTGATTTCTTTTGTTATTCCATTCTTTATTATACTTAGTTGGTTAAGTTTTGACTTCTATACTCCATAAAATTTGTGGAATATCCTTGATAATTACGGTTCATCCAGTATCTTTTCATGAAAATATTCTTCTAAGCATTCTTGAATTTAACTCCACAAAGCAGTATCATGTTGACAATTTGGACGTTGTTAATTATTGGATAAATTAATTCTTGAACTTGTTTTATTGAATTCTTATATCATTGTCATCATCCTCATGTTTATAAAATATTAAAAGTCATCTGTAGCCTGTAGTGCATAGATGGACTTGGTATAATTATGACCAGGGATTATTCGATATAATCATGACCGTAATGTTACAAATGATGTGGTAAAAGTCCTCATTGGCCCGTAGTGCATTGATGGACAGTTGTTGGCATGATCATGACCATTAATGAATACACGAATATTCTTGGCCGTAGTGCAGGGGTGATTCGATGATGTGGATTATTTTATTAAGCTGAGTCCCAGCGATCACAGTGTTGAAAAACTTTTTAAATCATAAAAGATAGTAGAGTTTATTTTCTACTTGACTCTTTTAATGGATTGCTTGTTCCGCTGCAGTTAAACTTGATGTCTATTATATTTTATCAGTTTAACATTGTTGAAGGCTAATGATAATTTATTCTGCATTATCTTAGTTATAATATTTCTTACTAGGCTAGTTGAGCTCACCCTTTCTCTCACTGTTCTCTTCAGAAAATGAGAACGTAGCTGGGGCAAGTCGGGAAACAGAGTGATGGTCCGAATGATAGTATTAGTTAGTAGTCCTCACTATTCTATGTAATGGTGTGTTAATAAATGTAATGAGGACTCTTTTTGAGTATTAATACTCTCTAGAAGATAATATTTGTATTCAAACTCACAGTTTATATTTTGTCGTATTGTACACGACAATTGTTTAGTAAGTTGTATTTGTATTCTGTACTATGTATCTGACGACCCAAGATGGGTGATGTATACCTAATTTTGGGGGCGTCACAGTTGGTATCAGAGCTTAGGGATATGATCCCTGGCTAAGATGTGAGAATAGAACTAGGAGGGGAGAGACGGGGAATTCCTTCGCTAGTATGACCTACCTATGTTTATTTGTATGGTATTTAATTGGTCGG
The DNA here is from genome assembly GCA_016801055.1 of Panax notoginseng. Taxonomy (NCBI): domain Eukaryota; kingdom Viridiplantae; phylum Streptophyta; class Magnoliopsida; order Apiales; family Araliaceae; genus Panax; species Panax notoginseng. Next base: position 155,231,222 of record CM029015.1, on the reverse strand, counting down.
TCATAATATAAGGATAATATATGACATATCAATTAACTTTTATTTTGTGGCAGTATCTGAAAATGGCATCTGAGATTGTTGAGAATAGCAATGGAGCACAGGCGACTGTTGATTCACCATATATCAATAATCAGGATAATGTGCATCAGGAAGGTGACAATCCTCATGCAAACAACAACACTGACCAGATAATGAATGATGGAATGTTCAGAAACTTTATGCAGTTCATACAACTGCAGGCGACAGCGGCTCCTGTCCAAAATATAGGTGGAAACACTGAAAACTCTCAGACGGTCACCGCTAAACAGTTCAAGGAGCTGGGACCACCAGAGTTTAAGGGTGAGCCAAAACCACTTATAGCGAAAACATGGATAAAGCAGATTACCAAGATATTTGATGTCTTGGGATGCTCTGAGGAGCAAAAGGTTCCCTTTACCGCCTTTATGTTGCGAGGAGAGACAGATTACTGGTGGGAATCGATTAAGCGTACTCAACCTGCCGCACTGAAGATGTCTCGGGAGAAGTTCCAAGAGCTGTTCAATGACAAATACTTTCCTGAAAGTGTTCGTCACATGAAGGAGGTGGAGTTCATCAAATTGGAGCAGAATAATATGACTGTGTCGCAGTATGAGGCTAAATTTGCTGAGTTGTCCCGGTTTGCATCCCACTTGGTGGATAATGAAGAGTGAATGACGCGAATATTTTTGCGAGGTTTGAAACCTGAGATACGTTAACATCTTATTTCGCATAAACTGTGTTTGTATTCAGATGTTGTGAATAGGGCTCAGTTAGTGGAGCGCGATAACGAGTCAACGCAACCAAAAGAGAGCAGTCGGCAAAATGATAATACCAGTGAGAGCAGTCATCGAAGCGGTGACAACAAGCGTGGAGGGAATCAACAGGCCAGAAATGGTAACCACTTCGGTGGTAATCAGGGCCAAAACAATAATAATGGTCATTTCAAGAAGAGGAGATTCAACAATGATGGAAAGACGTCAGCACCAGCACCCGCTGTTAAGGAAGGAGAACGACCACCTATCATATGTTTCAAATGCGGAGGGGAGGGGCACATCAGTCCAAACTGCGCGATGCCGTCTAAAGAATGTTATAATTGTGGAAGAGAAGGTCATTTAGCTCGATTTTTTCGTTTACCAAAAGCAAGTTCAGCCAAGATGGAGACACTAAAGGCCGTCCCAGAAAAGTCAAAACCGGTAGTGCAAGGGAGAGCGTTTGTTGTGACCTCCCAGAAAGCAAGGAACCCGAATGAGGTCATCACGGGTAAGCTAATCATAAACTCTAACGAAATCTATACTTTATTTGATACCGGTTCTACCCATTCTTTTATTTCTCCTACTTGCGCTCATCAATTAAATTTGACTCCGGAGAAATTAGACTTTGATTTATCTGTTGAAACTCTATTGGGAGAAACCTTCATTACATCCACGGTTTATAAGTCTTGTTTGGTTCAAGTTGGTACCCACACATTACCTGTCGATCTGATTTCATTAAAAATACTTGCATTTGACGTGATTCTAGGGATTAATTGGTTAACTACTCATCATGTAAAAATTGATTGTTTTCATAAGGTTGTTAGCTTTCATATTCCTAATCGACCTATTATGCGAATTCAAGCAACCAAACCATTAAAATCAATCGCTGTCATCTCAAGCCATAAAGCTATTCGTTTATTGAAAAATAGAAGTCAAGCTTTCTTAGCTCATGTCACGGATCTAAACAAAAATACGTCAGTTTTGAATGATATATCTATTGTTAATAAATTCCCTGACGTGTTCCCTGAAGAACTTCCTGGCCTACCCCCAGAGCGTGAAATTAAATTTTGTATCGACCTTGAGCCCGGTACAAAACCCATTTCCAAAGCCCCATATCGAATGGCTCCTATTGAACTTCAGGAGTTAAAGATCTAACTGCAGGAATTGTTAGACATTGGCTTTATTCGTCCTAGTACTTCTCCTTGGGGTGCTCCTGTGCTATTCGTGAAGAAGAAAGATGGAAGTATGCGACTTTGTATTGATTATCGGGAGTTGAATCATGTCACCATCAAAAACATGTACCCATTGCCACATATTGATGACCTATTTGACCAGTTGCAAGGAGCGCAATTCTTTTCAAAGATCGATCTTCGTTCTGGATATCATCAGCTGAAGGTTAGAACTGAAGATATTCTAAAGACGGCTTTTAGAACTCGGTACGGGCATTATGAATTCGTAGTCATGTCCTTTGGATTGACTAATGCTCCTGCTGCCTTCATGGATATGATGAACCGGGTATTCAAGGAATATTTGGATCACTTTGTGGTCGTCTTTATTAATGACATCCATATTTATTCCAAAAGCCGTGAAGATCATGAGCAACACTTGAGGCTGGTACTCCAAAAGCTTCGTGAATACAAGCTTTATGCCAAGTTGAAGAAATGCGAGTTCTGGCTGGAGGAGGTAGCATTCTTTGGGCACGTAGTATCAAGTCATGGAATATCGGTTGACCCGGCAAAGACTGAAGCTATTCAAAGCTGGGAGCAACCTAAATCAGTGACCGAAGTACGTAGCTTTCTTGGTTTAGCTGGTTATTATCGGAGATTCGTGGAAGGATTTTCTCGAATCGCTACTCCATTAACTCAGCTGACTCAGAAAGATACAAAGTTCGATTGGAGCGAAGAATGTGAGCAGAGTTTTCAAGAACTCAAGAGGAGACTCGTTTCAGCACCTGTTCTAACAATACCATCTGGCTCAGAGGGATTTGTCATCTACAGTGATGCTTCGAGCAAAGGGTTGGGATGCGTTCTCATGCAACATAGAAAAGTCATAGCCTATGTATCAAGACAACTCAAGGAATATGAGAGAAATTATCCTACTCATGATCTAGAGTTGGCAGCTGTTGTCTTTGTACTTAAAATTTGGAGGCATTACTTGTATGGGGAGAAGGTGGAGATCTTTACGGATCATAAAAGCCTCAAATATTTCTTCACTCAAAAGGAACTCAACATGCGACAACGACGTTGGCTTGAACTGTTGAAAGATTATGATCATACCATTCAATACCATCCTGGAAAAGCGAATGTGGTAGCTGACGCATTGAGTAGAAGATCATATGCAAGTACGAGTGCAATATTGTCAACACAAAGGCCCATTTTGTTTGACTTGCAAAGGATGGAGATAGAGTTAAAGACTCCAGGGACCCATGTGATGATGGCAAATATACGAGTAGAACCAACTTTAATCGATAAAGTTAAAGCTGCTCAAGCTACAGACCTAGAGCTGATGCGTATGAGGAAAAAAGTGCAAGAAGGTGCTATGCCGGAAGCAAGAATCGATGAAGAAGGAATACTTCGAGTCAACTCCAGACTTTGTGTTCCTAACAACCCTGATTTAAAGTATAAAATCATGATGGAGGAGCACAACACACCGTTTGCAATTCATCCTGGAAGTACCAAAATGTATCATGATCTTCGTCATACATTTTGGTGGAGCAATATGAAGAGAGAGATAGCGTTGTTTATCTCAAGGTGTCTAACTTGTCAACGAGTCAAAGCGGAGCATCAAGTAACAAAAGGTCCATTGCAACCACTTGAAATTCTAGAATGGAAGTGGGAGCACATTACCATGGATTTCGTTACCGGTCTTCCTAAGGTTTCTCAAGGTATAGATGCGATTTGGGTCATTGTTGATAGATTGACCAAGTCTGCTCATTTCTTACCGATAGGAGAAACTTATACACTTGAACGTCTTGCTCGTATGTACATAAACGAGATTGTAAGACTGCATGGTATGCCAGTATCCATAGTTTCTGATCGAGACCCAAGATTCACTTCACGATTTTGGGTTAGTTTACAAAAAGCTATGGGCACAGATTTACGATTTAGTTCGGCATATCATCCTCAAACGGACGGACAATCAGAGAGGACTATTCAAACTCTAGAAGATTTATTAAGACTCTGTGTCTTTGACTTCAAGGGAAGTTGGGACAAGTTCTTACCATTGGTGGAGTTTTCCTACAACAACAGTTATCAAGCAAGTATTGGCATGGCTCCATTCGAAGCATTGTATGGAAGAAAATATCGTTCTCCAGTATGCTGGGATGAGGTGGGTGAAGCAACGTTGTTGGGACCGGAGTTGGTACGTATGACTACAGAAAAGATTCAAACGATCCGACAACATATAAAAACCTCACAAGATCGACAAAAGAGTTATGTTGATCTTCATCGAAAGGACGTGAAATTTGATGTAGGAGATCATGTGTTCTTACGTATTGCTCCATGGAAAGGAGTTACGAGATTTGAAAAGAGAGGAAAGCTCAATCCTCGATTCATCGGTCCATTTTTAATCCTCGGTCGAGTAGGAACTGTGGCTTATAGACTCGCTTTACCGCCAAGTATGTCTCGTGTTCATAACATTTTTCACATATCCATGTTACGTAAATATGTGGAAGACCCGAACCACATTATTGAGTTAGAACCGGACGAAATAGCGGAGGATTTGACGTATGAAGAAGTTCATGTTCAATTCTTGGATAAGAAGGAACATATTCTACGCTCCAAGGTTATACCTCAAGTCAAAGTTTTGTGGAGAAACCACGATGTTGAGGAAATGACTTGGGAGCTAGAATTTGAAATGAAATCAAGGTATCCTTACCTCTTCGACATACTAGGTACGTACCCTAATTTCGAGGGAGAAATTTCATAAGAAGGGGAGGTTGTAAGACCCCAACTTTTATAAATAAAGATGAATTTTCTATAAATATCATTTTTGAATATTATGGAGTTAATTTGATATAATGTTATAGTTGTGGGTAATATTTTTAAATTTTACAAAGTACGTAAGTTGTTATATAATATTCGATTGGTCGGAGAATATTCGTTTTAACAGGGAATATTCGTACAATGGCACAATCATTGGTGGACCCCACAACGGAATTATTGTCGGATTGAGAAAACGACAAAAATATTTTATTAAAAATAACGACGAAAGTTTTACCATTGATAATGTTGAACTACTCGGTAGTAAAAGTACAGTAATACGTGTGGTTGCATAGTAGCACACGGTATTGATTATTAATGTTTATGTGAGAAGTCACTCAGTTTGATTCAATTATTGTCAGTTAATAATATGAATTATTTAGCGATAATGACGTTTTGTTTTATTCGTATTATTAACGTAATAAAACAGAAACATCTTTTTATATAAAACAGAATACTTTATTAAAGTTATTCTATAAATAGAATATATTTTATTTTATTTAAAATATTTTTCTTTAAATATAGACCGTCAGATTAAAGTAATCAATCTGGACCGTTTATGGATTAGTTGCTATGCATTCTATTTTTCTATAAATAGCAGCTCATTCCTTCATTATTTCTTACGAATTCACTGAACTCTAGAGAGAGAAACTATAAAGAGAAACTATAGAGAGAGAGAAGAAGGGTATTCTGCTACTTAACTACTCTCTTATTTCTGCTCTTCTTTAAAACGGTAAGGGGTGTTATTCTTTCTTATTCATGAAGAGAACTGTTGTTATTCCATTTCTTATTATTCTGTTGGAATAACCTGTATACGCGGTCTACCCTATACTTGGTGACATTCTTCTATTATTCTGTTGGAACATCCTGTCTGTGTGTTTTACACCGGACCTGGTTCCGTCTTTATCATTATTCTGTTGGAACATTATGTCTGTGTGTTTTACACCGGACCTGGTTCCGTTTTTATTATTATTCTGTTGGAACATCCTGTCTGTGTGTTTTACACCGGACCTGGTTCCGTCTTTATCATTATTCTGTTGGAACATCTTGTATGTGTGTTTTACACCGGACCTGGTTCCGTCTTTATTATTATTCTGTTGGAATATCCTATCTGTGCATTTTACGCCGGACCTGGTTCCATTATTTATTATTCTGTTGGAATAACCTGTCTGTGCGTTCTATCGCATGCATGGTGATTTCTTTTGTTATTCCATTCTTTATTATACTCAGTTGGTTAAGTTTTGACTTCTATACTCCATGAAATTTGTGGAATATCCTTGATAATTGCGGTTCATCCAGTATCTTTTCATGAAAATATTCATCTAAGCATTCTTGAATTTTACTCCACAAAGCAGTATCATGTTGACAATTTGGACTTTGTTAATTATTGGATAAATTAATTCTTGAACTTGTTTTATTGAATTCTTATATCATTGTCATCATCCTCATGTTTATAAAATATTGAAAGTCATCTGTGGCCTGAAGTGCATAGATGGACTTAGTATGATTATGACCAGAGATTATTCGGTATAATCATGACCGTAATGTTACAAATGATGTGGTAAAAGTCCTCATTGGCCCGTAGTGCGTTGATGGACAGTTGTTGGCATGATCATGACCATTAATGAATACACGAATATCCTTGGCCGTAGTGCAGGGGTGATTCGATGATGTGGATTATTTTATTAAGCTGAGTCCCAGCGATCACAATGTTGAAAAACCTTTTAAATCATAAAAGATAGTAGAGTTTATTTTATACTTGACTCTTTTAATGGATTGCTTGTTCCGTTGCAGTTAAACTTGATGTCTATTATATTTTATCAGTTTAACATTGTTGAAGGCTAATGATAATTTATTCTGCATTATCTTAGTCATAATATTTTTTACTGGGCTAGTTGAGCTCACCCTTTCTTTCACTGTTCTCTTCAGGAAATTAGAACGTAGCTGGGGCAAGTCGGGAAACGGAGTGATGGTCCGAATGATAGTATTAGTTAGTAGTCCTCACTATTCTATGTAATGGTGTGTTAATAAATGTAATGAGGACTCTTTTTGAGTATGAATACTCTCTAGAAGATAATATTTGTATTCAAATTCACAATTTATGTTTTGTCGTATTGTACACGACAGTTGTTTAGTAAGTTGTATTTGTATTCTGTACTATGTATCTGACGACCCAAGATGGTGATGTATACCTAATTTTGGGGGCGTCAAAATTTAATTAAACTCTTTTACTTAAATGGGCTCCCTAATCTTATTAGAGATAATTAATTAAACTCATTTAACTAATTTTTCCTCCTAATCCTATTAGGAATAAATGAGAGTACTTATATTAAATTAATTTCTAAACTCTTTTAGAAATTAAAATAATAATAATTGTAATAATATTAATAAGACTCCTCTTATTATTTTATATTTAATATTTCTAAAATATTAAATAATAAATATTAAGCTATTTAATTTATTATATCACCATAGATTAAATTAAATATACTTAACATATTATTACGATTATGACATTAACTTCTTAAATAATTATTCTTCCTTTTATGGTGTGACCATTTAGGTTCTACATATTAAACCGGTTGTGAATAAATCAATTAAAACAGTTCTAATCTTATTTAAATAAATAAATTAAAAAATTAATTTATTTAAATAAATAATATTTATTCTATAATAGAGATACGCCTCCCTAGCGATCAACGACTTTCTAGATAATATAGATTTCAATATTAATCATAAAAAAAACTTTTGAGTTAATAGTTACCATACAATTCAACCATTCCATCATACAATGTTTCAATTAAATATAAGACATAGAATTGTTGTCAAGTCTTATTTTATTTAATTTTATGTATTTCGATTCCTAAATGTACAACTCCTAATGAATGCAAATTAGAAACTACTTTCTAATTTCATTCCACCTTAGCCGAGGATTCCTGGGTTGTCATTTATCAAATCACATAGGACATTTCTCTTCTTTTACTAGATGTGGTAGATTCTTTATTGATCATTCACTATCTTCATATATAACTTATTACACCCAAGCATACCCTTTGATATACTCTAAGAGTCTTAAGGAATAAGTCAAAGTGTAATTCATTATATATAAGATACTATGATGATCTCAAGTCTAAAGATCATTTGTACTACTATCACTACAGGAATTCCTATTGACAGACAAGTAAAACTCCATTAGGTATTCCTTAGCGAGTCACGTTCAGTGAACTTATTCTCTAATAAGCACCTACATACTTGATTTAGTGTCTCCACACAAATGATCATGAGATCAATCATCCTCATCCAATGAGCAAGCAACGTACGTACCAATCTATCCGGATTCAGTAATCCCCTTTTTAGTAATCCATTGATTAGGAACATTTTAGTTTTAAGCTATCTAAGAATTTAGATCTCATTAGCATGATCTCATCGTGATTCTAAAAGCATTGCTTAAAACTATGGGTTTATCACATATTATTAAAACAGCACCGTGTAGATAATAAATGCCTTTAATAAATAAATCTTTTATTAATAAACAAATAAGATTGATTACAAAGTATATATGGTTTATCATCATACATGATTGGCTTATATGCATACTACTTTCAATGCAAACCTCACAAGATCGACAAAAGAGTTATGTTGATCTTCATCGAAAGGAAGTGAAATTCAATGTTGGAGACCATGTATTGTTACGTGTTACTCCATGGAAAGGAGTTACGAGATTTAAAAAGAGAGGAAAGCTCAACCCTCGATACATTAGCCCATTTGAAATCCTCAATCGAGTAGGAACTGTAGCCTATAGTACGTAATGCAGTACACAATTTTGAAAAATAACGGAATTCAAATCCAGCTTCTCACCTCCACTTACCTTTAACATATTCACATGCTTAAATATATATTATAATAATATTATTATTTAAACAATTATAATATATTATAATAATATATTTGAATGGATATTTTATCGAAGAAAATAATTGTAATTCCACAGAAAAATATGTCAAACTTTCAACAAATATCTCATGCTGAATTCCTTCATTTATATCAAAATTGAACCAATATCCACCACATAATAATTATTCATAATTAATATTATAAGCTCACAATATTAACAACGAGATCATTCCCAAGAAAGTGGGGGCTTTCCGATAAGGATTTATCCTTATTGGTGCGCAATTATATAACCTAACCCCTTTCTTCGATAGAACTTTCTAGACATTGCCAATAATGCTAACTAATAATGTAAGACTCTAAATTTTATGAAATGAAAATATTCAATTTTCTTATAATTACTATTCTATTTAATAAATGGTTAAATTGATAAAAGGTTAAAGTTAAGGGTGATATGTGAAAATTTTACAAAGTAAGCAAGTTGATATAAAATATTCGTTGTGTCGGGGAATATTCGTTTGGTCGGAGAATATTCTTTTTATCGGGGAATATTCGTACATCGACACAATCATTGGTGAACCCCACAATAAAATAATTGTCAGATATAAAAAGCGACAGAAATAACATTTTTATAAAAATAACGGCAAAACTTTTACCGTTAAACTGTTGAAATATCCGGTGATAAAAGTAAAATAATATGTGTGGTTGCACAGTACACATTGTATTGTACAGTATCTCTGATTATTGATGCTTACGTAAGAAGTCACTCAGTTTTATTCAATTATTGCAACAGTAGTTGCTGCATAGTATCTCATATTATTGATTCAATTATTGTCACAGTATCATCTGCATAATATTTTATAGTATTAAATCAATATTTGAGACAACACATTTATTTATATGATTATTTATATTATTGACAATATCTAGAAAGTTCTATCGAGGAAAAGGGTTAGGTCATCTAATTGCGCGCCACTAAGGAGAAATCTTTATCTGAAAGCCCCCTCTTTCCTTGGAATGATCTGGTTGTCAATATTGTAAGTTATAATATTAATGATGAATAATTGTTAAAATATTAAAAATGTGTTTATTGAAGATAAGTAAATTAAAAAAGTTAAAGGGGAATAATGCAAACTTGGAAAACTTTTGGGGTACCAAAGTGTAATAAGTAAATCAATCTGAACCGCAGGTGGTGGTTTTAATAGTAAATCACCGTCGACGGTGGTTTTATTAGTAAATCAATCTGGACCGTCGGTGGTGGTTTTAATAGTAAATCAATAGTAAATCAATCTGGACCGTCGGTGGTGGTTTTAATAGTAAATCAATCTGGACCGTCGGTGGTGATTTTAATAGTAAATCAATATGGACCGTTGGTTGTGATTTTAATAGTAAATCTATATGAACCGTCCATTTTAATAGTAAATCAATCTGGACCGTCTATGAATCAATTACTATTTTGCCTATTTTCCTATAAATAGAAGCTTAATTCTTCTTTCATTCTCTCCAATTCACTAAGACTCAAGAGTATCGATAGAGAGAAACTATAGAGAGAAAGAAGAAGAGTATTCTGTTACTTCACTATCATAGTATCCAGTCTTCTACTAAGGTAAATGGTGTTATTTATTTCTTATTCGTAAGGGGTATTATTTCTTTTCATATTCTTAAATCTAAACTTACTATGGTAAGTATTGCTTCTATAATTCCTGAAATTAGTAGAATATCCTTGAGTTTTGCGCTTCATCTAGTATCGTTTCATTAGAATATTGGTCTAAACTTTCTTATTAAATTTCAATATTTTCACTCGGGATACTATTCAAGGATTACTATTCACAGGTTACTATTCACTCGAATATTATTCACTCAGGGATTCGAGGTACTTTGCATGATGGGGTACTATTCACAGGTTACTATTCACTCGGGTACTTTTCATGCCAGGGTACTATTCACGAAGTACTATTCACATGATACTATTCATATGATACTATTCACTCAGATACTATTCACCCGGGGTACTATTTATAAGACCCCAACTTTTTATAAATAAAATCGAATTTCCTCTAATTATTATTGTGAATAATAAGGTGTTAATTTGATATAATACTTTGGTTATGGGTGAAATGTGTAAATTTTGCAAAATAAGCAAGTGGTTATAAAATATTCATTTTTATCGGGGAATATTCCTTTGGTCGTGGAATATTCTTACTGTCAGAGAATATTCGTATGATGGCGCAGCCATTTGTGGGCCTCATAACAAAAAATGGTCGGATGAAGAAAACGACAAGTTTGAGTTTTTATATATAACGGCGTAATTATACTAATCCATTAACACAAATGTTGTTACGTGCTATCCGTATTATAGTAACTTCAATCAGAACAAGACTCACATCATAATAGAAATTGCATCAAGATTCTTATACTTAGTGATAGACTCGTCTACATAATTTCAATTTCATCATTGGCCAAGGAAAATCATAAATACGATCTAAGAACTAGATTCATGCAACTATATGCAAAGAAATAGTTTTTTATTTTATTTTTTTACTATTTTTTTACGTACTATCATGCAACCTAATTTTTATAATTTTCCCTACGTACTATCATGCAACCTAAATAATGAAATAATGTAAACTCTAAATACCCAATCCCCCAAACTTATATCAAGGAATTCCCTCATTATGTAAAATATGCACCAAAAGGAAATACAATGAGGACTTCCCTGAAACGCGTTACTGCTCCTCCTCCGAAGGAGGGTAAGGTGGAAGGATAGGAGGAATCGGCATAACCACCGGTTGAGCATTGGGATTACAACGAGCAAACGCCTCAGCAAACGTATGGAATGTATTTGCATTGTACTGATGCATTAAATCTTGACGTTTGGCCAACCACAAAAATTGATTCCTTGGAGCTCGCAGTTGTTCCTCACGAACGGGTTCCTCACTAACAGGTTCCTCACTAGCCGAGGATGATGGTTGGCGGATCATGATGTAACCTTCACCACGCGGGTGTGATTGTGCTCCATCCCACGCTTTGTACCTTTCAATAGTTGCATGATCAATTATGGTCGTTGGTTGTTGAATTGGCTCATTAGGTTGCCACTGCACCCCGGCTTTTCGGCACAAGTCGGTAATTAGAAACCCGTGAAGTAACCCACATGTAGTACTCCCACGTAATGCCCAGTCAATAGATTCTTGAATACAATCCCCCACATCAACATCGTAAAACATAATGGAATTATCCAGATTATAGTGGTGGTGCACAATCCTATACAACAGTTTAGCATGTGCCTTTGTCATATCATTTTGGTGGTGTGTGGGCATTAAACGAGCACATATAAATGCATACCATGCTTTACCATATCGACCAAGTGCTGATTAGGGAAAACTTAGCTTTTCATTCATTCCGGCTTGGGTTACCCATTGAGTCCCTGGCTTGCATAATTTGGCAATCAACTCCTCCAGCTCCGACAACTAGACCTGGCAAACGGGCCCAAAGCCCGCGGGCCGGCCTGACCCGCCTACCAAAACCCGGGCTTTGGGCCGCTGTTTTTAAGCCCATGAAAACTCGGGCCTTTTTGGCCCGGCCCGTGGAGGCCCGGCCCGCCCGCCAACCATTAATTTTTTTTATTTTTTTTTTAAAAACAAAGTGTTAGGTTGTGAGGCTTGAACACAAGACTTATAAGTAAATAAATAAGAGTTCAAACCAACTGAGCTACAACAACTATTTATTTTTAATGTAATCTTTAATATATTTTAACTATAATTGAGATATGTAGTTAATGTATGTAATTAATTAATCGTGTTTGTTTGTATTATTGTTTATTATTAATTATTTTATTATTTTTAATATTTATTATTATTATTTTTGGTGTAACAAAGAGTTTGCAAACAAAAAAAATTAATAGCCAAAGCCCGCGGGCCGGGCCGGCCCGCCCGCCACGGGCTGGCCATTTCAAGCCCGCCAAAACCCGGGCCTTTTTGGCCCGGCCCCCCGTTGGCCGGGCCCGGCCTCGGCCCGGCCCGCCCGTTTGCCAGGTCTACCGACAACGCATCTTCATACCGGTCATCGGTTGGTGTCTCCAACCCAAAATAAGCATTGATCGCGTCAGCATGAAACTCCACTGGTTTACCGCGAACCATGGCAACATGATTAATAGACCTGGCAAACGGGCGGGCCGAGGCCGGGCCGGGCCAACGGCGGGCAAGGCCAAAAAGGCCCGGGTTTTGGCGGGCTGGAAATGGCCAGCCCGTGGCCCGTGGCGGGCGGGCTGGGCCGGCCCGCGGGCTTCGGCCATTAATTTTATTTTATTTTTTTTGAAAACTCTTTGTTACACCAAAAATAATAATAATAAATATTAAAAATAATAAAATAATTAATAATAAACAATAATACAAACAAACACGATTAATTAATTACATACATTAACTACATATCTCAATTATAGTTAAAATATATTAAAGATTACATTAAAAATAAATAGTTGTTGTAGCTCAGTTGGTTTGAACTCTTATTTATTTACTTACAAGTCTTGTGTTCAAGCCTCACAACCTAACACTTTATTTAAAAAAAATTAATGGTTGGCGGGCGGGCCGGGCCTCCACGGGTCGGGCCAAAAAGGCTCGGGTTTTCATGGGCTTAAAAACAGCGGCCCAAAGCCCGGGTTTTGGCGGGCGGGCCGGGCCGGCCCGCGGGCTTTGGGCCCGTTTGTCAGGTCTAATGATTGACATGCTCCATTGCATTTGCATAAAATTCCTTAACTATGTTGATTACCGCCAGAAGTGGTTGTTCTACTAGCTGAAACCAGTTGCGTTCTACAATTTGCAATGCCATATCACCATCCAAATTCACATTTGGCTTCAATCCTCATTCTAGCTCTAAATTTTTCTTGGCAATGGATGTACTGAATCTCTCTGCGGCCCTCTCGCTAACAAATTTTTTATGGTCATATGCAGGCCGAGTCGTGGAGGATGATGCTCGTTGGCGTTTGTGGGAAGACATGTTGTTTTCGGTGTGATTGGTCACAAGCAGGTGGTTCTGGACTTTTATTAAACAGGTGGTGGGCGGAATGTGTGACTCCCCCAAACTTGATTAGTTGATGATGCTTTGCTACCCAAACAGTTCAAATCCCAGCACCTTCTCCTTGATTACTCAGTTTTTCTAATAATTTTTATATCACAACACGAAATTTTGTGAGGGATGAAGAGAATTAGCGTACCTTTAATAAGTTGGGTTTACCTCTTTGAAGAGAACTCCCAATTTGTATCAAATTGTGCAAGGGTTGTGTTAGATTTAGGAATGGGTTGTGATTTTTGAACTTTGTGGTACCATTATGTCTAGAATGGAGGGGCTTCATATAGACAATAGGAGACTGACGTGGGTGGGAGTTGGAGCTTGAAAAGGTTAGTGGGTTGGGAATTTGGAAAGGAGAAGGAGAGTAAAGATGAATTAATGTTAAGTTATGGGGAATAGGAAATGCAATAGAATTAGGAGAAGTGGAGAAGTGGTATCATAGTTATGGAGAGGTGGAGAGGTGGGATTGTTCAACTTAAACACATTTCTTTTGTGCAGATTTCTGAGCAGCGCGGTCCGCGCCCGTTGTAGCGCATTACGCGCCTTGACTGCTTTAGTAGCGCTGAGTGCGCCTGATGAGGGGAAAACTTTCTGACTTTGTAGCGCGGTCCGCGCCGATGTAGCGCATTGCGCGCTAGTTATGCAGTAGGTGAGGGTTGCTTGAGGCACTCTGCGCCATCTTTACTGATATAGTGGCGCGGTTCGCGCTGTTATGGCGCGCTACGCGCTAGTGGTCGGCGTTGTTGGCGCGGTCAGCGCTGAGTGGGCTGAAGAAACTGCTCTGGTAGCGTGGTCCGCTCTGTCCTTAGCAATTCAATGGCGCGTTCCGCGCTAGTTGCACAGCAACTGCTTGACGTTGTGTTCTCCATGCTACTGCTTCTGCTCGGGGTTTCTGCAATTATTCCAAAGATTTTGTTACTCTCTAAGTATAATATTCTAGTGACTAAACTAAAAACTAAAATTTAAATGAAAGTAAGAAATAGAGTTTAGAGCTTGGGTTGCCTTCCAAGTAGCGCTTGGTTTAACGTCGCTAGCCCGATTACTCCCTGTTTTACTGTGTATCGGCGAGGGTATTGTTGTCGGCGTCCCAATTCGACTCGCCACCCCAGTAATGCTTTATCCGTTGACCATTGACTTTGAACGTTTCTAATGGATTACGACTGTAGAGTTCAACGGCGCCATGAGGAAATACGCGTTTTATAGTAAATGGTCCCGACCATCTCGACTTAAGCTTTCCGAGGAACAATCGCAGCCGTGAGTTGAACAAGAGGACTGATTAGCCCGTTTCGAATGTTCGTTGTATAATTTTCTGGTCATGCCATCTTTTAACCTTTTCTTTGTATAGCTTGGCATTCTCGTAGGCTTCGAGTCAGAATTCGTCAAGCTCATTTAGTTGAAGTAGCCTCTTTTCTCCTACCGCGGCTTGATCAAAATTCAATTTCTGTATTGCCCAATAGGCCTTGTGATGTAGCTCCACCGGTAAATGACATTCTTTTCCGTACAAGAGTTGATAAGGTGACATCCCGATTGGTGTTTTGTATGCAGTCCGGTATGCCCATAATGCGTCACCCAACCGAAGTGACCAATCTTTTCGACTCGGATTTACGACTTTCTCCAAATTTTTCTTAACTTCTCCGTTCGAAACCTCAGCCTGCCCATTAGTTTGCGGGTGATATGATGTGGCCACCTTGTGGTTTACCCCATACTTAGCTAGAAAAGCTGTAAACGACTTATTACAGAAGTGACTACCTTCATCACTAATTATTGCTCTTAGCGTGCCAAACCTCGTGAAAATGTTTTTCTGAAGGAATTTGAGGACTACCTTGGCATCGTTTGATGGTAATGCTGCAGCTTCAATCCATATCAAGCTTCAATCCATATTTTTATAAAAATAACGGCAAAAGTTTTACCGTTAAATTGTTGAAATTCCTGGTGGTAAAAGTACAGTAATACACGTGGTTGCATAGTAGCACACGGTATTGTACAATGTCTTTGATTATTGATGCTTACGTGAGAAGTCACTCAGTTTTATTCAATTATTACCACAGTAATTGCTTAATAGTATCTCTCATATTATTGATTCAATTATTGTCACAGTATCATCTGCACAATATTTTATATTATTAAATAAATAATTGAGACGACAAAGTTATTCATATTATTACTTGCATTATTGAAGATGTCTAGAAAGTTTTGTCGAGGAAACAGGTTTGGTCACCTAATTGCGCGCCAATAGGGAGAAATCCTTATCGAAAAGCCCCATCTTTCCTGAAAATAATCTGGTTGTTAAATATTGTGAGTTATAATATTAATGATGAATAAGTTCGTGTTGATTAAAGATGTTTGTTCATTTTCTTTAATTCTTCCATGACCCAATTACCCTCAAAAGAGGTATTTCTGTGATTGGCTGGTTTTATTGACCAAACGGGCAATTAATCGGATAAATGAGTAATTAATTGCTATTGGTTCACATTCAAATTATTGTTGGTTCACATGTATGGAACTATTGATTCAAATGTATGTACTATTAGGGGAGGTGGTGCAAGATTGATAATACTTGCATGACTAAATTAAAAATAGAGGTGTAGATGAAGGTACTATACTGTAATACTTCGAGCCCCTAAACGTGCAATTATCGAAACTATGTTTTTCTATAAATAGAAGGTCATTCTTCTTTCATTCTCACCAATTCACTAAGACTCACAAGAGCAATTATAGATAGAGAAGCTATAAAGAGAAAGAAGAAGAGTATTCTGCTACTTCACTATTCCAGTATCTAGTCTTCTTCTATGGTAACGGGTATTATTTATTTTATATTCGCTTACGATATTATTTTTCGTATTCGTAAGAACATTATTTCGTTTAATATTCGTAAGGAATATTATTTTTGTTCAATATTCGTATGAAATAATATTTTCTTCCATACTCTGTAATATGTAAGTAATATTATTTCGTCTTGTATTCCTGATTATACCCTCATTGTGTTAAAGTATTACTTCTATACTCCGTGAAATTAGTAGAATATCCTTAAAATTTGCACTTCATCTAGTGTCATTTCACAAGGATATTTTCTGCAAATTCTTGTTAAATTTTAAGCTTTTCATGCCGGAGTACTATTCATTTATACGGTACTATTCATAAAATACTATTCACGGGTACTATTTACAAAGTACTATTCATGAATACTATTCACAAAATATTATTCATGGGGTACTATTCCTGAAGTACTATTCATGGGATACTATTCACTCGGGTAATATTCACCCGGAGTACTTTTCATGAGAAAAATTTATTTCTTTCCGGTCCAAATCATATTTGATACAATATTATTCTTAAATTTTAATCCACAAAGCAGTATCGTGTTGACAATTTGAACATTATTGAGTTCTTGATAAATTAAATTATAAATCTTTAAAAATTTATCATTTGCTTTCTTCAATTAAATTATTATATCATTGTCATCATCCTCATGCTTATATTGTGATGAAAGTCATCTTTAGCCGTAGTGCATAGATGGACTGTTGATTGGTATGATTATGACCAGGGATAATTTGGTATAATCATGACCCATAATGTTACAAATGATGTGGTAAAAGTCATCATTGGCCCGTAGTGCATTAATGGACAGTTGCTGGTATGATCATGACCATTGGTGATTACACGAATATCCTTGACCTGTAGTGCATAGATAATTCGTGGACGTGATACTAATGAATATCATTGGCCCATAGTGCATGGATAATTCAGTGATGTGGATTATTTATTGAGCTGAGTCTCAGCGATAAAGTTGATGATAAACTTTTTAAATCATAGAAGATAGTAGATTTCATGCTTTACTTGACTCTTCTAATGGATTGCTTATTCCGCTGCAGTTAAACTTTTTGTTTATTATCAGTTTAACACTGTTGAAGGCTAATGATAATTTATTCTACATTATCTTAGTCATAATATTTCTTACTAGGCTAGTTGAGCTAACCCTTTTGCTTTTATTGTTCTCTTCAGGAAATGAGAACGTAGCCGGGACTAGTCGGGGAATGGATTGACGGTCCGAGATGGTGGCTGTAGTAGTCCTCATTATTTTATAAAATAGTGTGATAATAATTATAATGAGGACTCCATTTGAGTTTAAATACTGTCTACTAGACAATATTCATGTAAAAACTCTCAGCTACGTTTTTGTCATATTGTATAAGAAAGTTTGTATTTAAATTTTGTACCATGTATTTGGCGACTCAGAATGGGTGATGTATACCTATTTTGGGAGCGTCACAGATGTACCCATCTGTCCGCAATTAAGATGTCTTAGGAAAAGTTCCAAGAATTATTCAACGACAAGTACTTTCTAGAAAGTATTCGTCATATGAAGAAGGTGGAATTTATCAAATTGGAGCAGAACAATTTGACTATATCATAATACTAGGCAAAGTTTGCGGAGTTATCCTAGTTTGTATCTCATTTGGTAGACAATGAGGTGCGGATTACACGAATGTTTCTAAGAGGTTTGAAACCCAAAATTCGTCAACATCTTATCTCTTATAAACTTTGCTTATATTTAGATGTGGTGAATAGAGCTCAATTATTGGAGCGGGATTATGAGTCGGCTCAACCAAAAGACAACAACTGGCAATAAGATAATAGTCATACCAGCGGCAACAGTCATCGAAGCGATGATAACTAGCGTGCTAGAAATGGTAACCACTTCTATGGTAATCATGGCCAAGATAATAGGAGAGGTGAGTCAAGTGAAAAATTCAAAAATAGGAGATTCAACAATGATAGAAAGACGTCGGCAGTAGCACCAGCACCAGCACCAGTTCCTTGGGGAGGAGAATGGACACCAGTTAGATGCTACAGATGCGGAGAGGAGAGACACATAAGTCCAAATTGTTTACAGCCTTCCAAGGTATGTTTTAGTTGTGGAAAAGATAGTCACATAGCTCAATTTTGTCCTGTAGCAAAGTCAAGTCCAGCTGGTACGGTGGCACCAAAGGAGGCAATGGACAAAATAAAGTCGATGGTTCAAGGATGAGCATTTGTCATGATGTCCCAAAAGGCGAGTAACCTGAACGAAGTTATCACGGGTAAGTTAATCATAAACTATTGCCAAGTCTATACCTTCCTAGATACCGGTTCTACCCATTCTTTTATTTCACCTGCTTGTGCTCAACGTTTGAACTTGACCCCTGAAAAATTAGACTTTAACTTATCTGTTGAAACTCCGTTAGGAGAAACCTTCATTACATCCGCTGTTTATAAATCTTGTTTGATTCAAGTTAGCACCATCACATTACCTGTTGATCTCATCTCTTTGAAAATACTTACATTTGATGTGATTTTAGGGATTTATTGGTTAACTATTCATCATGCTAAAATTGATTGTTTTCGTAAGGTTGTTAGTTTTCATATTCCTAACCAACATATTATGTGAATTCAAGCAACCAAACCACTAAAGTCAATCATTATAATCTCTAGCCATAAAGTCATTCGTTTATTGAAAAACGGATGTCAAGCTTTCTTAGCCCATGTCACGGATTTTAAACAAAAATACGTCAGATTTGAATGATATTTCTATTATTAATAAATTTCTTGACGTATTCCTCGAAGAACTTTTTGGCCTACCCCCAGAGTGTGAAATCAAATTTTGTATTGACCTTAAACCCGATACAAAATCTATTTCTAAAACCTCATATCGAATGACTCCTATTAAAATTCAGGAGTTAAAAACTCAACTACAGGAGTTGGTATCCAAGCCTCTATCTGGTGACTTCCTTTATGGAATACACAGAAACCAGACTCTTCGTAGGGGATGCCATCTTTGTACATTGACAAACTGATAGGTATTAATGTGAGGTGCTATCCAAGTAAAGGGATGAGAGTCTCAGTTGGATTTGTCATCTACAGCGATGCTTCAGGAAAAGGTTTAGGACGTGTTCTCATGCAACATGGGAAAGTCATAGCCTATACCTCGTGACAACTCAAAGAATATGATAGGAATTATCCTACTCATGATCTAGAGTTGGTCGTAGTCATTTTTACGTTAAAATCTGGAGATACTACTTGTATGGGGAGAAAGTAGACCATGAGAGCCTTAAATATCTCTTCACTCAAAACGAACTTAACATGCGCCAAAGACGTTGGCTTGAGCTGTTGAAAGAGTACGACCATATCATTCAATACCATCCTAAAAAAGCAAACGTCGTACGCGTTGAGTAGAAGATCATATGCGGGTACGAGTGCGATATTATCAACATAAAGGCCCATTTCGTATGACTTACAAAGGATGGAGATAGAGTTAAAGACTCCAAGTACCCACGTGATGATGTCAAGTATACGAGTAGAACCGACTTTAATCGATAAAGTTAAAGCTGCTCAAATTATAGACCTGGAGCTGATGCGTGTGAAGAAAAAAGTATAAGAAGGTGTTATTCCAGAAGTAAGGATCGACGAAGAAGGAATACTTCAAGTCAACTCCAGACTTTGTATTCCTAACGACTCTGATTTAAAGTATAAAATCATGATGGAGGCACACAACATACTGTTTGTAATCCATCTTCGAAGTACCAAAATGTATCGTGATCTTCGACATACATTTTGGTGGATTAATATGAAGAAAGAGATCTCGGAGTTTATCTCAAGTTGTTTAACTTGTCAACGTGTCAAGGCAGAGCATCAACTGCCAAAAGGCCCATTGCAACCACTTGAAATTCCAGAATGGAAGTGGGAGCATATCAACATGGATTTCGTTACTGGTCTTCCCAAGGTTTCTCAAGGCATAGATGTAATTTGGGTTATTATTGATAGATTAACCAAGTCTGCTCATTTCTTTCCTATACGAGAAACTTATTCACTTAAACGACTTGCTCGTATGTATATAAATGAGATTATGAGATTACATGGTATGCCAGTATCCATAATTTTTAATCGAGACCCAAGATTCACTTCACGATTTTGGGTCAGCTTGCAGAAAGCTATGGGCACTGATTTGTGATTCAGTTCTGCATATCATCCTTAAACGGACGGGCAATCGGAAAGGACTATTCAAACTCTTTAAGATCTATTGAGACTCTGCGTTCTAGACTTCAAAGGAAGTTTGTACAAGTATTTACCATTGGTGAAATTCTCCTACAACAACAGTTATCAAACAAGCATAGGCATGACTCCATTCGAGGCGTTGTATGGATGAAAGTGTCGTTTTCCAGTATGCTGCGACGAGGTGGGTGAAGTAAGTTGACATAAAATATTCGTTGTGTCAGGGAATATTCGTTTGGTCAACACAATCATTGATGGACCTCACAACGGAA
Source organism: Panax notoginseng (assembly GCA_016801055.1). Lineage (NCBI taxonomy): Eukaryota > Viridiplantae > Streptophyta > Magnoliopsida > Apiales > Araliaceae > Panax > Panax notoginseng. The sequence goes on along the minus strand of CM029015.1, from coordinate 155,210,213 downwards.
TAACTGTCGGATATAGAAAGCGACAGAAATAACCTTTTTATAAAAATAACTACAAAACTTTTATCGTTAAACTGTTGAAATATCCAATGATAAAAGTAAAGTAATACGCGTGATTGCACAGTAGCACACGGTATTGCACAGTATCTCTGATTATTGCACAGTATCTCTTACGTAAGAAGTCACTTAGTTTTATTCAATTATTGCAATAGTAGTTGCTGCATAGTATCTCATATTATTGATTCAATTATTGTCACAGTATCATCTGCACAATATTTTATATTATTAAATCAATAATTGAGACAACACATTTATTCATATGATTATTTACATTATTGACAATGTCTAGAAAGTTCTGTCGAGGAAAGGGGTTAAGTCATCTAATTGCGCGCCAATAAGAAAAAATCTTTATTGGAAAGTCACCTATTTCCTGGGAATGATCTGGTTGTCAATATTGTAAGTTATAATATTAATGATGAATAATTGTTGAAATATTAAAAATGTGTTTATTGAAGATAAGTGAATTACAAAAGTTAAAGGGGAATAATGCAAACTTGGAAAACTTTAGGGGTACCAAAGTGTAATAAGTAAATCAATCTGGCCCGCAAGTGGTGGTTTTAATAGTAAATCAATCTGGACCGTCGGTGATGGTTTTAATAGTAATTCAATTTGGACCGTCGGAGGTGGTTTTAATATTAAATCAATCAGGACCGTCGGTGATGGTTTTAATAGTAAATCAATTTGGACAGTCGTGTGGTTTTAATAGTAAATCAATATGGACCGTCGGTTGTGGTTTTAATAGTAAATCAATATGGACCGTCCGGTTTAATAGTAAATCAATCTGGATCGTCCGTGAATAAATTACTATTTAGTCTATTTTTCTATAAATAGAAGCTTAATTCTTCTTTCATTTTCACCAATTCACTAAGACTCGCAAGAGTATCGGTAGAGAGAGAAACTATAGAGAAAAAGAAGAAGAGTATTCTGCTACTTCACTATTGCAGTATCCAGTCTTCTACTAAGGTAAGGGGTGTTATTTATTTCTTATTCGTAAGGGGTATTATTTCTTTTCATATTCTTAAATCTAAACTAGCTATGGTAAGTATTGCTTCTATAATTCCTGAAATTAGTATAATATCCTTGAGTTTTGTGCTTCATCTAGTATCATTTCATTGGAATATTGGTATGAACTTTCTTATTAAATTTTAATATTTTCACTCGGGGTACTATTCATGGGTTACTATTCATATGTTACTATTCACTCGAGTATTATTCACTCAGGGATTCGGGGTACTTTGCATGACGGGGTACTATTCATTGGGTACTATTCATGGGTTACTATTCACGAGTTACTATTCACTCGGGTACTTTTCACTCGGTTATTATTCACTCAGGGATTCAGGATACTTTTCATGTCGGAGTACTTTTGACTCGGGTACCATTCACTTGGGGTACTATTCACGATAAAAATTAATTTCTTTTCTGTACAAATTATTTTTGATACATGAATATTAATCTTAAATTTTACTCCACAAAACAGTTACAATGTTGACAATTTGGATATTCTTGAACTCTGGATAAATTAAATTATAAATCTCTAATATTTATTCTTGATCTCACTTGATTAATTCCTTATATCATTGTCATCATCCTCATGCCTATTTTGTGGCAAAAGTCATCTTTGGCCCGTAGTGCATAGATGTACTATTAATTGGTATGATTATGACCAGGAAAGTTTGTATTGGAATAATCATGAATTGTAATGTTACAGATAAATGATGTGGTGAAAGTCATATTTGGCCCGTAGTGCATAGATGGACAGTTGTTTGGCATGATCATGACCACTGGTGATACTAATGAATATCCTTGGCTCGTAGTGCATTGATAATTCATAGATATGAAATATTTATTGATTGTTGTTACAGGAAAAAAATATTGATGATGAATTTTTAAATCATAGAAGATAGTAGACATCATTCTCTACTTGACTCTTCTAATAGATTGGTATTTTCGCTGCAGTTGTTGATCTAAAATTTATTGTCTATTGTATTCTATCTGGTTTTTCCCTGTTGAGAACTAACGATGTTTGTTTTACATTATCTTAGTCATAATACACTACAAGAAAAAAGCTTATTTCCAACGGAATTATCCGTCGGAAAAAAGCTAATTCCGTCGGAATTATCTTATTTTCGATGGAAATATTCGTCGAAAATTCGGTCGTAAATATGCAGGTCAGAAATAAGTCTGTCGAAAATTCTCTCGGAAATAGTTATTTTCGACGTATTATTTCCCACGAAAATTCGGTTGGAAATAAGTTATTTCCCACGGAATTAAGTTATTTCCTACGGAATTTTCCGTCAAAAATAACCTTTTAAAAATTAAAAAATAATAATTTTGTTTTCTATTTTCCCTAGGTTTTCAAACCAATTCATGCCCTACAATATCCAACACAAACAAATATCCAAGATAAACAAATAACTCAACATAATTGACTGTAAACATTTTCAGAACATTTGCATTCTTCATAATGTATTTCAACAATTGCACCCCTTTTATCTTCTCAGGTCCACTAATTTCAACCTCTTTGAGATGCAACATTGAACAAGTCTGCGGCAGGTTGCAGTTCTCTTCTTCTTCTTCCATATTTCCCTAGGAACAATCCGAAATGAGAATAAGTAAACACAAAATATATAAAATTGTAATCACATAATATGTAATATATGTTAGAATTTGCATTTCTAAACTGACCATGTTTAAAACAAGGCTAGGATTTCCAAGTTGGGTGTACTTTTAAGGAAGTGTAGTAAGAGATTCCACATAGAAGGACCAACAAAAAGTTCCAATTTTGTCAAACCATGAAACCTAGGTAGATTATCAACAGGACCAACATTTACGGCCTTCATTAAGAGTGTTAAAAAGAAAAGGTTATTTACTTCAATAAAAATGATAAAGAAAGAGCTCCAAACTAAAAAAATCAGATAAAAAGGATCAATTCACTAACCTCCATAGTACTTTCAGAAATTGATAGATACTTAGCAGAAGAAAGTCCCCAAATGAGCTTAATTACGCGATCGTCAATGTCACCATACTCAATGTAACCATATTCAACACGCATATACCACCATGTACTACTGTTAATCTTTACTTGGACATTTGATAAAAAATATTTAAGTGTGTAGGAATATGGGGAATCATCTTCAAGGGAGATATGTTCCAACATAGGAACAACAATCAACCCCTTCAACTTCTCTGGTGTTTCATTTTCATCCCATACACTAAAATTTAACACCTTAGATCAAAACTGGAGCAACAATATTGAAATGGCTACAACATGCCATATTCCCTAATGATACCGATAATTCCTCAAGTCGAGGAAGACTCGAAAAGAACTTTGATGTTAACTCATTACCTGCATCTTCAAGCTTAATGTAAAACTTTTTGAGGTTAATAAAGCATTTCAAATTAAGCATCTGTAGATGAACATCCATGTCACTTTTAAGAACTTCAATTGATTCACAGTGTAAAAGACACAACTCAATCTCACAAATATCATTATCACGGAAGAAAAGTTGAAGATCAAGCTCAATTATTTTGCAAGATATCACAGTTTGTACCCAATCATTAACACAAAATAAATGTGTTCCTCCAGATTTCTCATAATGAAATCTGATTTTTTCAATATTTGGTGAGATGTTACGAGAAGATGAAAAATGCTTACGGACATGTACAGAGATGTACACACAAACATATAAAGTTGACTGCATTATGTATGTAACAAAAAAAGAATTTAGAAGAAGCAGCCTTATATAAGCTTTCCACATGCTAAGCAAGTTGCAAAATGGAAAGTAATTCCCAATAAAATGTCTACAGACATGTGCAGAGACGTATACACAAACAAATGTATAGAGACTTGCACAAATCTCAACACTCTTTTTTATGGGAACAAAAACTAAACAAATTAAGTATTTTCTTTTTATTCATGTCCATTCAGCTAATTTAATTTCACCTCCACATCAATCAAACTCCCCTTCTATTTCATTTTTAGTTCACCCTTTAACAAGATATATCATTTGAAACCTTTTATCCTATTATCCTAAAGCTGATCACCAAAGGTTCATGTACAATTGCAAATTTTCCAGTGAAACAATATAAAAATAGTAAGTATAAGGCAAACAGTATTATCTTCTAAGTTAACATTGGAAAAATAAGAACTGAATGAGAAAATATATTGCAAGATACTTCTCCATGAATACTATAACAAAGATGAAATCCATATTGTAATACAAAGCAAGGCAGCAGCCAGCAGGCATACCAAAATCATAAATTTAATAAAATTTAAGTTTCAAGTCTCTGATGGATCACCTAGATATAGAGTAATATTCACTTAAATTCAAAATCATCATTAGCCATAGCTCCAAATTCAATCTTTTTAAGTAAATAAATAAACTTGTCATGAGTATCAGCTAAAACTTTTTAGTAAGAACTCAAACAACAAATATAAACAAAAAATCAATCACTTTTCAAAAAATTGATATTATCTTGTAGACTATTCATCAATATTTCCCAAAAACCTAATTTTTAGGGGAAATTCAAAAGGAATAAAATTTGTACCTTTAATTGGGCAATAATAAAAGAGGTTGAAGGAGAAGGAGAGTACCACTATGCCGCCACGGTACTATGCCACCGCCACCACTAATTTTTTGGGCTAGGATTAGAGGGAGCGGAGAAAGAGGAGAAACGAGATATGGGTGTTAGGGTTGTAATTTGAGAGAGGAATAGAGAGAGGGGTTGAGATGTTGCCATCGATCTGGAAAAGAAGGCCACGATCTGAGCAGCTACTGATATGAGGAGGAACGAGATCTGAGGTTGCTGTATTTTTTTTTCTTTTTTTGCTCTGCGCTGATTTGTGAAGAGGGGAATGAAATAAGAACAAGGGTCGCGAACTGTTTAATTAAAAGGGTGGGTTCAATTTTCGACTGAAGTAATTGCAACGGAAGTTTCCGTCGAGAGTAAATTATTTTCAACGGATATAATTTTGTGGGAAATAATTCAGTCGTAAATAACTATTTTTCTTATAGTGATATTCTTTACTAGGCTAGTTGAGCTCACCCTTTTTCTTTTGGTTCCATTGTTCTTCTCAGGAGGCGAGAATATAGATGGGACTAGTCGGGAAATGGAATAATGGTTCAAGATGGTTTCTTAGTAATCCTCATTTTTTTATAAAATAGTATGATAATAATTGTAATGAGGACTTTATTTGAGTTTAGATATTGTCTACACGACAATATCTGTATTGAAACTCAGAGCGTATGTTTTGTCTTATTTTACACGACAATTAATAGTTATATTAATGAAGTTGTATTTAATTTATGTACCATGTATTTGGCGACTCATTATGGGTTGTGTGGACCTATTATGGGGGCATCACAAATAATATGAATAATTGTGTCGTGCCAATTATTGATTAAATAATATAAAATATTGTATAGATAATATTGTGATAATAATTGAATCAATAATATAAGATACTATACAAAAATTACTGTGGTAATTATTGAATGAAACTGAGTGACTTCTTACGTAAGAATCAATAATCATAGATATTGTGCAATACCGTGTGCTACTGTTCAACCACGTGTATTACTGTATTTTTATCACCGGGTATTTCAACAGTTAATGGTAAAAGTTTTGCCGTTATTTTTATAAAAAGGTTATTTTTGTCGCTTTCTATATCTGATAGTTATTCTGTTATGTGGTTCACCAATGATTGCGTCGTCATACGGATATTCTCTGATAAAAAGAATATTCTCTGACCTAACGAATATTTTATAACAACTTACTTACTTTGTAAAATTTTCACATTTAACTCATAACTAAAGCATTATATTAAATCAACACCTTATTATTCAAAATAATAATTACATAAATTAAATCTTTATTCATAAAAAGTTGGGGACTTACAACCTCCTCTCCTTATGAAATTTCGTCCTCGAAATTGATGTACGTATCTGGTATGTCGAAAAGGTGAGGATACCTTATTTTCATTTAAGATTGTCATTTTCTCAATATCGCAGTTTCCCCATAAAACTTTGATTTGAGATATAACCTTTGAGCGTAGAATGTGTACCTTCTTATCCAAGATTTTAACAGGTACCTCCTCATACGTTAAATCTTCTGCTATCTCGTCTGGTTCTAATTCAATAATGTGGTTCGGGTCTTTCACATATTTACGTAGCATAGATATGTGGAAAACGTTATGAACACGAGACATATTTGGCGATAAAGCGAGTTTATAGGCCACAATTCATACTCGATCGAGAATTTCAAATGGACCAATGAATCGAGGGTTGAGCTTTCCTCTCTTTTCAAATCTCGTAACTCCTTTCCATGGAGCAACACGTAACAATGCATGATCTCCAACATTGAACTCTACGTCCCTTCGATGAAGATCAGCATAACTCTTTTATTAATTTTGTGAGGTTTGTATATGTTGTCGGATCATTTGAATCTTTTCCGTAGTCATGTGTAGCATTTCTGGTCCCAACAACGTTGCTTTACCTACCTCGTCCCAGCATACTAGAGAATGACATTTTCGTCCATACAACGCCTCGAATGGAGCCATGCCTATACTTGCTTGATAACTATTATTGTAGGAGAATTCCACTAATGACAAGTACTTATCCCAACTTCCTTTGAAGTCTAGCACACAGAGTCTTAATAGATCTTAAGAGTTTGAATAGTCCTTTCCGACTGCCCGTCCGTCTGAGGATGATATGAAGAACTGAATCGTAAATCAGTGCCCATAGCTTTCTGCAAGCTAACCCAAAATTATGAAGTGAATCTTGGGTCTCGATCAGAAAATATGGATATTGGAATACCATGCAATCTCACAATCTCATTTATGTACATACGAGCAAGATGTTCAAGTGAATAAGTTTCTCATATAGGAAAGAAATTAGCAGACTTGGTTAATCTATCGATAATGACCCAAATTGCATCTATGCTTTGAGAAACTGTGGGACGGTAACGAAATCTATGTTAATGTGCTCCCACTTCCATTCAGGAATTTCAAGTGGTTGAAATGAACCTTTTGGTCCTTAATGTTCCGCCTTGACACGTTGATAAGTTAAACACCTTGAGATAAACTCTGTAATTTCTCTCTTCATATTGCTCCACTAAAATGTATGTCAAAGATCACGATACATTTTGGTACTCCCAAGATGGATTACAAACGGTGTGTTGTGTGCTTCCATCATGATCTTATACTTCAAACCAGAGTCGTTAGGAACACAAAGTCTGGAGTTGACTCGAAGTATTCCTTTTTCGTCGATTATTGCTTCTAGAATAGCACCTTCTTGTACTTTCTTCTTCATACTTATCAGCTCCAGGTATGTGACTTGAGTAGCTTTAACTTTATCGATTAAAGTCGGTTTTACTCATATATTTGACATCATAATGTTGTTCTTTGGAGTCTTTAACTCTATCTCCATTATTTATAAGTCATACAAAATGGCCCTTTGTGTTGACAATATCACACCCGTACCCGCATATGATCTTCAACTCAACGCGTCAACTACCATGTTCGTTTTTCTAAGATGATATTGAATGGTATGGTCATAATCTTTCAACAGCTCGAGCCAACGTCATTGCTGCTTGTTGAGTTCCTTTTGGGTGAAGAAATATTTGAGGCTTTTATGATCTGTATAGATCTCCACTTTCTCCCCATATAGGTAGTGCCTCCAGATCTTTAGCATAAAAATGACTGCTACCAACTCTAGATCACTCTAGATCATGAGTAAGATAATTCCTCTCATATTCTTTGAGTTGTCATGAGGCATAGGATATGACTTTCACATGTTGCATGAGAACACATTCTCAACCTCTGCCTGAAGCATCGTTGTAGATGACAAATCCCTTCGAACCTGATGGTATTGTCAGAACAGGTGCTGAAATGAGTCTCCTCTGGAGTTCTTGGAAGCTCTTCTCACATTCCTCGCTCCATCCAAATTTTGTATCTTTTCGAGTCAGTTGAGTTAATGGAGTAGCGATTCGAGAAAATTCTTCCATAAATCTCCGATAATAACAAGCTAAGCTCAAAAAACTACGTACTTTGGTTACTAACTTAGGTTTCTCCCAACTTTGTATTGCTTGAATCTTTGTCGGGTCCACTGATATTCCATACTTTGATATCACGTGCCCAAGGAATACTATTTTCTCAAGCCAGAACTCTTATTTCTTCAACTTGGCGTATAACTTATTTTCACGAAGTTTTTGGAGTATCAGCTTCAAGTGCTGCTCATGATCTTCACAACTTTTAGAGTAGATGAGGATGTCATCAATAAAGACAACCACAAAATGATCCAAATATTCCTTGAATACTCGATTCATCATATCCATGAAAGCCGCATGAGCATTAGTCAATCCAAAAGACATAACTAGGAATTCGTAATGCCCGTATCGAATTCTGAAAGCAGTCTTTGGAATGTCATCAGTTTTAATCTTTAACTGATGATATACGGAACGAAGATTGATCTTTGAGAAAAATTTAGCACTTTGTAACTTGTCAAACAGGTCATCAATACGAGGTAACGGGTACCTATTTTTGATGGTGACATGGTTCAACTCCCGATAGTCAATGCAAAGTTGCATACTCTCATCTTTTTTCTTTACAAATAAAACTGGAGCACCCCAAGGAGATGTACTAGGACGAATGAAACCAGTGTCTAACAGTTCCTATAGTTGGGTTTTTAACTCTTGAAGTTTAATAGGAGTCATTCGATATGGGGTTTTGGAAAGGGATTTTGTATCGGGTTCATGGTCAATACAAAATTTGATTTCACACTCTGGGATAGGACAGGAAGTTCTTCAGGAAATACGTCAGGAAATTCATTATCAACAGAAATATCATTCAAATCTGACATACTTTTGTTTAAATCTATGACATGGGCAAAGAAAGTTTGACATCTATTTTTTAATAAACGAATGGCTTTATGGCTTGATATGACAGTGATTAACTTTAGTGGTTTGGTTGCTTAAATTTGCATAACAGGTTGGTTAGGAATATGAAAACTAACAACTTTACGAAAATAATCAATTTTAACATGATGAGTAGTTAACCAATAAATCCCTAAAATCATATCAAATGTAAGTATTTTCAAAGAGATGAGATCAACAGGTAAGGTGAGGGTGTCGAATTGAATCAAGCAAGATTTATAAACAATGGATGTAATGAAGGTTTTTCCTAACAGGGTTTCAACAGATAAGTCAAAGTCTAATTTCTCAAGAGTTAAGGTCAAACGTTGAGCATAAGCAGGTGAAAAAAAAGAATGGGTAGAACCATAATCTAATAAGGTATAGACTTCACAAGAGTTTATGATTAGCTTACTCGTGATAACTTCGTTCGGGTTCCTCGCCTTTTGGGACGTCACGACAAACGCTCTCCCTTGAATCACAGACTTTATTTTGTCCGTAGCCGCCTTTAGTGCCGCTGTCCCAGCTGGACTTAACTTCACTACAAGATAAAATAAGGCTATATAACAATCCTTTCCATAACTGAAACACACCTTGGAAGGTTGTGAATAATTTGGACCTATGTGTCCCTCCTCTCCGCATCTGTAGCATCTAATTAGCAGTCGTTCTCCTCCCCTAGAAATTGTTGTTGGTGTTGGTGTTGGTGCTGCCACCGATGTCTTTTCGCCATTGTTGAATCTTCTCTTTTTGAAATTTCTCTTGACTAATTTCTTCTATTATCTTGGTCAGGATTACCACCGAAGTGGTTACCATTTATGGCATGTTGGTTATCACTGCTTTGATGATTGTTGCCATTGGTATGACTATTATCGTTATGTCGATTGCTATCTTTTGGTTGAGCTGACTCATAATCCCGCTCCAATAATTGAGCTCTATTCACAACATCTGAATACAAACAGAGTTTATGAGAGATGAGATGTTAGCGAATTTCAGGTTTCAAACCTCTAAGAAACATTCGTGTTATTCGCTCCTCATTATTGATGAGTTTATATTATTCATTTATTTTGATTCCTTTATGTTTAGTTTTATTGAATGTTTCATGTGTATATGAGTTAATTAAGGTATTTAATGATTTCAGGAAGAATTAGAGCTGAAATAAGGAAAAAGGGAAAATTGTAGGGTTTTTGGCATTAATTTCGATGCGTGGTCTTGGCTTAGGACTTAGATTTTATTGTAGAACTCTTCCTTAGCTTTCCGGAACATCTTGAATCGTCCTAATCGGAGTTTATATGAAAAAAGTTATGATCTTTTTACTAAACAGACATTGAACCTCATTGTTTGGAAGTTGCACTTTACACAATAGTCACTTGGAGCCAGATTTCGACCTTGATGCAGCCTGCATCTGTCAATTCTCAAAGAATAATAGTTGTAGATCTCATTGAGAGCTTCGATTTGATAGGTAGCATGCCTCGTAACTTCTCCCAGATCAAAAGTTATGGTCGTTTTACCAAAGGATGTCACAGCAGGAAATATGGGTGAATTTGAGCAGGAAAATTGAGAAAGCTTGGATTTTTGGAAAGTTTCTAAAAGCATATTTTGGCAGATTTTTACATGAAATTGGAATGATATTTCTATTAGATTTAGGATATCTTCTAGACTAAGATTTATTTTCAAATTAGATTTTATATTTCTTTATAGAAACTAGTTATGATTTGTAATTCCTTTTAGGATTTGGATTTTTAATTCTCACGGGATTTAGGACTTTGTCTAGCACTATAAATAAAGGATGATAGTCAGGATTTTATTCATTCAATCATCTACTACATTCTCTTGTCTACAATATTGGAGGATTGAAGACATGAGCTAAGTTCTTTTTATTCAGTCCTAAGGGATGTTGAACCTTATTTATAATTAATGGTTAATTGAGTATTCATTATTTATTTCTTCTCACATGAAATTCATTCTTGATAATCTAATTTTATTTCTGAATGTTATTTAGCTTAACTGATTTGATTTCTGCAGGATTAAGTTGGTTAGCGAATATCATATGCTAGATCAAGGAATAATATTATGTGTAATTGATATTGTTCCTAATCACAAGTAGTAATTAGTAATACCTGATTGTAGACAAGTTTTTGAGTATTGCTATGATTATCAGAAGACAAGTTAAACAATCTGAGCTTATGTGTTTGTTGCTTGAAATAGTCTAATTCTCTAGTTCGTAATGTTGTTGTTATATTAAATCTTGAGAGTTTGTTCTAGGTTATATAATTATTAGAATCTTGTGCAAAGCTTGTTTGGTTGAGTGACAATCTAAGGGGAGTTTCGGGTAGCAGAGCTTGTTGTTACCTAGGGCTATTAGTTTCATTGAAGGGTAAATAATGTTACACTTGATTAATCTATGATTATAAAAAGGTGATACTGAACTGAAGAACTGAAGCTTGTTATTCATTGTTTATTCTTATTAGTTTATTCTTGTTAATTTAGTTAATTAATTCAAAATTCTATTTTCATTAGAAATCATAGGATAAATATAAAATAAATCACTCTCTGTGGGATCGATCATTGCTTACTACTGTGCTAATTATTTGAATTTGTAAAGTAAAAGTGAGATTAATTTAGGAGTGTAAACGACAGCTCCTAAATTTTGGCATTGTTGCCTGGGAGTGTTATTTATTTTTGTTTATTCTTTGTTTTCGTTTATTTTTATTATTTTCTTTTTCTTTTTGTTTTATAACTCAATCCTCTAACTTTATTGACTTAAATTTTGATCAAGAGATAGAGAAAACTGCAGATACAAAAGAAGCTCTTGTTCCATCACTTGAAGTGGAAGAGATGGCGGTGACACACAATAACAGAGCTTTAAAAGAATTGGCTACTCCTGATCTGACTTAACCATCTTTTTGTATTAAGTATCCTACTTTAGATGTTTCTTTTGAACTTAACTCTAGACTAATTCGTCTTTTACCTACTTTTCATTGTCTTACAGGTGAAAATCCATATAAGCAACTAAAGGAGATGAAAGCACAAGGAGTGGCAGAGGAGCAGATCAAGCTTAGACTTTTTCCATTCTCATTAGTAGATTTGGCTAAAGACTGGTTATACTATCTACCTTCAGGATCAATACGATCAAAGGCTAATATGCAAAGGTTATTCTTGGAAAGGTATTTCACTGCATCAAGAGTTGCCGATACAAGGAAGGAGATATGTGGAATCATGCAGTTTAATGGAGAAACTCTCTATGAGTATTAGGAAAGGTTCAAGAAGTTGTGTTCCAGCTGTCCACCTCACGGAATTGATGACCATCACTTGATCCAGTACTTCTATGAGGGGTTGCTACCAATGGAAAGAAGCATGATTGATGCAGCAAGTGGAGGAGGACTGGTAGACAAGACTCCAGAAGCTGCAAGGAACTTAATTGCAAACATGGCAGCTAACTCACAACAGTATGTAATTAAGATGGATCACACACCACAAAGGGTAAATGGGATAAGCACGAGAGACTTGGAGCAGCAGATTTCTAATTTAACTGCTTTGGTTTGACAAATGGTTGCAAGGAATGTGCAAGGTTTTCAGCAAGCTCAACCTCAGTACCACACAAAAAACCAAGAAGTGCCTGTCAATTCTAGGACATTTATGGAAGATATGTTCAAGGCATTCATGAACCAAACACAACAGTTCATGAGTCAGACACAGCAATTCCAGTAGGAGACAAGAACTTCTGTTCAAGATCTGAGGGACCAAGTTGGTCAACTTTCAACCACAGTAGGAAGGTCACTTTCTCCAAGTGTTGAAAATGTAAGTGTCATAACATTGAGATGTGGTGCAGAGGATCAGTAGCAAGGAAAGTCAATACAAAGCAAGTCCGACAATAGTGAAACAGGCAGCAGTGATGTACTCAAGCACACATTTTCACCTCTTCAGCTTATAAACTGAAACTACCTTTTCCCCAAGTTCTAATAAGGAATTGGAAAGTTAGAAAGAATTCAACGTGGTATACAGAGTCTAATGAAAATTTTCTGGAAGAAATGGCAAATAGGTAACAAAAACTTAAAGATGATGAGGAGTTTACTAGTGGAAATCAGTTGGAAGTGCTTGAGGCTACTACTGAATTTGAAAAAGAAATCAAGTATTCAAAGTTTGAAAAGGATGAACAAGAGAAAGAGGAGAACAATTTGATAAGTTTTGCAGATCTTTACAAAGAGGATACAGGTGATACAGCGGTGCAAACAACAAAAACACTATATAATACATACCATAGGACCTTAACTATGGAATTGGATGAGGCACATGCCTAGCTCAACACATATGAAACTAAAAGGTATCTTAGTATTGTTGATTCTATTTTTTCTACTGATGTTGTTGACTCTATAGTGCAGAAATCTTTTGATCAAATACAAATATACAAGAAGGATATGAGGGCTGGAATGGAGCAAAATCATGATCTGAATGATACTCCTAATGAATTGAAATTGTTATCAGTCCACTTGAAGTACACAAGTCTAATTACATAGGATGAGAAGGATGATGTCAAGCCAATGACAATAAACAAGGGCAGCTGCTTGGGAGGCAACCCAAGATCTCAGATTTGATTTTTCTATCCCTTCACTTTTTAGTTTTTTTATTGCATGTTAGCTAGTAGTATTTTCTTCTTTGCATAATTTTCTTACATTGGGGACAATGTAAGGTTTGAGTGTGGGGGAAAGATTTAGGTTTTTATTTTATTAGGGGATATTGATCCGATTTTGATGGGGAATTTGAAAAAATTAATGCTTTTGAAAATTTTAGTTTCATGATTCTATTTGGTTATGTGTTAAAAAGATTAAAGTCAAAGATTGGAAATCGATGCTAAAATTTAGATTCTGCTTGATGCTTAATTAGTTGATGAATGATGAAAACTAAGCTATGATCCATAGTAACCGATTTGAATTGAATTTGTGATACATGAGTACTTGAATATGAGAAGCATGTTTATTTGGCTAAGTTATTTGTGGAGTTGTCTATGTGCACTGATTTCATGACTTAGAACTGTTTAACTTGCTTATGTTGTTGCAAAACCATGTGAAAAAAATGATGAATGATAAAAAGAAAAAAAGAGAAGGAAAAAATGAAAATTGAAAATATGCTTCAATGTCCATTGTGCGAAATAACTGGGTATCCAAGCCTCGAGAAGCATCGATATTCACGCTGAAAAGTGTGATGGATAATAGCAGCTTAACTAGTCAACTTTTGTGGCCTTTGTTACTTGAATAAGTAAGCTCTAGGGGTGTCTCTACACCCAGCGCCCTAAGATCATCTGGTTTGGGAGTCGTTGGTGGAAAGTTCACTACATGGGTAACTCTAAAAATCCTAAGAAAAGGAGACATTGTAAATGTCAAGAAAAGAAAAATAACATGAAAATACATTCACATGTGCTAAAGAAAAGGTTCTATGAAAAAAATTAAAAAGAAGGGAAAAAAATTTCTTGGTTGTGATTCAATGTGCATGATTTTTTTTCCATAATAACTAAGTTGAGTAAGTATGTGGACTGTAGGAAAGTTTCTTATGTGGCTACAGTTTGATTTGATGAAATTCATTGGTGAAATGGTAAGGTTGTTAGTTGTGAGTTAATTAATGATGCATTGATTAGATTTCTGAGAATTTATTGTTGATAGACACGATTTGTACCTTGAAATCTTTTGACATGGTGGTTGAATTGAATGTTTCTGGAAATCAAACTTTTGATTTACACGAGGACATGTAAAGGCTAAGAATGAGGGAATTTTATGAGTGCATACTATTCATTTATTTTTATTCCTTTATGTTTAGTTTTTTTGAATGTTTCATGTGTATATGAGCTTATTAAGGTGTATAATGATTTCAGGAAGAATTGGAGCTGAAATAAGAAAAAAGGGAAAATTGTAGGGTTTTTAGCATTAATTTTGATGCGTGGTCTTGGTTTAGGACTTGAATTTTATTGTAGAGCTCTTCCTTATCTTTTTTGGAACATCTTGAATCGTCCCAATCCGAGTTCATATGAAAAAGTTATGATCTTTTTACTAAACAGACGTCGAACCTCAAAGTTTGAAGTTGCAATTTACACATTAGTCACTTGGAGCCTGATTTCGACCTTAATTCAGCCTGAATCTGTCAATTCTCAAAGAATAAAAGTTGTAGATATCGTCAAGAGCCTCGATTTGATATGTAGCAGGCCCCGTAACTCCTCCCATATCAAAGGTTATAGTCGTTTTACAAAAGGACGTCGCAGCAGGAAATATGGGTGAATTTGAGCGAAAAAATTGGAAAATCTTGGATTTTTGGAAAGTTTCTAAAAGCAGATTTTGGCAGATTTCTACATGAAATTGGATTGATATTTCTATTAAATTTAGGATATCTTCTAGACTATGATTTATTTCCAAATTAGATTATATTTCTTTATAGAAACTAGTTATAATTTGTAATTCCTTTTAGGATTTGGATTTCTAATTCCCACAGGATTTAGGACTTTGTCTAGCACTATAAATAAAGGATGATAGTCAGGGTTTTATTCATTCAATCATCTACTACATTCTCTCATCTGCAACATTGGAGGATTGAAGACATGAGCTAAGTTTTTTTTATTCAATTCTAAGGGATGTTGAACCACATTTATAATTAATGGTTAGTTGAGTATTCATTATTTATTTCTTCTCACATGAAATTCATTCTTGATAATCTAATTTAGTTTCTGAATGCTATTTGGCTTAACTGATTTGATTTCTACAAGATTAAGTTGGTTAGCGAATATCATATGCTAGATCAAGAAATAATATTACGTGTAATTGATATTGTTCCTATTCACAAGTAGTAATTAGTAATACCTTATTGTGGACAAATTTTTTAGTATTGCTATGATTATCAGAAGACAAGTTAAACAATCTGAGCTTATGTGTTTGTTGCTTGGAATAGTCTAATTCCCTAGTTCTTAATGTTGCTATTATATTAAATCTAGAGAGCTTGTTCTAGGTTATATAATTGTTAGAATCTTGTGAAAAGCTTGTTTTATTGAGTGACAATTTAAGGGGAGTTTTGGGTAGCAGAGCTTGTTGTTACCTAGGGCTATTAGTTTCTTTGAAGGGTAAATAATGTTACACTTGATTAATCTATTGTTATAAAATTGTGATACTGAACTGAAGAACGGAAGCTTTTTATTCATTGTTTATTCTTATTAGTTTATTCTTATTAATTTAGTTAATTAATTCAAAATCCCATTTTCATTAGAAATCATAGGATAAATATAAAACAAATCACTCTCTGTGGGATCGATCCTTACTTAATACCATGCTAATTGTTTGAATTTGTAAAGTGAAAGTGAGGTTAATTTAGGAGTATAAATGACAGCTCCTAATTATCAACCAAATGGGATGCAAACCGGGATAACTCCATAAACTTTGCCTCGTATTGTGATACAATCATATTATTCTGCTCCAGTTTGATGAATTTCACCTCCTTCATGTGACGAATACTTTCTGGAAAGTACTTGACGTTAAACAATTCTTGAAACTTTTCCCAAGACATCTTAAGTGCGGACAGATAAGTATGTTTTACAGATTCTCACTAGTAATCTACCTCTCAACGCAACATAAAGGTGGAAAAGGGAACCTTTTGCTCTTCAGTGCATCCCAAGACATCAAATATCTTGGTAATCTACTTAATCCATGCCTCTACCTTAATTGGCTCTGGCTTTTCCAAAAACTATGGCGATTCCAACTCCTTAAATTGCTTAGCAGTGACCAGCCATGAGTTGCCATTGTTTCCACTTGTATTTTGAATAGGAGTTTCTCTCATTTAGTGTTGCATGAATTGTAGAAAGCTCCTAAACATCTCATCATTCATCATTTGGTCGGTGTTGTTGTTTATATGAGGATTATTGCCTTCCTGATGCACATTATTCTGATTATTGATTAGCGGTGTCTGAACGGTCTCATGTGCTCCATTTCTTATCTCAAAATTTTCAGATGTCATTCTCAAACACTCCCACAAAATAAAGGTTAATTATAGAAATTCACATGACACATATTAACCCTATATTCTGACCGACCAATGACAAATAAGCTTAGGTAGGACACACCAGCAAAGGATTTACTCATCTCTCCCCTCCTAGTTCTAATCCCAGATCTCCACCATAGATCATACCCCTAAGCTCTGATATCAACTGTGACGCCCCCAAAATAGGTCCACATAACCCATTTTGAGTCGCCAAATACATGGTACAAAATTCAAATACAAACTTCATTAATACAACTGTCGTGCAAAATATGACAACATATACGCTATGAGTTTTAAAACAAATATTGTCTTGTAGATAATATCTAAACTCAAATAAAGTCCTCATTACAATTATTGTTACACTATTTTACAAAATATTGAGGACTACTATAATAACCATCTTGGACCATTACTTCACTCCCCGACTAGTCCCAGTTATATTCTCTCCTCCTGAGAAGAACAATAGAACTAAAAGGAAAAGGGTGAGCTCAACTAGCCCAGTAAAGAATATTATGACTAAGATAATATAGAACAAATTATCCTTAGTCCTCAACAGGAAAAAAATTTGATAGAATACAATAGACAACAAGTTTTAGAATACAACTGCAGCAGAAACAGCAATCCACTAGAAGAGTCAAGTAGAGTGTGATATCTACTATCTTCTCTGATTTAAAAGTCCATCATTAATATTTTATTCCTATAACATCATTCAATAAATATTTCAAATCAACGAATTATCCATGCACTACGGGCCAAGAATGTGACAACCCGGAAATTCGGTTTGTCTAGAATTTAAGTTTAAAGAATTAGTTATTAATAAAATGAATTTTTATTTATACTATTATGTGCTATGTGTTTATTAATCATTCTTTAACCTAGGATGATTATAAGTTGGGAGGATTCTGGCTACGAGCTAGATTGAACGAGTAAGAATTTTCAAGACGAAAATAAAAAAAATTTGGAAACAAAATATTTTTCGGGGAAAAAGACGAAATAGATACTATTCACTCAACGAAACCCTAAGGGTTAGGGTTTGAATAACCTAAGCCTTTCTGAGAGTTCGGTATGTCGAAATGATATTCCGTCAAAAGATTTGACGATAATATATCGTGAAAAGTTAAGTAAGCCGATTAAAGTTTTTCTCGAAAAACGTACAGAAATCGGACAAAATACAAACGACGAAAAGTACTGCTACGTACTTTTCACTCGTTTAGCTACGTTAGGGGAAAATGTGATGGAAATCGCTTAATGCCAAAAACTGTTTTTCAATTTTTTGAAAATTCAAAGAATTCGTAAAAGTTAATCGGTAAAGGAAAGACAAAATATTCAAAAATATTTGAATTCTGAGAATTTTAGTTTTTGAAACTGTCGGGCAAAACCTGAAAGACGAAACCACGAAACTTACAGGCTAAGTTTCATGAATAGTAAGGAGGTGGAGAAAGGACTAAGTAAACTTAAAGAGTAAGTAAACTTAAAGGCTAAGAAGACTGAAAGGCTAAGTAAACTTAAGGAGTAAGTAAACTTAAAGGCTAAGAAGACTTAAGGGTTAAGTAAACTTAATGGCTAAGTAAGGGTGGAGGCCAAGTAAACTTAGTACTTAAGTAATGAATAGTAAGGAGGTTTGAGGGCAAAATGACTATTTTGCCCCTAACCTTGGTTTTCTATAAATAGGAAGCTAAATTCATTTGTTTAGGATTTTGAAAATCTTACAACATTTGAGAGAGAGAGAGAGAGAGAGATATTTTGGATAAGAAAGAAGAGGGAAGGGAAGAGGAAAAGCTTGCCCAAGTGCACGCTTTGTCCAACGGAGGAAGATTAAAGAAGAGAGGTAATCCGAAAACCTAGCTTCTAATAAATTTTCTTTAAGTTTTTATGTTTAAAAACATAGCTTAAAGAAGATAAGGGTAGATAATGTTAGAAATGATTTCATATTGTTGAAATCATGAGAAAACAATGAAATAAGAATTAGAAATTTAGTTTATAAATTTCTTAAGGAAGTATAAGATTCGTAAGGATTTTGAGCGATCCGAATGAATCTTATGAATGAGCAGGTGAAATAAGTAAGGAATGATGTTCCATAACATCAAATTCTAATAAAAAGTGAAATCGTAATCCAAAATATCGATTAAAATGAAGAACGAACGAAGAACACGAAGAACATGCGAAGAACACAAAGAACGTTGTTGATGGACAAATTTAAAACCATCGTAGTATAATTGTTGTTGATGGATAAGTTTAAAACTATCGCGTATAAGTTAGTTGCTTATTACTTGATTAGGAACGGTAGAAACGTTCATAAAGAACGGATTAAAACTTAGCTATAACGAAGTTATGGCAAAAATTTTATAAAAGACGAACGAGAATTAAAAAGTTACTAAATGAACCTGAACGTGTAAGGTTTCATAAGAAAGTAAGAGAACATTGAAAATGTGAGTCGTGGACTCAAGAACGAACAAGTTCCGAGTTCGGATGACCGAATTACGGATGAGCGAACGAAGAACGTTAAAAACGTAAAACGAACAAAGGGTGAAAATTAAGCCAATCAAATGGCATGTTAACAGATTCAGAACAAAGTTCTGTCTAAGGGGTATTGAAGTACGTATGATAAGGAAGAGAATGGCTTTGGAATGACCTCATTCCGAGTTATAACGAATAAGTTACGAAATTTCAAAGTATGCGATTCAAGCTTGTAAAACACTTAAAAAAAATTGAGTTTAGGGCTTGGCGTCGCAGTGCCAGTCATGCCTTGAAAGGTGGCGCCGCAGTGCAAGCTTGGGGGAAAAGGTACTGTTAGTTAGTGATGCAGCGCGGGAGTTAGTGAAGGACTTGGCGCCACAGTGCTAGACCAAGGAAGAAGATGACGTAGGGTCACGCCGCAACGCGGAAGAGAGGAAGGGAAGTGACACCGCAGCGCCGGTGCCTGGCAATGCCCAAAAATGAGATTTTTATTGCTCAATTACTGGGGGATGTGCAAGAAAGAAATTTGAACATGTAGTTCACCTAATGTAACACTTAATCAAGTGAATTAAACCTGTAGTAAAGGTTGAACGAAAAGATTAAACAAGATTAAAAGACAAAGATTGTAGGTGCAGGTTACGGAACCGATATCCGGGGACCGTAGTCGCGATGAACGAACGTGAGGGATTGCTATGATTGTGATTCCTTAGACGTTGAGTGATGACGGTAATGAATAACATATCAATGTTATGTCTTGATAATGAGAGATAAGTGTGAAGCGTTTAGACACTGTGAATGTAATGTTGTTGCAATAAACGATCGGTCTTAGCATACAACGATCAGTGTGGCTTCGACACTAAGAACGAGTAATGAACATGGGGTCCATGTAAGGGATAACGAAAGTATTAAATAAGATATGAATTATCAAGAAAGTCGTAGTGAACGGTAATAAGATTAATGAAAATCGAATATGAGTCGGATAAGGAACGAATCCTGAGGTATGGCATTTAGTTGCCAGAAAGCCGTAAAGAATAAGAAATTGATTTAACGAACATTAAGTTTAATGGTTCGGATAAGTTAAGATAAGTTTAGATTGTGGTACAATCGTAACCTTTGATGGTTGACATATGGCTGCTGGGCTAAACAATTCCTTCAGAGAGCGAAGGTATATACAAAACTGGCAACCGATCTAACTCACTATGATGGCAGAGTAGATGAGACGGGAACTTGTTTATTGGTTGTTTGTGGAAAACCACTCAAAGTATCATATGGACTACTAGCAGAGAAGCGATGTGTGATGAGTCCTAGAGAAGTTATAAGAAGAAGATAAGAATATAAATCATCCAAGGTGATGAACGTTCTGAGTAAGACATCTCCGTATGTCATGAAGCCGTAAATTGGTAAAGGAAGTTAGTCGCGTAAACTTATATTGCAAGAACGCGAACCCTAAGAAGTAAAGTTAAGTATACCAATGCATATGTTGAAAGTATATGACTAATTGGTGTACGTGTTATTTTCTTCTGTGTTATATAGGAATTGGAATGAGCAGTTCAGCGTAAGTTGTAGCTATGCGTAAGGCAAGTTTCCTAACTTCATTCATATTCTAAATGAATGCTAGTTTCTTAAACTTCTCAGATGTTGAACTTGAGAAGTCTTGTCTATGTTCATATGTGTGATGTATGTACAGGGTGGTAGTATATATGAGGCCTTGTGCCACAGCTTGAACACTTCGGTGTTTCTATGATATGAACTATTCTGTGATTGAATTGTTCAATATGAGAATGTTCTGTTTATACATGAACCGTTATTGTTAAGTCTGTGCTAATGATTCTAGCCAGACAGGATGTGTATGAAAGAGGTAGAGGAATGAAAGTATTTCAAAGTAAAAGTGACTGATGTTTTAAGATGATAGGAATCGAGACTATTCCCATTATTCAAGCTTCTTCATAACCCTTGTTTGGTTATTGAAGTTCTGAAGAAGGTTTAAACTCTTGAAGTTGTTTGTTCAACTGTTATGACTTGCTGGGTAATTGAATTCTCACACTTGCTTTAAATAAAAAACATTTTCAGTGAACGAGGTTAGAAGAACTTAAGGATCCCGTAAAGATCAAGCTGACGGTATCCAGATGAAGTATCATTCAGAATGTGAATGAGCGAAAAGATCAAGTGAAGACTTGTAATGTAGAAAGATGAAATTGAATTATAGACTAGTTTAATGAACTGTTATGTATCCTTGGTGGCGGATAAAAGTCACTCTTGTAAGATGAAATGAATAATCTACTTATCATTATTTGTAATGAAAGAGGTTATAAGGTGTCCAGAACCTGGGATTTGAGAGTGTATGTTGTTATATTCAGTATATAATGATGTATGTTGGATGAATGATGTACTCATGACGTACGAAATCTGGGTGTGAAGATAGACCAGATTTCGGGGCGTTACAAGTTGGTATCAGAGTTGATAGGTTATAAACCTTAGGTAGGAGTACTTAAGACTATAATCGTAGAGAGAAGGATAAGAAGATCACCACGTGATCATAGTGAATCGTAGTAACAGATGAGTTGTTAAACGACGGATGATTTATAGCTAATGCTATAAATGAAGGGCACTACTAAGTAGTACTGGAAGAAGAACTCAATTTGAGTTGTAAAGGCTAGCATACGAATTAAAGAAATTTCGTATTAAGTAGAGAGAAAGTAAGAAGTTTTAGGATTTCAATTGAGGACTCATATCAGCAGCTAAGTTGTATGATTCCTTGTATGGGCGGGAAATTTGTACGTGATTTTAGAACCACTTAGCTTCTTATTTGATATAGTTGTTAAGTTGAACAATTCTTTGTATGGGCGAAGAATTGTCCTTGGTGTAACAACCGCTTAGCTTCCTATATCGATTAGTACTTGAGTTGACCAATTCTCTGTATGGGCTGGGAATTGTGTTTGGTTCTACAATCACTTAGCTTCTGGTAGTGATAATCATTGGAATAGTATGTCGCGCTATCAAGATGTATATGATGAGAAGGTGAATCTTTTCTCATGTATATACTTGGTAGGTAGAGAACGATAAGGTAGGTGCGAGTTCTTGAAACTCATACTTATGGTAAGTTCGTGACTCATAATAATATGGTATGTTTTCGAACGTCTCAGCTAATGGACGCCTATGGTCTGACTGGATAGTTCTTAAACTCATATTATTGTGGAAAGTTCCTGAACTTATAATGTGTGGTAAGTTGATGGATTGTACTAAGGTATAGTAATGATTAGACTTAAAGTAAGTATTTTCAGTAGACTTAGCAAAGAAGATACTAGAGACGATTAAGTATTGTCGCAATAAGACAATGAAGGAAGATGGAGAATAGGATATTCCAAGTCATCTAGTTATGCTAGATTTTGAAGTTTATTGAACTCGTGCTGATATGTACATTTTGAAAAGGAAAGGATTGGTTCAACTTTTGGAGCCAACGTATTTTAAAAGAGCTATTCTTGGTATGTCTATGCTAATTTCTTCGGCTAGACAGAAATTGATTTGAAATATCAAAATAAATTTTGTATCATCAGTGCATTTGATGCAAGGATGGTAAAAGATGGAGTTATTAATGCAAATGAACCTGGTGTTGGATGTGATCTTAGGATCAACAACCCACTTTGGTATGATGTATAATGACGAAGTCACATACAGACGAAGTCCTCAACGTACTGTGGAAAGTACGGTATCATGACGTCATAAATCGTTTTGATGTATTGCGAAAAGAATTTAAAGAAGTAGTCGATGTCAATTGAGTTGACTAGACGAATGTTTCACGTTGATATCCAATTTATTAGTATGGTCTAAGCTACTTGATTTGGCTAGAAAAATGGTATGTCATGCTATAAGAAAATCGAGATTTCTTTGAGAACTTGTGCCAAACCAAATTATTTTGGTGCGGAATCTAATGATTAAGTCTGAGGAGAACATGGAAGAGGTAGTTTACTTTCTTGGTGATTGTAAATTGACCGTTAAAGAAGGGTTTACGGCAAAATATTGTTTAACCTAGTAAGAGTTCATGGTCGATTTGACCCCTCAACAAAAGTATGAAACGTTTTAAAGGAAAATTTTATATTCCTCGTTATTCCTTCTATTTCATGATTCTTAATAGGTTATGGAGGTTAGGATTGATGGAAAGATAAGAACTTCTTTGAAGAGAAGTTGAGAAGAAGGGTAAGCTAAAATTTTGAGGACGAAATTCTGTGAAGAAGGGGTGAATGTGATGACCCGGGTAAGGGTGTGGTTTTAAGAAATTCCGAGGATAGAATTTTTATAAGGAAGGAAGAATGTGACAACCCGGAAATTCGATTTGTCCAGAATTTAAGTTTAAAGAATTAGTTATTAATAAAATAAATTTTTATCTATAATATTTTGTGCTATGTGTTTATTAATCGTTCTTTAACCTAGGATGATTATAAGTCAGGAGGATTCTGGCTACGAGCTAGATTGAACGAGTAAAAATTTTCAAGACAAAAATAAAAAAATTTCGTGAACAAAATATTTTTCAGGAAAAAGGACGAAATAGGCACTATTCACCCGACGAAACCCTAAGGGTTAGGGTTTGAATAACCTAAGTCTTTTTGAGAGTTCGGTATGTCGAAATGACATTCCGTCGAAAGATTTGACGATAATATGTCGTGAAAAATTAAGTAAACCGATAAAAGTTTTTCTCAAAAAACGTGCAGAAATCGGACGAAATAAAAACGACGAAAAGTACTGTTATGTACTTTTCACTCGTTTAGCTACGTTAGGGGAAAACGTGATGGAAAACACTTAACGCCAAAAAATTGTTTTTTAGTTTTTCAGAAATCCGAAGAATACGTAAAAGTTAATCGGTAAAAGAAAGACGAAATATCTAAAAATATTTGGGTTTTGAGAATTTTAGTTTTTGAAACTATCGAACGAAACCCGAAAGACGAAACCACAAACCTTATAGGCTAAGTTTCGTGAATAGTAAGGAGGTGGAGTAAGGACTAAGTAAACTTAAGGAGTAAGTAAACTTAAAGGCTAAGAAAACTTAACGGCTAAGTAAACTTAAGGAGTAGGTAAACTTAAAGGCTAAGAAGACTTAAGGGTTAAGTAAAATTAAGGGTCAAGTAAACTTAATGGCTAAGTAAGGGTGGAGGCCAAGTAAACTTAATGCTTAAGTAATGAATAGTAAGGAGGTTTGAGGGCGAAATGACTATTTTGCCCCTAGCCTTGGTTTTCTATAAATAGGAAGCTAAATTTATTTGTTTAGGATTTTAAAAATCCTACAACATTTGAGAGAGAGAGAAAGAGATATTTTGGATGAGAAAGAAGAGGAAAAGGAAGAGGAAAAGGAAGAGGAAAAGCTTACCCGAGTGCACGCTTTGTCCAACAGAGAAAGATTAAAGAAGAGAGGTAATCCAAAAACCTAGCTTCTAATAAATTTTCTTTAAGTTTTTATGTTTAAAAATATAGCTTAATGAAGATAAGGGTAGATGATGTTAGGAATGATTTCATATTGTTGAAATCATGAGAAAACAAAAAAATAAGAATTAGAAATTTAGTTTATAAATTTCTTAAGGAAGTATAAGATTCGTAAGGATTTTGAGCGATTCGAATGAATCTTATGAACGAGTAGGTGAAATAAGTAAGGAATGGTGTTCTATAACATCAAATTCTAATAAAAAGTGAAATTGTAATCCAAAATATCGATTAAAATGAAGAACGAACGAAGAACGCGAAGAACACGCGAAGAACACGAAGAACACGCGAAGAACACAAAGATGGACAAATTTAAAACCATCGTAGTATAATTGTTATTGATGGACAAGTTTAAAACCATCACGTATAAGTTAGTTGCTTATTTCTTGGTTAGGAAAGGTAGAAACGTTCATGAAGAACAGATTAAAACTTAGCTATAACGAAGTTATGGTAAAATTTTTGTAAAAGACGAACGAGAATTAGAAAGTTAGTAAATGAACCCGAACGTGTAGGGTTTCATAAGAAAGTAAGAGAACATAGAAAACGTGAGTCGTGGACTCAAGAACGAACAAGTTCCGAGTTTGGATGACCAAATTACGGACGAGCGAACGAAGAACGTTAAAAACATAAAACGAACGAAGGGTGAAGATTAAGCCAATTGAATGGCATGTTAACATATTCAAAACAAAGTTCTGTCCAAGGGGTATTGAAGTACGTAAGATAAGGAAGAGAGTAGCTTTAGAACGACCTCGTTCCGAGTTATAACGAATAAGTTACGAAATTTCGAAGTAAGCGATTCAAGCTTGTAAAACACTTAGAAAATTTTTCTGAGTTTAGGGCTTGGCGCCGCAGCGCCAGTCATGCCTTGAAGGGCGGCACCACAATGCAAGCTCGGGGGAGAAAGTACTATTAGTTGGCGCCGCAGTGCGGGAGTTAGTGAAGGACTCGGCGCCGCAGCGCCAGACCAAGGAAGAAGATGACGTAGGGTCGCGCCGCAGCGCAAAAGAGAAGAAGGGAAGTGACGCCGCAACGCCGGTGCCGGGCAATGCCTAGAAATGAGATTTTTATTGATCAATTACTGGGGGATGTGCAAGAAAGAAATTTGAACATGTAGTTCACCTAATGTAACACTTAATCAAGTGAATTAAACCTGTAGTAAAGGTTGAATGGAAAGATTAAACAAGATTAAAAGACTAAGATTGTAGGTGCGGGTTACGAAACTGATATCCGGGGACCATAGTCGTGATGAACGAACGTGAGGGATTGCTATGATTGTGATTCATTAGACGTTGAGTGATGAGGGTAATGAATAACATTTCGATGTTATGTTATGATAATGAGAGTTAAGTGTGAAGCATTTAGACGCTGTGAACACAATGTTGTTGCGATGAATGATTGGTCTTAGCATACAATGATCGGTATGGCTTCGACACTAAGAACGAGTAATGAACATGGGCTCCATGTAAGGGATAACGAAAGTATTAAATAAGATATGAATTATCAAGAAAGCCGTAATGAACGGTAATAAGATTAATAAAAGCCGAATGTGAGTCGGATAAGAAATGAATCCTGAGGTATGGCATTTAGTTGCCAGAAAACCGTAAAGAATAAGAAATTGATTTAACGAACATTAAGTTTAATGATTCGGATAAGTTAGGATAAGTTTAGGTTGTGGTACAATCGTAACCTTTGATGGTTGACAATTCCTTCAAAGAACGAAGGTATATACAAAACTGGCAACCGATCTAACTCACTGAGATGGCAGTGTAGATGAGACGGGAACTTGTTTGTTGGTTGTTTGTGGCAAACCACTCAAAGTACCATATGGACTACTAGCAGAGAAGCGATGTGTGCTGAGTCCTAGATAAGTTATAAGAAGAGGATAAGAATATAAATCATTCAAGATGATGAACGTTCTGAGTAAGACATCTCCGTATGTCGTGAAGCCGTAAACTGGTAAAGAAAGTTAGTCGCGTAAACTTATATTGCAAGAACGCGAACCCTAAGAAGTAAAGTTAAGTAAACCAATGCATAAGTTGAAAGTATATGACTAATTGGTGTACGTGTGTGACAACCCGAGAATTTAGGAAATTATTTAAATCTTAAATGATGGATTAAAGGTTGAATAATAAACTTAGACAGAAAATAAGTGAATGGATTTGAGATTTCTGGGAAGGAATTTAGTGAATATAAAATTTTTTGTGGTAAATTATTTAGGATTAAGTGTATATGTTCTGTGAATATGAATATTATGTGATAGTTTAAATTTGTTTATTATATAAACAAATAAAAGAAACTAGTGTAATCCTAATTATATATTAGGAATGAAGAATTGAATAACTTAAGGGTTATGGGATGAGTGAATTATGGTATATAGAATATATACAAATTCTAAGGGATTTATTTTATACATCTCAATTAATTAATTTTATAACTCATTTATAGCAAGTCTAATTGGGTTAAGAAATTTAGTGTATGTAAGCAAAGATTTAAATTATAAATGTGTACATGAAAACCCTAATTAAATAATTAGGGAATGATAATATTAAGAGTGTTGGAATATGTTATTTGTAATGGCCCAAAGATTTTAAATTTGTAAGCCCAAAACATTAAAAGAATAGTAGAATTAATTATTTAAAGTCCAAAACAAATAGACTAGAAATCGTAATTAAATATATAAGGTTATGTAAATTAAATATATTGGACTATGATATTTTATACATGACCCAAAACAATTATTAGAGAGCCCAAACAAGTAAAGGATTGGTCCAACATTTAGCCCAAGGGGTGAGAAAATAAGCACATGTTATTTTCATAGATTTGCTAAGATATTTGCAGAGATTTGTAAGATTTTGTAGAGATAGGAGAGAGAAAGAGAAAAGATATTGGATAGATTTAGTAGATATATGGAAAGATATGAAAGAGATATGGAAGGGATTTTGGGAGATTTTATATATACATACATATGTTATATATATGCATTTCTCCTACTATAAATATCCCTCGTCTATTTTGCAAATAAATTTTTTCATCTCATTCTAAATAGATAAGGAAAGAAAAACAAAATAATAGAGAGAAAATCCATGGGGGGGCTGCCGTGGGGCTTAGAGAGAAGTAGAAGAGTAGCTTTGGTTCATGACTTACAGCTCCACCTAGCAGGAACAAGAAGAAGAAGAAAAACCCAAAAGGGAAAAGGTATAAACCATAAACAATTAGTTTATGTATTTTTATTTTAATGATTTGGATGAAATAAAGAACTTATGTTTTGAACTTTAAAACTCTTGATCTACATGTTTTAGAGGGTGTTATGTGTAGATCTAACTATTTGAGGTGTTAAAAGTATGATCCAAAGAAAGAAAGTAAAACAGTTTTTATAAAGCTTAGAAAAGCTAGTGACTGCTGTCCCTAAACAGAAAATTCGGGGTTAGCTAAAGTACTCTAAAAACTCTGAGCTTTTGGTATGTTATAGTACACTCAATAAGCTTTCCATAGACTCCGGAACGGACTAAATCCGACATCGGAGGAGAGTTATGACATTTCAAAGTAGTAGTGTCAAAACTGTCCAACAAGTGCGGTGCAGTCCACTTGAACGGAATTTCTGGGCTGATATGTTCAGAATCTGGAAACATATCAGTAGGGAAGAATTGTAGTCCCGGAAGTTAGCTTCGCGTGGGCTCAAGAATCGCCTAAAAATATTTTAAAACGAAAAAGTTATGACTGTTTTAGCGAAAGAGGGTAAATCTGGGAAAAAGATAAAAATTGTTGCGAGTGGACATTTTTGGGGCCTGTTTTAGGCTGCCTAAGAGGTCCGAAATTACTGGGTGATATTTTCTAAAAATACTTTGGTATGTCATGTATAACATATCCAAAAATCAGATTAATCGTAGTTACGAGTAATGCGTGAGGAAATCGCAAAGTGGCTGCCTCAAGATGCGCAACAGGTAGAGCAGCCGCAGCGCCTGTCGAGCGTCGCGCGCGCATGGGCTGAGTTGTGCTGACTGCTGCTTGACGGCCGTTTCGCGCACTGTTTTTATGAGCTTCCATGATCCATTTTCGCGGTGTGAAATTTTTCTAAAATACTATGCCGTAAGGTCTATAATATGCCCAAAATTTCACTCTTATATGATTCACAATTTGAGAATTAAAAATCTACAAAGGAGCATGTCAGAACTAAAATTTGAGCGAACGTCAAGCGTCGGCGCGTCGAACGATTTTGACGTTCGACGTTCCGAATCACGTTCTGGCGAAAAAATAAGTCATAATAAATATAATAAAGTCCTACGGGGCAAGATTTGACTATAAGTAATATTTTATGCCGAGAAACTTTCTTTCGGGTATAAATAAAGTAATAAAAATATGTAATAAATATAAGTTACATATTTAAGCGAAATAAAATCTATAGTTGCTTATGAAATTATTTTATGGTGTTAGAAAATATTTTAAGTTATTTTTAAATAACTTTTGATATTTTGTGATGAATTTCATTAATTAATTAATATTAATGGTAATTAGTTTATTCAATTAATACATTAAATAAATTATGAAAAAATAGAATTAATATTTTAAAAATCATATAAAAATAATTTAAGTGTTATAAAAATATTTTAAGTTATAAAATATAACTTTTGATATTTTGTCATGAAAATATTAATATTTTAATATTAATAATAATTATCGAATAAAGAATTTAACTGTTTATAAATCATATAAATATGATTTTTAAGGTATTAAAAATACTATGAGATATTATAAATATATTATAATATTTTGGCATGTATTTTATTAATATTTAATATTAAATAAATATTAATGATATTAGAATATTGTGGTATTTAAATTAGATAAATACGATATTAATGATTGGAAAATCATTTTAAATGGTAATAATTACTTGAAAATTATTATGAGCTTATGAAAATTATTTTGACTAATATTAAAATTATCTGAGATAATTGTTAAGTGTTCAGGCAGAGTTTAATTAAACTTAGACTCGAGAAAATTTTGACTAGACCGTCGGGATGTTAGAATTATACCGAACTCAACTCGGACTGCAATAGTTTGACTTGAGGCTAGGTGTTATGTGTTGTATAGACTGATAGGGTTATGTGTTATCTGTTTAGATTATTTTTTTTAAATACTGTGATGATATTATTCTAACTTAGAAATACATATTATTAATAATAGGTCTTCAGACAAAGCTTATTAAATTGCATAGCGGTAATCAACGGTTCAGGCAAGTTTTACTTAACTCTACTAAGAGTTGTTTCATTCGGATATGCTTATGGTTAATCATTGCTGATTGCCATGTAGAATTGTACTCTGTACATATTGTATGTATAAGTCAGGTATGAAAGGTTGATCACCTTTATTACCATTCGGTTCAGATATATTTGTTCATATTCAATACTTGTTCAGTCAAAAGTTTGTTCCTGCTAGTTCACAATTATATTGTTGAATTATAGCCAGCTTATTAGTCATACTCTTTCAATCATGATATATTGTTAAATTATTAAACTTAAACTTGCTGGGCAATCTTATGCTCACCCTTGCTATATCATGATAAAACATTGCAGATTAAGACGAATACGTCGGATACAAGGAAATGTCAAAGACAGTTCCAGCTTTAGTATATGTGTGCAGCTAAATTTGTATAAGTATTGTATATTAATGTTATTGTAAGTTAAATAAGTTATGAATTGTGTATTAAGTTAAGGTTACTCGACCTTGGGGAATAGTGTGTAAAGTTTATTGTATAAATAATTTATGTTTATATCTTCCGCAAATAGTAATAGTGTTAGAATGATTGAACCGGATCCGCGGTGATTCGGGACCCGGATTCGGGGCTCTCACAGTACGTGTTATTTTCTTCTATGTTATATAGGAATTGGAATGAGAAGTTCAGCGTAAGTTGTAGCTGTGCGTAAGGCAAGTTTCCTAACTTCATTCATATTCTAAATGAATTCTAATTTCTTAAACTTCTCAGATGCTGAACTTGAGAAGTCTTGTCTATGTGCATATGTGTGATGTATGTACAGGGTGGTAGTATATATGTGGTCTTGTGCCACAACTTGAAGACTTCGGTGTTTCTATGATATGAACTGTTCTGTGATTGAATTGTTCAATATGAGAATGTTCTGTTTATACATGAACCGTTATTGTTAAGTCTGTGCTAATGATTCTAGCCAGACAGGATGTATACGAAAGAGGTAGAGGAATGAAAGTATTTCAAAGTAAAAGTGACTGATGTTTTAAGATGATAGGAATCGAGACTATTCCTATTATTCAAGCTGCTTCATAACCTTTGTTCAATTATTGAAGTTTTGAAGAAGGTTTAAAATCTTGAAGTTGTTTGTTCAACTGTTATGACTTGCTGGGCAATTGAATGCTCACACTTTCTTTAAATGAAAAATATTTTCAGCGAACGAGGTTAGAAGAACTTAAGGATCTCGTAAAGATCAAACTGACGGTATCCAGATGAAGTGTCATTCAGAATATGAATGAGCGAGAAGATCAAGTGAAGACTTGTAATGCAGAAAGATGAAATCGAATTATAGACTAGTTTAATGAACTGTTATGTATCCTTGGTGGCAGATAAAAGTCATTCTTGTAAGATGAAATGAATAATGTACTTATCATTATTTGTAATGAAAGAGGTTATAAGGTGTCCAGAACCTGGGATTTGAGAGTGTATGTTGTTATATTCTGCATATAATGATGTATGTTGGATGAATGATGTACTTGTGACGTACGAAATCCGGGTGTGAAGATAGACCGAATTTAGGGGCGTTACAAAGGATATTCGTTAGTATCACCAGTGGTTATGATCATACCAAACACCTGTCCATCTATGCACTACGGGCCAAAGAGGACTTTCACCACAAACCTTATCTGTAACATTAGCTGTTATGATTATACCAATACACAATTCCTGGTCATAATCATACCAATCAACAGTCCACCTTTGCACTACGGGCCAAAGATGACTTCTAGTAGAATATAAGCATGAGGATGATGACAATGATATAAAGATTCAATCAAGTGAGATAAAAGATAAATATTATAGAATTGTAATTCAATTTATCTTGAGTTCAAAAATGTCTAAATTGTCAACATGATAACTATTTGTGAAGTAAAATTTAAGAATGATATTCATGTATCAAAAATAATTTGGACAGAAAGAAAATTAAATTCTGTTGTGAACAGTACTCGTGAATAGTACCGTATGAATAGTATCCAATATGAAAAGATTAAAAATTTAATAAGAATGTTCAGACCAATATTCCAGCGAAATGATATTAGATGAATCGCAAAACTTAAGGAAGTTTTAATCATTTCATGAATTATAGAAGCGATACTTACCACAGTAACTTTAAATCTAGGAATATGAAATGAAATAATATCCCTTACATAATATGGAGTATAAAAGAAAATAATATTTCTTACGAGTATTGAAATAAAATAATATCATTTACCTTAGTAGAAACTAGATTTGACTGGAATATCGGATATTATTATGAGAAAATCTTGCACAAAAAGTTACACTTAAAGTATCCTTATACTCAAGAGAAATACTCACAATACTATAGAATAAGAATTTTTGATATTGAAGGTGTGTTTAGGAAGGAGGGTTACCTCCCCTTTTATAGCGCAACATGGAGGAAAGGATAAATGAATCTGCCTAATTTCTCTTTTCTCTCTGCCTAACTTTTATGCCTAACTCACATTTTCTTCTTTGCCTAACCTATCATTTCCAATGGTTGAGGGCCCACCCTTTAGAAAACATAGATTGCAATGCCTTTGCAGGAGAAGAAAAAAAAACCAGCACATGGTTTTGAAAAAGTAATGCAGTACCTGATTCTGAAAAGTAAAGGAATGCAAAGCCAACTTCTCACCTCCACTTACCTTTAACATATTCACATGTTTAAATATATATTATAATAATATTATTATTTAAACAATTATAATATATTATAATAATATAGTTGAATAAATATTTTATCGGAAAAAATAATTGTAATTCCACAGAAAAATATGTCAAACTTTCAATAAATATCTCATGCTGAATTCCTTCATTTATATCAAAATTGAACCAATATATACCACATAAATAATTATTCATAATTAATATTATAAGCTCACAATATTAACACCCAGATCATTCCCAAGAAAGAGTGGGCTTTCCGATAAGGACTTATCCTTATTGGAGCGCAATTATATAATCTAACCCCTTTCCTCGACAGAACTTTCTAGACATTGTCAATAATTGTGGCGTGCCAATTATTAATTTAATAATATAAAATATTGTGTAGATGATACTGTGACAATAATTGAATCAATAATATGAGATACTATGCAACAATTACTATGACAATTATTAAATAAAACTGAGTGACTTTTTATGTAAGAATCAATAATCATAAATACTGTGCAATACCGTGTGCTACTGTACAACCACATGTATTACTGTATTTTTATCATCGGGCATTTCAACAGTTAACGGTAAAAATTTTGCCGTTATTTTTATAAAAAGGTTATTTCTGTCACTTTCTATATTCGACAATTATTCTGTTATGTGGTCCACCAATGATTGCGCCGTCATACGGATATTCCTCGACAAAAAGAATATTCCTGGACCAAACGAATATTTTATAACAACTTGCTTACTTTGCAAAATTTGCACATTTCACCCATAACTAAAATATTATATCAAATCAACACCTTATTATTCAAAATAATAATTAGAGTCATTAAATCTTTATTCATAAAAATTTGGGGTCTTACAAAGGTCGTCAATCGTAACTATAAGCCTTATGACCATAGTTATAGGTATTATCGACGATCGCCGATCCTCATAGTTAGTCACATAGCTAAAGCCTTTAGCTATGGTCCAAGGGGTCTTTACCGACAATTTTGACCATAGCTATATGCCTATATATGATGCCAACACCGTGTTTTTGCTTTATATCAACAGTCATTGGGGACAATTGCTACGGTCAAACCATAGCTATAAATGTCTATAGCAATGGTACCATAGGCATAAGCTTTAGTATTTTTGAACCCTATAACGACGGTCAATATAACATTTTTTAGATTTAAAAAATTTAATTAGTGATGCGTATATTTATTGAACAAACATAATATAATATAAAATAAAATATATATATATATATATATATATATATATATATATATCATTAATATCATTTACATCACAATACAATAGTTGAATACTTCATCCTCTAAAATATGATAGTTATTTCTCTTTTTAGTAATATGAGAAGGTATATAGTTAAACGATTTCTAAAATAATTTCAAATCTTTGTTGTCCTGCTTAGATCGCTAACAATCATCTTTCTTTTTAACATAGCAACTCCGATCATAAATTCTCACTGCAAATACAAACATGAATAAAAGTAAGTCATATAATCTAAATAATCCTAAACATATTAATTATGTACAATAAGTACAAGAACAAAATTTTATGAATAAACAATATAAACTTGTACCCATAAGTCAGTTAATCAAAGTTTGATCAAGACAAGTTGGTAACTTTGACATGAATGTTGAGAACATATACAAAAGACTAATAATGTTCTAAAAGGCGTTAGGCAAGAGGCGGGCGGGTGGGTGGGCAGGCGGGCGAGGGGGGGGGGGGTAGCACCTACGGGGCCTAGACGGAATTTTTTTTAAAGCCAATTTTAATATTTTACCTTACATTTATCCAAACAAAATAATAATATAAAACAAAATAATCTATAATAAAGATAATAAAACTTTTTGCTTAAAGTTCAAATACATATCTTTAATGTATTAGTTTTATTCATAATCAAGATTGCTATTAAATAATAAAATTTAAAATTTCAAGAATTTAATTCAATATTAAAACTTAAGAAACTAAACATAAATTTAAGAATTATATTGAATTATAAACTAAATATTATAAATGTATCATCGTCATCATTTATATAATTTGAAGTTGGTACAAGTTCAAAAAATTACAACGATAATAAAATTATTCATTTTGACTTGATCTTATTAACTTCTTGTTTGTGATTTGATATGCTACAACCTATATTATGAATATGATAAATCATTAGAAAAATAAATATATCAAAATTTAGTTTGGGTAGTTATTAAAATAATAATAAAAAAAACTCTACGTCAAGGCACCACCTTATTATTATTAAAATAATAATAAAAAATTTAATTGATTGAGATATGTAGTTAATGTAGGTAATTAATTAATCGTGTTTGTTTGTATTATTGTTTAATATTAATTATTTTATTATTTTTAATATTTATTATTATTACTATTTCTGGTGTAACAAAGAGTTTGCAAAAAAAAAAATTAAAAAAAATAAAGGGAGAAGCTCGCGGGTCGGCCCGGCCCAACCATGGCCAC
Source organism: Panax notoginseng (assembly GCA_016801055.1). Taxonomy (NCBI): domain Eukaryota; kingdom Viridiplantae; phylum Streptophyta; class Magnoliopsida; order Apiales; family Araliaceae; genus Panax; species Panax notoginseng. The sequence continues at coordinate 155,174,911 of CM029015.1, read as the reverse complement.
GGGTCTCACATTTCTAGCCCACCAAAACCCGGGCCATTTTGGCCCGGCCCGCGCTCGGCTCAACCTGGCCCGGCACGGCCCGCCCGTTTGCCAAGTCTATCAATTTGATTTGACAACCTTTCTAGATATACAAAATATGGGTACCTCGGTGGCATAGAAGAGTTTATACATTGTCAAGGGGAATAATCAGAAAACTCTCAACAAAAGTATTGGAGATTAATTATGAGAACTCACGGAATTATGTTTTGGTAAATAACTTCCACAATTATTGTCAACAAGAAAAAAATCAAAAGTACGTCATGAAGGCGGTGGTGAAAAAAATGAATTCCTAGGTAAAGTCCTAAAAGGCAAAATAATCCTATTAATAGCCTTAACAGACATCAAAAACCATGAGAATAGTATGATTATGAAATTACCTAAAATCCAATCAAGGCTTCCCTATGAGGCTGTTTCGAACTTCACCAGTAAGGATATTCTCTTTCAAGAAGCTGAAAAATAAGAGGGACAAAGTGATCAAGTATGGCATGAATCATTCAAATTTTACATATATTTGCAGATGATAAAACACATTTAGAATATGTTTGTTTGTAATGATTATAATCTCGGGATTATAATTTATGGATTATAATCCCAAGACTATTAATCTTAGAATTATAATCCTGGAATTATAATTATAATGTCAATACTATTAAGCTATTTTATAATTCCGAAACTAATAATCTCAAATCTAAATTTAAAAACAAACAAGACACTTGGGATTAATAGTCATATCTCAAGTATAATTCTTGCAAACAAAGATAGCCTTAATGAAAATTTTAAAAATAAATGAATAATAATATTGGGGAAAAAAAATTTGGTTCTTCAGTAAAAATTACTTATAGATCAACATGAAATCCATTACAACAGTGCAAGCATCAATAATAATTCTAGCAAAAATCTGATTTGCTAAAAAATAAGTTAAACAATGAAATTGGAAGACTTGTAACAATTAAGGAAATACAAGATATTGAGGACTAAAGGCCGATAAACAGTCCATATGTAATGTGAGTGCAGTTCTGATACTTGATCAAAATACAATGTTCAAGTAAGTAAAGTAAGAACTCTAAAATATAACACGTCCCTCCCACAGTACCTTTAACTGCCACCATCCTATTAAGAGCTATGGGTCAAATAACAATGCTCTTTTCGCAAATATATCTTTAATATTCATAAATTTTCCAAATACTAATCTTTTTGTGTAACGGATAGAGTATTATTTTATTATATCAATTTATGATGTATCCCTCATCTACCAAAAGAGTGGGCTGGCAGTGTCACGTATCCCTTATCTACTAAAAGGTTTTGTCATTTATAAATAAAATACAAAAAGAATATATGCATGCCACACACAAACAACAAACCAGTGTTATTACTACAAGCGTAACTTCCAAGAACCAAATCAATGGAACAGAGCAGTGATTCCATTAGCTTATTATGGTTGCATTTCTCCTATTTCTGAATTTGGTATGCCCATTTTGTCTGTTAGGGAAAGAGGGTATACTATTACGAATTTATGAGTGAAATAACAATGCGTACTGATAATGTCTATTTTAGTTGGAGCAACTGGTGCAGCGAAATAGATATAGATAACTTGATATTCTTCTCGATCATGTCAATTAGACCATCTACAGTGGAATTGTAGAATCTTTCTTCTGTAGTCTCATTTATTTTGTCATCTCATACCTGTTTGTTTTGCTATCATCATAACAATATTATTTTTTTTGCCAAGAACACTGAGTAAACACAATTGTTCACCTTTTTATTATTGCTTAAACGATGGAGCACTGATTTCCTTATGTACTAGTGGACATCAATTGTATTCCCTCCCGTTTGAAATAAATCAAACATGTAGTGGCTGCACGTACAGGTTTGTTTGGTGTTATGATAGTGTTTGTGTATATAAAAAAATATATGCATGAATTAGTAACTTGGTATATATAGCATGATTGGCATACCTGATGATTATCGCTTTTCAAATGAGAAAGGAAGGCTTATGTGAGATTATTTGATGTTCATTGCAGGTAAGAGATAGCCCATATTGGTAGAGAAGCACACTGTCAATACCCCCACAGGAAAAACACACTGTTAAGGCTATGTGATGTACTGATATTTGTCAAGTGATCAGAGGGGCAGTTTTGTCTACTCTGCCTCTTGTGAAAATTTATCATAGCGCTCCATTTGAGCCATCCAGTTAAAAAGAGATTGTAAAAATGCAAGTCTAGCTAAGCTACCTCATTGATGCCTTGACAAATAAAATCATACCCTTGTAATTGGCCACCTCCTTTTTCCATATCAAATAACCAAAAATCATCTGTTAATTACCAAATTAACTTCCAAGAAAAAGGTGGAGGAGTTCTTTAATTTGTTGACTTGACAGTGTGTTTCTTCTGTGTAGCATTGAGCAATCTTAGGCTCTTAGCTTCAAATGAGAAAGAAAGATAAGCACCATTTAGCTTCAAATGTGTTTACAAGCTCCCCATATTGGAGAATTGATCATTGAATCTACATATAATAAATGAAAGAATGCACTCAAACACCACCAAATCCTAATAAGACGCACTAATGGTTGTATATAGATAATATACATTTGAAAACTAGATTATGTACCAATCGTAATGACAATATCAGCAATAAGTACTAAGTTTTAGTTTCACTCATCAAAAATAAAACTCCAAACCACCAAAATGCAAAATTTTGATCCTTTTAATGCCTTGGGCTTTCATGGTCCCTGACTTAGAAAAAATATTGACAACGAAAAATCAATGTTCTAATAGGCGCTAGGCAGGCGACCGAGGGCCTAGCGCTTAGAGGGCCTGGACAGAACCTAGGTTAGATTTTTTATTTTAAGCCAATTTTAATATTTTATATTACATTTATTCAAACAAAGTAATAATATAAAGCAAAACAATTTATAATAAAGATAATAAAGATCTTTGCTTAAAGTTCAAACACATGTCCGTATTGTCAATGTCAAAGTTTAGACACAAACATTCAATTGTTGAAAGTTCATATATATCTTTAATGTATTAGTTTTATTAATAAACAAGAGTGCTATTAAATAATAAAATTTTAAGAATTTAATTTAATATTAAAACTTAAGAAACTAAACATAAATTTAAGAATTATATTGAATTAAACTAAATATTACAAATATATCATCATTTATATAATTTGAAGTTGGTACAAATTCAAAAAAATTAACTATAATAAAATTATCCATTTTGACTTGATATTGTTAACTTCTTGTTGTGATTTGATATGCTACAACCTACATTTTGAATATGTTAAATCATTAAAAAAATAGATATATCAAAGTTCAGTTTGGTTAGTTATTAAAATAAAAAAAATCTATCCGCCTAGACCCCGCCTAATTTTATGAAGAATTTGTTTTGCCGTCTTGAGCCTAGCTGAGGCGCCAAGTGGCCTAACACCTATGCGGGGCTCCAGGAGGCCTAAACGAATCTAGACTAAAAATTTTAGAACACAGCCAAAAATCAAGCCTAATATGCTAAATGATTAGAAAGAAAAACAAAATCTTCAAACTTCAGCAATACATACTCAGTTAGACATTTCTTCGAACACCTTCACCCAAAGTTATAAACATGAAGACAACTGTATACACGTACACGAAAATCTAGAACACTTTTTGTTCATATTCACGCACACAGGGAGAGATGTGTTAGTACAAGAAACTCACCTTAAAAAAAGGTTGAATGCTTGAATAATGGTGAAAATAATATTGATAAAAGGGGCAAAATTACTACATTGCCGGATAAACAAATTTCAGAATGAAAAGATAAACTCTGCATTAAATTCTTAAAAAATTTGAGCCCAAAATTGACATAAAAAAATGTACAAAGAAACAAACAGATAGAAGGTATTATCTGGGAGACAGATGGCTGGCGGTTGGAAGCTGCTGAAGGAAATGTGTGTGAGTCAGTGTGTAGCATAGTAGAGCAGAGATAAACATAAAGTTTGGAAGAATAAAAAACTTACAAACTGAAAACCCTAAAAATAAATCTACGAAATTTCTAGAGAGAAGAGAAAGCCGAAGCCCTAATTTGTAGATTAATATAGAAACATATAGAGATTCAAATGCTCAGGAGGCCTTAAATTTAGTAAATATGTCTCTATTTCACCCAGATTAGAGATTTAGACAGATATTTAGCAAGAAATTTGGTATTCAACGATAGAGAGGTAGAGGGGCTGCGGAGAGAGCACTCATCCATGGTCTGCGCTGGTGAGGATGAGGAGACAACGCGGACGAGACAAGAGATGGTTAAATGAGATGAATAGAATGAGAATGATAGAATGCCCTAGCTAATTATTTGTAAGTACTTATACCCAATACATACGGTTACACAAACACCTCACGTCTAAATGCTACCATGTTTTTACGACCATTAAGAGGGTGTTTTATAAAAATTAAATATATCTGAATTTGAATCTGAATAAAAAAAATTATTTAATAATTGACATGTCTAAAATATCTAAATAATATATTTTTATTAATTTACCCTTCTAAAAAAATTCAAAAAATTGTCTTCAACAGAGGTTATTTCTGCAACATTTGCAGGGACATGAAATTTAGGACTTAAGAAATCCTTTCAGCAGTTAGAACAATTCTCAGATTCCTTAACCAGTCCGTATAATTTTATCCGGTCAGTTTGTTAGCATCTAATGTGACACCCCAAAATAGGTATACATCACCCATTCTGAGTCGTCAAATACATGATACAGAAACAAGTACAACTTCATTATAATAATTGTCGTGCAAAATACGACAACACAAATACTGTGAGTTTAAATACAAATATTATCTTCTAGATAATATCCACAATCAAATAAGTCCTCATTACAATTATTGAAACACTATTTTATAAAATAGTGAGGACTGCTAACACAACTGACTGGAAACATCACTCCACACTCCGACTAATTCTCGCTATATTCTCGCCTCCTGAGAAAAATGGAACAAAAAAGAAAATGGTTAGCTCAACTAGCCCAGTACAGAATATTATGACTAAGATAATAAACAACAACTTATCATTAGTCTTCAACAGGGAAAAATCTGATAAAATATAATAGACAACAAGTTTTAGATCAACAACTGCAGCGAAAACAGCAAACCATTAGAAGAGTCAAGTAGAGAATGAGTTCTACTATCTTCTAAGATTTAAAAGTACATCATCAATATTTTATCCCTGTAATAACAATCAATAATCATCTTTAATCAAATATTCATCTTTGCACTACAGGGCAAAGATATTCATTTGTATCACCAGTCGGTCATGTTCATCTCAACACCTGTTCATCTTTGCACTACGGGCCAAAGATATTCATCAGTTAATCATTCATCTTTACACTACAGGCCAAATATATTCAGTAATTTCATCATTTATGACTGAGGATGATGAAAAATATTTTAAAGAAAACGAATCCAGTGAGACAGAAGGACAAATATTAGGTATCCGTATTACAGTTTATCCAAGCGCAATAATATTTCATAACCACCAATTTTGAAGTAGAATTCAACAATAAAGATCAAAACATGGATACAATCAAGGATAGTAACCATAATAGACATCTTGGACAAAAAGAAAAAATTTTATTTTTCGGTGAATAGTGTTGTATTCGTGAATAGTGTCGTATACGTGAATAGTAACCCCGATATAAAAAATTTTAAATTTGATAAAAAGTTCATATCAATATTTTAGCATAATGATATTGAAGAAATAATATCATTTAAGAAGAAAATAATATCCATTACCTCAAACGAACAGTCCTTCTGATCAGAATATCGTATATGAGGCTGAATGAAACTTGTGCTGAATAGCAACTCTCAAAGTATCAGAATACTCACAAAATATACTCGAGAATATAGAGAGAGAAAGAGAGAAAACTTCTGAATTCTAGTGTGATTTTCAATTCTAACTTAGCTCTCTATTTATAGGAAAATGTTAGCACGCCGAAGCAGACTTGACCTGCAACCTGATGGCTTTACCTGCTACTATTCCCACCCACCACATTTGAATAAAAATTTCAGCACATTTATCACCAACCAAAATTGGGGCCCACCAATTCTAGAATTTTCTACCAAAATGATAAATTCTGAAACTTCAACAATTTTTGAACCAGTCATCTCTTAAAATTCATAACAAAACATACGTTCATTTTTAACGGTTCAAAATTTGTGGACATATACTCAACTTATATATGTATAACATATCCAAAAATCACAACGATCCAACGGTCGGATTAAAAATTATAACCCCCGCAATATATCTCAAAAACCCTGATTGATTTTTAATACCTTCATTCCGACAAAAATACTGATAAAACATCTCAGCATTAATTCCTTCATTTATAACCACAAAAATATATCCCTCATTTATATCCACAAAAAAATAAATATTTTCTTATCATATAAATCAATAATTAATTATTCATAAATAATATCACAGAATCACAATTATGACAACCAGGCCGTTCCCAAGAAAGAGGGGGCTTTTCAATAAGGATTTCTCCTTATTGGCGCGCAATTAGATGACCAAACCTCTCCTTAGATAGAACTTTCTAGACATTACCAATAATATTATCTAATAATATTATTCAAATAATATGAATTATTGATCTGATAATGGAAAATAATGTGCAGCAACAATTATTGAAATAACAATAATATAAAATATCAACGCAACAATTATTGAATCAATAAAATAAAATATTGAACAATAACTACTGTAACAATTATTGAGTAGTGCCTTCTTACGTAAGAATCAATAATTGGTGCAATACCGTGTGCTACTGTACTTTAACCACCGGGTATTTCAACAGTATTAACGGTAACAACTACGCCGTTATTTATAAATAACTTATACTTATCGGTTTTTTTTCATCCAATCGCTTTCCGTTATGGGCCCACACAAGGCTGCGTCGTCGTACGAATATTTCCCGACAGCAAGAATATTTCACGACCAAACGAATATTCCCTGACAAAATGAATATTTTATAATCACTTGCTTATTTTACAAAATTTGCACATTTCACCCATAACCAAAGTATTATATCAAATTAACCCCTTATTATTCACAATAATATTTAGAGAAAATTTGATTTTATTCATTAATAAGTTGGGGTTTTACAACCTCCCCTCCTTATGAAATTTTATCCTCGAAATTGACGTACGTACCTGGTGTTTCGAAAAGGTGAGAATACCTCGCTTTCATTTCTGATTCCAACTCCCAGGTCATTTCTTTAATAGCATGGTTTCTCCACAAAACCTTAACTTGTGGTATAACCTTCGTGCGTAGAACATGCTCTTTCCTATCCAAGATCTTAACAGGTACCTCCTCGTACGTTAAATCTTCGGCTATCTCGTCTGGTTCTAACTCAATTATGTGGTTCGGGTCTTTTACATATTTACGAAGCACAGATACGTGAAAAACATTATGAACACGAGACATACTTGGAGGTAATGCGAGTCGATATGCCACATTTTCTATTCGATCAAGAATTTCAAATGGACCAATAAATCGTGGATTGAGCTTTCCTCTCTTCTCAAATCTTGTAACTCCTTTCTATGGTGCAACACGTAACAATACATGATCCCCAATACTAAATTCTACATCCTTTCGATGAAGATCCGCATAACTCTTTTGTCGATCCTGTGCCGTTTGTATACGTTGTCGAATCGTTTGGATCTTCTCTGTAGTTATGCATACCAATTCTAGTCCCAACAACGTTGCTTCACCCACCTCGTCCCAGCATACTGGAGAACGACACTTTCGTCCATACCTGGCTTCAAATGGAGCCATACCTATACTTGCCTGATAACTGTTGTTGTAGGAGAATTCCACCAGTGGCAAGTACTTATCCCAACTTTCTTTGAAATCTAGAACACAGAGTCTTAATAGATCTTCAAGGGTTTGAATAGTCCTCTCTGATTGCCCGTCCGTTTGAGGATGGTATGCTGAACTGAATCGTAAATCCATGCCCATAGCTTTTTGCAAGCTAACCCAAAATTGTGAAGTGAATCTTGGGTCACGATCCAAATCTATGGATACTGGCATGCCATGCAATCTCACAATCTCATTCACGTACATACTAGCAAGACGTTCAAGGGAATAAGTCTCACGTATAGGCAAGAAATGGGCAGACTTGGTTAATCTATCAACAATGACCCAAATCGCATCTATGCCTTGAGACACCTTGGGAAGACCCGTAACGAAATCCATAGTAATGTGTTCCCACTTCCATTTCTGAATCTCAAGTGGTTGCAATGGACCCTTTGGTACTTGATGCTCCGCTTTTACACGTTGACAAGTTAAACACCTCGAGATAAACTTTGCGATCTCTCTTTTCATATTGCACCACCAAAATGTATATCGAAGATCGTGATACATTTTAGTACTCCCAGGATGGATTGCAAACGGTGTGTTGTGTGCCTCCATCATTATTCTATGCTTCAAGTTAAAATCGTTAGGAACACAAAGTCTGGAGTTGACTCGAAGTATTCCTTCTTCATCGATTCTTGCTTCTGGAATAGCACCTTCTTGCACTTTCTTCTTCATACTCATCAGCTCCATGTCTGTAGCTTGAGCAGCTTTAACTTTATCGATTAAAGTCGGTTCTACTCGTATATTTGATATCATCATGTGGGTACTTGGAGCCTTCATATCTATCTCCATCATTTGCAAGTCATACAAAATAGGCCTTTGTGTTAACAACATTGCACTCGTACCCGCATATGATCTTCTACTCAATGCGTCAGCTACTACGTTTGCTTTTCTAAGATGATATTGGATGGTATGATCGTAATCTTTCAGCAGCTCGAGCCAACGTCGTTGCCGCATGTTGAGTTCCTTTTGTGTGAAGAAATATTTGAGGCTTTTATGATCTGTATAGATCTCCACTTTCTCCCCATACAGGTAGTGTCTCCAGATCTTCAACGCGAAAACGACTGCTGCTAACTCCAAATCATGAGTAGGATAATTCCTCTCATATTCTTTGAGTTATCGCGAGGCATAGGCTATGACTTTCCCATGTTGCATGAGAACACATCCTAACCCTTTGCCTGAAGCATCGCTGTAGATAACAAATCCCTCCGAATCAGATGGTATTGTCAAAATAGGTGCCGAAATGAGCCTCCTCTTGAGTTCTTCGAAACTCTTCTCGCATTCCTCACTCCATACAAATTTTGTATCTTTCCGAGTCAGCTGAGTCAACGGAGTAGTGATTCGAGAAAATCCTTCTACAAATCTCCGATAATGACCAGCTAAGCCCAGAAAGCTACGTACTTCGGTTACCGACTTCGGTTGCTCCCAACTTTGTATGGCTTCAATCTTCGCCGGGTCGACAGATACTCCATGTTTTGACACCACGTGCCCAAGGAATGTTACTTCCTCAAGCCAGAACTCGCATTTCTTCAGTTTGGCATATAGCTTGTTTTCACGAAGCCTTTGCAATATCAGCTTCAAATGGCGCTCATGATCTTCACAGCTTTTGGAATAGATGAGGATGTCATCAATAAAGACAACAACAAACTGATCTAAATATTCTTTGAACACGCGGTTCATCATATCCATGAAGGCAGCAGGAGCATTAGTCAATCCAAAAGACATGACTAAGAATTCATAATGCCCATACCTAGTTCTGAAGGCAGTTTTTGGAATATCCTCAGTTTTAATCTTCAGCTGATGATATCCAGAACGAAGATCGATCTTTAAAAAGAATTGTGCTCCTTGCAATTGGTCGAACAGGTCATCAATACGAGGTAGCGGATACCTATTCTTGATGGTGACATGGTTCAATTCTCGATAGTCAATACAAAGTCGCATACTCCTGTCTTTCTTCTTTACGAATAAAACAGGAGCACCCCAAGGAGACGTACTAGGACGAATGAAACCGATGTCTAACAATTCCTGTAATTGGACTTTTAACTCCTAAAGTTTAATAGGAGCCATTCGATATGGGGTTTTAGAAATGGGCTTTGTACTGGGTTCAAGATCAATAAAGAATTCAACTTCACGTTCTGGGGGTAGACCAGGAAGTTCTCCAGGAAATACGTAAGGAAATTCACTAACAACATAAATATTATTCAAAACTGTCGTATTTTTGTTCAAGTCCATAACATGGGCTAAGAAAGCTTGACATCCGTTTTTCAATAAACGAATGGCTTTATGGCTTGATATAACAACGATTGATTTTAATGGTTTGGTTGCTTGAATTCGCATAACAGGTTGGTTAGGAATATGAAAACTAACAACCTTACGAAAACAATCAATTTTGGCATGATGAGTAGTTAACCAATCAATTCCTAAAATCACATCAAAAGCAAGTATCTTTAAAGAGATAAGGTTAACAGGTAATATGATTGTGCCAACTTGGATTAAGCAAGATTTATAAACTGTAGATGTAATGAAAGTTTCTCCTAACGGAGTCTCCACAGATAGGTCAAAGTCTAATTTCTCCGGAGTCAAGTTTAAACGTTGAGCACAAGCAGGGGAGATAAAAGAATGGGTAGAACCGGTATCTAGTAAAGTATAAACTTCGCAAGAATTCAAGATTAGCTTACCCGTGATCATCTCGTTCGGGTTTCTAGCGTTTTGGCCTGTCACGACAAACGCTCTTCTAGGAACCGCTGATTTCGACTTATCCGGGACAGCTTTTGGAGTCACCATCCCCGCTGAACTTAGTTTTGCTACAGAACACTCTTGAGCTATATGACCCTCCTTTCCACAGTTATAACATACCTTGGATTGTTGTGGGCAGTTTGGGCTGATATGTCCCTCTTTCCCACATTTGTAACATACGACCGGTGCTCGTTCTCCTCCCCTAGAAACAGTTGATGTTTGTGCTGACATTTTTACGTTATCATTGTTGTACCTTCTCTTCTTAAAATCTCTTCCCGACTCGCTCCTTCTATTATCACTGCCACTATTTCCACCCAGTGGCGGAACTAGGGGGGCGCGGGGGGGGGGGGCATCTGCCCCTGGTAGCCGGACGGTCCAGGCATAATGAAAGGAGGGGCGGGGGCGGGGGCGGAGGCTTCATGACGTGGCACATGCAGTAGGAAGAGCGGCTGAAGATGATGACCGGGTTCTCGGATATGAGCCGTTGGATCCTCATCTCCGTTGACTCCGCCACGTCGATGGCCAGCGGAGAGGTGGTGGTTGTGGTGAGCTCAAGCCGGACTTCGCCGTCGGAGAGAGGGTGGAAGCCGCGGAGTCCCTGCATATTTATTGATTTTCCAGTTAAATTTGAGAGTGTTTTCGGGGGGGGGGGGGGTGTGTGTGTGAGAGAGAGAGAGAGAGAGAGAGAGAGAGAGAGAGAGGGAGGGTTATGTCAACGGGGGTTTGGAAAATAAGAGTGGGATATAAAGGACGTGTGTATATTATAGAATATATGGGGGTGCTTTTGGGGTTTTTATAAATGAAGGGAAATGAATATCGGAATTGGGAGGTGCAGTGATTATTTGTTTATACTGATACTATTACATCACAAAAAAAGGTAGTGTACTTATTAATACTATTATCTTTATTTTTGATCATTTGATTTGAGTTTTCAAAAATGTATAAGTTAATTCAAGTTGTTTGAATGCTTCATCAGTTAAAAAAAAATCATTTTAGCGGCCACTTTTTCTGCTAATTTTTTCTTCCTCTCTAACGCCTTCTTAGTTTTAACCATCTATTCCTTTCGCTTCAATTCCTACACGTCGTTGCTCCGGACCTCTGGCAACTGCCCTCAAATTTTGCCCCCCTCAAATTTTGTTCTGTTTCCGCCACTGTTTCCACCAGAGTGGTTACCGCTTTTGTCCGAATGTTTTCCTCCCTGCTGGTTTTCATTGGTCCGATGACCGCTGCCACCTGTATTACCTTGGTTGTGTTCCCTCGGTTGAATATAATCATTATCTCGCTCTAATAATTAAGCCCTGTTTACAACATCTGAATATAAAGAAAATTTATGAGAGATAAGATATTGCCGAATCTCGAGTTTTAAACCTCTCAGAAATATCCTTGTCATTCGTTCCTTATTCTGGACCAAATGAGGTGCAAACCTGGATAACTCTGCAAACTTCGCCTCGTACTGGGACACCGTCATGTTATTTTGTTCCAGTCTAATAAATTCTACCTCCTTCATATGACGAATACTTTCAGGAAAGTACTTATCATTGAACAGCTTCTGAAACGTTTCCCAGGACATGTTGAGTGCGTCAGGCTGGGTACGCTTCACAGACTCCCACCAGTAGTCTGCCTCACCGCGGAACATAAAGGTGGCGAATGGAATCTTCTGTTCCTCCATGCATCCCAAGACATCGAATATCTTGGTAATTTGCTTGACCCACATTTCCGCCATGATCGGATCCGGCTTTCCCTTAAATTCTGGTGGTCCCAACTCTTTGAACTGCTTGGCTGTGACAAACCGCACGTTGCCATCATTTCCACCCGTATTTTGTACACGAGTCTCCCTCGTCTAATTTTGCATGAACTGCAAGAAGCTCCTAAACATTCCATCGTTCATCGTTTGCCCGGTAACGTTGTTTACAGGAGGAATATTGCCTTCCTGTTGCACGTTCTCCTGGTTTGTGACTAAAGGTTGTTCCACAGTATCATATACTCCATTGTTAACGTACTCGGCTGCCATTCTCAAATACTGTCATAAAATAAGGGTTAATTAAATAAATTAACATATCACATAATATCCCTATATTATGACCGACCAACAAATAAGCTTAGGTAGGACACACTAGCGAAGGATTTACTCGTCTCTTCCCTCCTAGTTCTATTCCCCGATCTCCGCCAGAGACCATATCCCTAAGCTCTGATACCAATTGTGACGCCCCCAAAATAGGTATACATCACCCATTCTGAGTCGTCAAATACATGGTACAGAAACAAATACAACTTCATTATAATAATTGTCGTGCAAAATTCGACAACACAAATACTATGAGTTTAAATACAAATATTGTCTTCTAGACAATATCCACAATCAAATAAGTTCTCATTACAATTATTGAAATACTATTTTACAAAATAGTGAGGACTGCTAATACAACTGACTGGAAATATCACTCCACACCCCGACTAGTTCCCGCTATATTCTCGCCTCTTGAGAAAAATGAAACAAAAAAGAAAAGGGTGAGCTCAACTAGCCCAGTAAAGAACATTATGACTAAGATAATAAACAACAACTTATCATTAGTCTTCAACAGGGAAAAATCTGATAAAATATAATAGACAACAAGTTTTAGATCAACAACTGCAGCGAAAACAACAAACCATTAGAAGAGTCAAGTAGAGAATGGGTTCTACTATCTTCTAAGATTTAAAAGTACATCATCAATATTTTATCCCTGTAATAACAATCAATAATCATCTTTAATCAAATATTCATCTTTGCACAACAGGCCAAATATATTCATTTGTATCACCAGTCGGTTATGTTCATCTCAACACCTGTTCATCTTTGCACTACGGGCCAAAGATATTCATCAGTTAATCATTCATCTTTACACTACAGGCCAAATATATTCAGTAATATCATCATTTATGACTGAGGATGATGAAAAATATTTTAAAGGAAACGAATCCAGTGAGACAGAAGGACAAATATTAGGTATCCGTATTACAGTTTATCCAAGTGCAATAATATTCCATAACCACCAATTTTGAAGTAGAATTCAACAATAAAGATCAAAACATTGATACAATCAAGGATAGTAACCATAATAGACATCTTGGACAAAAAGAAAAAATTTTATTTTTCGGTGAATAGTGTCGTATTCGTGAATAGTGCCGTATACGTGAATAGTAACCCCGACACAAAAAGTTTGAAATTTGATAAAAAGTTCATATCAATATTTTAGCATAATGATATTGAAGAAATAATATCATTTAAGAAGAAAATAATATCCCTTACCTCAAACGAACAGTACTTCTGATCAGAATATCGTATATGAGGCTGAATGAAACTTGTGCTGAATAGCAACTCTCAAAGTATCAGAATACTCACAAAATATGCTCGAGTATATAGAGAGAGAAAGAGAGAAAACTTATGAATTCTGGTGTGATTTTTAATTCTAACTTAGCCCTCTATTTATAGGAAAATGTTAGCACGCCGAAGCAGACTTGACCTGCAACCTGATGGCTTTACCTACTACTATTCCCACCCACCACATTTGAATAAAAATTTCAGCACATTTCTCACCAACCAAAAGTGGGGCCCACCAATTCTAGAATTTTCCACCAAAATGATAAATTCTGAAACTTCAACAATTTTTGAACCAGTCATCTCTTAAAATTCATAACAAATCATACGCTCATTTTTAACGGTTCAAAATTTGTGGACATATACTCAACTTATATATGTATAACATATCCAAAAATCACAATGATCCAACGGTCGGATTAAAAATTATAACCCCCGCAATATATCTCAAAAATCCTGATTGATTTTTAATACCTTCATTCTGACAAAAATATTGATAAAATATCTCAGCATTAATTCCTTCATTTATAACCACAAAAATATATCCCTCATTTATATCCATAAAAAAAATAAATATTTTCTTATCATATAAATCAATAATTTATTATACATAAATAATATCACAGAATCACAATTATGACAACCAGGCCATTCCCAGGAAAGAGGGGGCTTTCCAATAAGGATTTCTCCTTACTGGTGCGCAATTAGATGACCAAACCTCTCCTTAGATAGAACTTTCTAGACATTGCCAATAATGTTATCTAATAATATTATTCAAATAATATGAATTATTGATCTGATAATGGAAAATACTGCGCAACAACAATTATTGAAATAAAAATAATATAAAATATCAACGCAGCAATTATTGAATCAATAAAATAAAATATTGAACAATAACTACAGTAACAATTATTGAGTAGTGCCTTCTTACGTAAGAATCAGTAATTGGTGCAATACCGTGTACTACTGTATTTTAACCACCGGGTATTCCAACAGTATTAATGGTAACAACTACGCCGTTATTTATAAACAACTTATACTTGTCGTTTTTTTTCATCCAATCGCTTTCAGTTATGGGGCCCACACAAGGCTGCGCAGTCGTACGAATATTCCCCGACAGCAAGAATATTCCACGACCAAATGAATATTTTCCGACAAAATGAATATTTTATAACCACTTGCTTATTTTGCAAAATTTGCACATTTCACCCATAACCAAAGTATTATATCAAATTAACCCCTTATTATTCACAATAATATTTAGAAAAAATTTGATTTTATTCATTAATAAGTTGGGTTCTTACATCTAATATGCTATGTAGTAAAATTAGTGAGTGTGACATTTTCAAAATTCTACATGTGAAAAATAACATTTTAGCAAACATTCATTTAATTAATTAATTTTATCAAAATAAATTAGTTCTTATTTTAAATCGGTATCTCTCCCTATTTTCTTCAAACTATATTTTCCTCATTTATATAGTTCGATAAAATCTAATTATAGATTTGCTAGTGAGAATAAGGATCCCATTTTAAATATATACATCCTTGTGATGACACAACAAACTATATATAAATAAATAGGTAGACAACTCTTTGTCAATTACATCATCATGTAACTCCTTTTATTTTGCCTCTTATATTATTTTGATAAGTGGTGACACATCTGAATCAAAATTATCCAAGTTAAGTTCAACCTAACACTTCCATATATTCAAAGAGAATTATCATCCTTGTGGTGACACAACAAAATAACATTGTTCAATTCCTTTATAAGCATTAAAGGTGATAAAATATAACATCTTAAATATTTAATACTTGCCTTGTGATAACAAAACAAACTCTTATTAAATATTTAATACTCTATTAATTTTTATCATGCTAGAAGGCGACGTTCGATATTCGAAATATCTTTGAAGGCTTCAGACTTAATATAATATTCTTGAGGGGTTTATTATTAATTTTTCTCATCTTGTTTAGCGAACATGCACACACACACACACACACACACACACACACACACACACACACACACACACATATATATATATATATATATATATATATATATATATATATATAGTATAAGCATGCATATAGAATATTATATTATACCCGGATTGATTATGAACTTTATTCTAGTTTGGTTCACTAGAGCCACCAAGTGAACCAAAAAGTTAAACCCTAGGATGCAAGAATAAAATTTAAATATAACTATTACATTTAAACTCGCGCTCCATTACAAACGGGTTTTCATGCGCTCTTGGTCTCCAATTCTTCAAAATTTTTAATTCTAACTATTCCTTTTACAAAACTATTTATAAAATAGAAACCTTGATCAGCAGTCAAGGGGAAGTACATAAGAGAGAGATAAAATTTACATTGAGAAAAAGAGGTACGCAGATCCCATTTAATAAAACTCATATATTCATTCATTCAACTAAAATAAAATCCAATCACATTGGTCAATAGTCCATAATTAATCTCATTTATTATCATACATATAATCATATGCATCAATAAATAAACATTCATCTCATGAATTATAAATCAATTCCATAATGCATTGATATCATTTAATGGGCAAAAATTTGCTATTTAGTTATTAAAACAAAATAAACTCTTTTATTTTAATCAAAAACAAAATCCAAATTAAACTCTTTAATTTTTAGCAATCTGAAATCATATCTCAGATAAAATAAACATCTTTATTTTTAAGTTTTATCAATTGAATAAACCATTTAGTTTAATTAATGAAAGACAAAAAATTTCAAAAATTGCAGAGTGGTGCGTCCGCGCACAGAATGAACTGGGACGCGCGATTTTAGTTTTTGAAGACAGGCATGGCCGTGCACAGAATGAACTAGGACAGAAAACTTCATTTTTTTGCCCAAAAAATTCGAATCGTATATCAATTCATACACGAAAACATAAAATCGACAATTAGCACAAAGTTAGGCTTTGATACCACTGTTGGGATTGTATATAACGCGATTACATAATCAAATCATATAAAAGAGAGCGGAAGATCACTAAATTGGAATTTAAAAATTTTCATACAATCAATACCACGATCATGCTTTATGCTTAAATATCAATATAAACGAAAATGAAAGAGATCAGATTCATACCCTTGAAGATTCGAGCTTTCTTAAGTACAAGTTCAACTCCTAGTCCTTCGTGCTCTCCTTGAATACGCGAGATTAGATTCATTCCTTTGTCAACGTTAGCCACCTAAGCGTTTGGCCTCTAGAGGTGATCCACCAAGGAAGAACAAAAATCAAGAAGAAGGGTATTTGGCAAAACCCTAGTTTTTCCTATCTCAAATAGAAAAGGTGTACTTTCCCAACTCTTAGAATAAAGTGCGTAACTTGTGTCACCCTCTCTCCATAAAAACTTCATTTTTTGCCCAAATAATTCGATTCAATCGCATATCAATTCATACACGAAAATATAAAATTGACAATTAGCACAAAGTTAGGCTTTGATACCATTGTTGAGATTGTATATAGCACAATTATATAATTAAATCATATCAAATAAAGTGGAAGCGTGATAAATTGGAATTTAATATTTTCCATGCAATCACATACCACAATCATGCTTTGTGCTTAATTATGAATATAAATGAAGAAGAAAGAGATCAGATTTATACCCTTGAAGATTTGAGCTTTCTTAGGTATAAGTTCAACTCCTAGTTCTTCGTGCTCTCCTTGAATATGCATGATTGGATTCCTTCTTTTGTTCAACGTTAGCCACCCAAGCATTTGGCCTCTAGAGGTGATCACCAAGGAAGAACAAAAATCAAGAAGAATGGTATTTGAAAAAACCCTAATTTTTTCCTATCTCAAACAGAAAAGGTGTACTCTCCTAACTCTTGAAATAAAGTGCATAACTCGTGTCACTATTTCTCCATTAAAGACTTTCTTATTTATAGATGTAGGGAACCCTCCTAAACTATTTAGGAATAGTTTTTATTTATTTAATTAATTAAACTCTTTTAATTAATTCGGCTTACTAATCTCATTAAAAATAATTAATTAAACCTTTTAATTAATTAGCCTCCTGATCTTATTAGGAATATATGAGAGTACTTATATTAATTAATTCTCAAACCACTTTAATAATTAACTTAATAATAATAAGACTTCTCTTATTAATTTATATTTAATATTTTCAAATTATTAAATAATAAATATTAAGCTATTTAATTTATTCTATCACCATATATTAAATTAAATACACTCAACTTATTATTACGATTATGTCATTTACTTCTTAAATAAATATTCCTTTTAAGGTGTGACCGTGTAATTCAATTCTTCCATCATACAATGTCCCAATTAAATATACGACATGCATAATTACTGTCAAGTCTTATTTTATTTAATTATATGTATTTCGATTTCTAAATGCACAACTCCAAAAAAATACAAATTAGAAACTCCTTTTTAATTTCATTCCACATTGGCCAAGGATTACTGGGTTGTCATTTATCGAATCACATATGACTTTTCTCTTTTTTTACTAGAAGCGGTAGATTCTCTATTTGATCATTTATTATCTGCATATATAACTTATTACACCTAAACATATCTTTTGATATACCCTAAAGGTCTTAAGGAAAATGTCAAAGTATAACTTATCGTACACAAGATACTATAATGGTCTTAATTCTAAGGATCACTTGTTCTACTATCACTTCAGAAATTCCTATTGACAGGCAAGTAAAACTCCATTAGGTATTCTTTAGCGAGCCACGTTCAATGAACTTATTCTCTAATAAGCACATACATACTTGCATTAGTGTTTGCACACAAATGATCATGAGATCAATCACCCTCATCCAATGAACAAGTAACATATTTACCAATCTATTCGGATTCACTAATCCCCTTTTTAGTAATCCATTAATTGGGAATATTTTAGTTTTTAAGCTATCTAAGAATTTAGATCTCATTAGCATGATCTCATCATGATTCTAAAATTATTGCTTAAAACTTTAGGTTTATCACATATTATTAAAACAACATCATGTAGATAATTAAATGCCTTTTGTAAATAAATAATTTTATTAATAAATGAATAAGATTGTTTACAAAGTATATGCTTTATCATCATACATGATTGGCTTGTATGCATACTACTTTCAATGTCTTATTTGCACTAAAGCCAATCGCCATGGTATCTCATACCCATCTTCTCTAAGTGACGATTGAACTGTTGTTGTGTTAAAGCTTTAGGAAATGGATCTGCAATATTTTCTTGAGAGTCCACACGCTCCAGGGTGAAACCTCCTTTTTTAATGATCTCTCGAATTAAGTGAAACTGTCACAACACTTGTTTAAATTTTTGATGAAAACTGGGTTCCTTAGCCTGCACAACAACTCTAGTGTTGTCACAGAATAAAGATACTGCTCCTCTAATGCTAGAAAACACACCAAGTTCGGTTATAAACTTCTTCATCCAAACAACTCCTTTGCAACTTCACTTGCAGTTATGTACTCTGCATCTGTCACTGAATCAACAACTGTGTGCTGTTTGGAACTCTTCCAACTCACTACGTAACCGTTCAAGGTAAACACATACCTCAAAATGAATTTACTGTCATCTTGGTCCATTTCAAAGCTTGATTCTGTGAAGGCCTCTAGTTTTAATTCAGACTCACCATAGATAAGAAATACATCCTTAGTTCTTCTTAAGTAATTTATGATACTTTTCACTACCTTCCAGTTCTTTTCTCCTAGGTTCGACTGATATCTACTTGTTACACTAAGTGGGTGAGCGACATCCGGTCTAGTACATATCATACCGTACATGATAGATCATATTGCTGAAGCATAAGGAAACTTACTTATACGGTCTCTCTCCTTAGGTGTCTTTGGGGCCTATTTCTTGGAGAGATGTACATGGCTCATCGACATGAGACCTCTCTTGGAATCTTCCATGCTAAACTTGTTTAGCATCAAATCAATGTACGTTCCTTGGGACAAGCCAAGCATCCTTTTAGATCTATCTCTATAGATCTTTATTCCCAAAATATAGAATCCATCTCCCAAATCCTTTGTGGATAATTATTTAGATAACTAGATTTTGATCGATTGTAGCATATGAATATCATTCCCTATCAGTAATATATCATCGACATATAATATAAGGAATGAAATAGCGCTCCCACTAGCCTTCTTGTACACATATGGTTCATCCTCATTTTTGATAAAATCAAACTCTTTGATTGTCTCATTAAAATGGATGTTCCACCTATGAGAAGCTTGCTTCAACTTATAAATGGATCGTTGTAGCTTACAGACTTGATTTGTTCCAACCGTTGAGACAAATCCCTCTGGCTGTGTCATATACACATCCTCCTCAAGTTTCCCATTGAGAAGGGTCGTTTTCACGTCCATCCGACAGATTTCATAGTCCTACAATCACAAGTAAACTTTGAATGAACTTGAGCATATCTACTGGTGAGAAGGTTTCATCATAGTCAACACCTTGTCTTTGTTTGAAACATTTTGTAACCAATCAGGCCTTATAAGTATCTACCTTGTCGTCCACTCCAGTCTTTCTCTTAAAGACCCATTCACATCCAATAGGCTTAATGCCTTTAGGTGATGAAACCAAAGTTCATACTTGGTTCTCATACATGGAGTCCATTTCGGATTTCATGGCATCTAGTCATTTCTCTGAATCTTTAATACTCATAGCATGTTCGTAATTCAATGGATCATCATCATTTATGATGCGTACCTTATCATCATCCTCTATGATGAGTCTATACCTATATGTTATCTTCGGTACTCTTCCAGATTTACGAATGGGGTGTTGTACAATAGGTTCTTCTACTTGGCCAGGTACCTAAATTTGATCCATAGTATTTTTTGGTTCTTGAACTACTTCAAGTTATATCTTACTCCCATTGACACCTTCAATGATAAACTCCTTTTCCAAGAAGGCAACATATTTTGCAACAAACACCTTTTGATCATTAGGATGATAGAAATAATACCCTTATGTTTCTTTAAGGTATCCCATAAATCTACACTTGTCAGATCTAGTCTATAACTTATCAATCTCAAACTTTTTGACATAAGTTAGACAACCCCAAGTCTTAACATGCTTAAGATTTGGTTTTCTCACTGTTCATATCTCATATGGAGTCCTTGGGACGGATTTGGTAGGTACCTTTTTAAGTAGGTATGCAGCTGATTCTGCATAACCCCAGAAGGAAACTGGAAGATCGGTAAAACTCATCACGGAACGAATCATGTCCAATAATATTCAATTTCTCTTTTCAGATACACCATTCAACTTTAGTGTCCCTAGTGGAGTCCATTTTGAGATTATACCATTTTCTTTGAGACGATTGAGAAACTCACTGCTTAAGTATTCACTACCTCGATCCGATCGAAGAATTTTAATACTCTTTCCAGTTTGCTTCTTTACTTCACTTCTGAACTCTTTGAACTTTTTAAATGATTCAGATTTGTATTTCATTAAATACACATATCCATATCTTGAGTGATCATCAATGCAAGTAATACAATAAGAACACTCTCCTCGTGCAGTCGTTGTCATAGGTCCACATACGTCTGTGTGAACCACCGCTAAGAACTCTGTAACTCTTTCTCCTTTTCCACTAAAAGGAGATTTAGTCATCTTACCCATAAGATAAGATTCACAAGTTGGATATAATTTATAATTAGATAGCTCTAAGAGTCCATCTTAATGCAACTTAGATAATATAGTTTCATTAATATGACCGAGTCTATAGTTCCACATAAAGGTATAATTAACATCATCTCTTTTCCTTTTCTTAGTTTGTTCAATTTGAAGTATATTGTCATGTAAATCAAGTACGTAAAGTCCATTCAGTAATTTTTCAACACCATATAAAACATTTTTATTATAAATAGAACAACTATTTTTCTTTATTATAATATTAAATCCATCCATATCCAATACAGAAATAGAAATAATGTTTCTAATGATTGTTGGAACAAAATAACAATTATTTAAACTAATGGTCTTTCCCGTAGGCAGTACTAAACAGTAAGTCCCTACAGCTAATGCAACAACCTTTACTCTATTTTCTACTCGTAGGACAACCTCATCCTTGTTCAGCTTTCTACTTCTGACTAGTCCCTATATATTATTACATATATGAGAACCACAGCCGGTATCCAATACTCAAGTAGAATTTTGATTTACAGAAAAATTAATTTTTATTATGAACAAATCTTAATTAGGATTCAAAGCTTCTCCAAGCTTCTTATGCTTTTGTTCTGCAACAAGCTCTTTACAGTTCCTCTTCCAGTGACCTGACTTGTTACAATGGAAGCAGATTCCTTTTCTAGCTGGATCAGGTTTCTTTTGATCCTTCACTTTTTCCTTACCCTTAGCCTTCTTAGATTTTTTCTTTTCAGAAGATACCTTGGGCCTCTTCATTTTCTTGGAAGAATCATCCAACATTAAGACTTGGTCCTTTTTGGATGGGAAATGACCTTCAGCAGCTTTCAACATGTTAAGTAATTCAGGCAAGCTGACATCCAACTTATTCATGTGAAAATTCACAAAAAATTGTGACAAGGTATCAGGAGTGACTGCAAGACTAAATCTTAACTTGACTCTTCATCCATGACGAACCCAAGCTATCCAAGACGTTCAATCAGATTGATCATTTTTAGGACATGAGTCTCAATAACAATGCCCTCGGTCATCCGAGATCGGAAGAGCTCCTCAGATATCTTATATCTAGCAGTAATACTTTGCTCACCATACAACTCTTGGAGGTGTAGCAGTATAGTAGGAGCATCCATTGTTTCATGCTGATGTTGAAGCTCGTTACTCATGGATACGAACATGATGCATTGAGCCATAGATGCATCATCATGCTACTTCTTAAAAGTAGCAATCTCTTCCTCAGAGACTGTTTCTGCAACATTAGTAGAGACATACGAATTTAGGACATAAGAAATCCTTTCAACAGTGAGAACAATTCTCAGATTTCTTAACCAGTCCGTATAATTCGGTCTGGTCAGTTTGTTAGCATCCAATATGTTGCATAGTGAAATTAGTGAGTGTGGCATTTTTAAAATTCTGCATGTGAAAAATAATATTTTAGCAAACATTCATTTAATTAATTAATTTTACAAAAATAAATTAGGTCTTATTTTAAATCGATATCTCCCACTATTTTGTTTAAATTATATTACCCTCATTTATATAGTTCGACAAAATCTAATTAAATATTTTCTAATGAGAATAAGGATTCCATTTCAAATATATATAGCCTTGTGGTAATACAACAAACTATATATAAATAAATACGCAGACAACTCTTTGTCAATTACATCATTATGTAACTCATTTTATTTTGTCTCTTAGATTATTTTGATCAAGTGGTGACACATCTGAATCAAAATTATTCAAGTTAAGTCCAACCTAGAACTTCCATATATTCAAAGAGAAAATTATCATCTTTGTGGTGACACAACAAAATAGTATTGTTCAATTCCTTTATAAGCATCAAATGTGATAAAATATAACATCTTAAATATTTAATACTTGCCTTGTGGTGATATAACAAACTTATATTAAATATTTAATACTCTATTAATATTTATCATGCTAGAAGGCGACGTTCGATATTCTAAATATCTTTAAACGCTTCAGACTTAATATAATTTCCGTTAAGGGTTTATTATTAATTTTTCTCATCTTGTTTAGCGTACATGCACGCATATATATATATATATATATATATATATATATATATATATATATATATATATAGTATAAGCATGCATATAGAATATTATATTCTACCCGGATTGATTATGAACTTTATTCTAGTTTTGTTCACTAGAGCCACCAAGTGAACCAAAAGGTTAAACCCTAGGGTGCAAGAATTAAATTTAAACATAACTATTACATTTAAACACGGACTCCATTATAAACGGATTTTTATGCGCTCCTTGGTCTCCAATTCTTCAAAACTTTAATTCTAACTATTCCTATTACAAAACTATTTATAAAATAAAAACCCTGATCAACAGTCAAGGGGAAGTACATAAAAGGGAGATATAATTTATATTGAGAAAAACTAGAGAAGACGAGGTACGCATACCCCATTTAATAAAACTCATACATTCATGCATCCAACTAAAATAAAATCCAATCACATTGGTCAATAGTCTATAATCAATCATATTTATTATCATACATATCATCATATGCATCAATAAATAAACATTTATCTCATGAATTATAAATCCATTCCATATATGCATCGATATCATTTAATGGGTAAAAGTTTGCTAATATTTAGTTTTTAAAACAAAATAAACTCTTTTATTTTAATCAAAAACCAAATCAAAATTAAACTCTTTAATTTTTAGCAATCTGAAATCATATCTCAAATAAAATAAACATCTTTATTTTAAAATTTTATCAATTAAATAAATCATTTACTTCAATTAATGAAAAACAAAATTTTCAAAAATAGCAGATGGCTCAGCCGCGTTGCGTAGCAGAAACAGAAAAATTCATTTTAGCCCTGAAAATTCGATTCAATCGCATACCAATTCATACATGGAAACATAAAATCGACAATTAGCACAAAGTTAGGCTTTGATACCACTGTTGGGATTGTATTTAGTGCAATTACATAATCAAATCATATAAAAGAGAGCGAAAGCGCGATGAATTGGAATTTAAAATTTTTTATACAATCCCATACCACGATCATGATTTGTGCTTAATTATCAATATAAACGAAGAAGAAAAAGATCAAATTTATACCCTTGAAGATTCGAGCTTTCTCAGGTACAAGTTCAACTCCTAGTCCTTCGTGCTCTACTTAAATATGCGGGATTGGAATCCTTCCTTTGATCAACGTTAGCCACCCAAGCGTTTGGCCTCTAGAGGTGATCCACCATGGAAGAACACAAATCAAGAAGAATGGTATTTGGCAAAACTCTAGTTTTTTCTATCTCAAATAGAAAAAGTGTACTCTCCCAACTCTTGGAATAAAGTACGTAACTTGTGTCACCTGTCTCCATAAAAAGACTTTCTTATTTATAGATGTAGGGAACCCTCCTAAACTATTTAGGAATAGCTTTATTTATTTAATCAATTAAACTCCTTTAATTAATTAGCCTCCTAATCTTATTAGGAATATATGAGAGTATTTATATTAATTTATTCTCAAACCACTTTAGGAATTAACTTCATAATAATAATAAGACTTCTCTTATTAATTTATATTTAATATTTTCAAAATTTTAAATAATAAATATTAAGCTATTTAATTTATTCTATCACTATAGATTAAATTAAATACACTTAACTTATTATTACGATTATGTCATTTACTTCTTAAATAAATATTCTTTCTTTTAAGGTGTGACCCTTTAGGTTTTGCATATTAAATTGGTTGTGATAAATCAATTAGAACAATTCTAATTTTATTAAAATAAATAAATTAAACTATTAATTTATTTAAATAAATAACATTTATTCAACAATAAGGATAAGTTTTCTTAGCGATTAACGACTTTCTAGATAATATAGATTTCAACATTAATCATAAAAGAACCTTTGAGTAAACAGTTATCGTACAATTCAATCCTTTCACCATACAGTGTCCCAATTAAATATAAGACATGAATAATTAATGTCAAGTCTTATTTTATTTAATTATATGTATTCCGATTTCTAAATGCACAACTCCGAATAAATATAAATTAGAAACTCCTTTCTAATTTCATTCCACATTAGCCAAGAATTACTGGGTTGTCATTTATAGAATCACATAAGATATTTCTCTTCTTTTATTAGAAGCGATGGATTCTTTATTGATAATTCATTATCTGCATATATAACTTATTACACCTAAGCATACCCTTTGATATAACCTAAGGGTCTTAAGAGACATATCAAAGAATAACTTATCATACACAAGATACTATGATGATCTCAAGTCCAAGGATCACTTGTATTACTATCACTTCAAGAATTCTTATTGATAAATAAGAAAAACTCCATTAGGTACTTCTTAGCGAGCCATGTTCAGTGAACTTATTCTCCAAGAAGCACCTACATACTTGCTTTAGTGTCTCCACACAAATGATCATGAGATCAATCATCCTCATCCCATGAGCAAGCAACGTATGTACCAATCTATCCGGATTCACTATCCCCTTTTTAGTAATCCATCGATTGGGAACATTTTAGTTTTTAAGCTATCTAATAATTTAGATCTCATTAGCATGATTTCATCATGACTCTAAAATCATTGCTTAAAACTATGAGTTTATCACATATTATTAAAACAGCACCATGTAGATAATTAAATGCCTTTTGTAAATAAATACTTTTATTAATAAATGAATAAAATTATTTACAAAGTATATGCTTTATCATCATACATGATTGACTTGTATGCATACTATTTTCAAGAGATAGACTCAGATGTCATCAGAGTATATTCTCTTGCCATACACTCCTTCTTGAGTAATCTTTACTTTATATCCGTGGCACAAGCTGAAGTCAATGATCTCCTCTAATTTGTATAGTCAACACATCACATTTTGATTAATAGTTCTAAAGCTGACTTTACGATCTTGATCTTACTGAAAGATCTTGGAGTAATCTTCAGATATTGCTTTCGTTCAGTGTCTGCTTGGAGTATTCCATAATCACTCTTTATTGAGCAATCTTTACTCTGCAGTCCATTGATTATTTTAGTTGATTGATTGATAATGCCAGATAATGTTTAACAACTTCTTTAACTCCTTGTGCTTCTATGCGTTCATCTTCTAATTTTAAGATCATTTACTTTCTTCATAAACTGATTTTTTGTCTATAAGATGGAATGAATTCTACGATCGTCTTATGCTGTGCAGACATGATTTTCTCTATGGAGATGAGCCTTGCATCTTTGAGATTAAATGCTCACTTCATGAACTGTGTCTTTGTCTGTGATCTGAAGTGAACTTTGCTATCTTTTGATGTTGTACGAATAAGATGGAATCTGCGAAATATCTTCATACTGTGAACTGGCAGAGTAACCTTTCGATCGAAATCTTATCATCTATACATCAGATTAATTCCCAAAAGATCAACCTAACATTATTTGATCTTTATAATCTAAGTCCATGTACATCAATTCTTTTGAAGGACTTTACAAAACTTACTTGTATAACTATACATTAAGCACATGTAGATGTACTCTGCAATCAATACTTCTTCCATGTAGAGTAAACTACTTACAATGATCCTATCTATTAGATATGCAGACAAGATAAAGATCAACCTAACAAGTTTGATCATACCATTCTAAGTCCTTCTACATAGATATCTCAGATAAGGACCGTACAAAATTTATTCATACAAATATACTTTATAATCTTCAATAGTCACATACATGCTTCATCATCAAATCATATATATATTTAAAGTCTAATCAGGGGTTTAATCAAACTCTCCCTTAATTAAACAATTTTCCAATATATTATTAGATTCTTAACACCTTCCTTTGGGATAAGAAGAGGTTGATAAGAAGAATTGGTATCGACTAAAAAAAATTAATTATAAACTTTATCCAGAATATAAAATTATTACTGGTTTTTTGAAATCAATTTAAAACATTTCAAACTCAATATTGACATAAATTAATTCCATTAAGTCAATGTTATGATAAATATTGTAAATTATCTCTTGATTTTAGTTAATGTTATGATAAATAATGTGCAAGTGGTTATAGTGTACATTAATTGTTGTCTTTTGATTTTTCTGACCACATACATAAATTGAAAAATTACCTCTAAAATAATAAATATTCATTTATCGATAAATAAATAATCTTGCTAAAGTAATATTTTTTTCGGTCCTAAGGGCATTCATTTAACGAGGTTTTACTATACTACTTCAATTGATTTTACACAGTACAATTAAGAAAATTGATATTTTTCACAACACTTTCTAATATTTCCACATGAAAAGTGTCGCTATAAATGTATAACAACGGTAAAAACCGTCGTTGTAGGATCTATATCGACGATTTTCATGTAAAAATACCATTTTTTGTTGTGAATTTATCAGTTCTTTACAATTAACTGTCTCTCACACACACACACGCACACACACACACACACACACACACACACACACACACACACACATATATATATATATATATATTAACTATCACATATATATTTTGAAAAAATTTAACGTGACCATTATTATTTTCGCAAGAGAAAGTTATTGCAGTTCTAGTAGACCTACCAAATTAACATTTACCCTTAATTTGTCTCTTTATACATTAATATAGATGAATCGTATCAATTTTGAGTTTTAAAATATCTCAAATTAATTTTAGGGTAAATAATAATCTTATAACTGGAATGTTGTGAGTATATTTAGGTTGTAAATAAACATACTCGAAGCTGAATACAGTGGTATCCATGTTTTTATCTATAAAAAATATTTTTCTTGTATTCATATTCGATATTTGTCGGATTTCTTAAAGTATTATTTAAATTCGATATTTGAAAAACTATTTAAAAATGTATATTATTCATTTACGAATGACAATTTGAATGGTTGCATTATTCGAATATTTGAGCATTAATATTTAACTAACAGGATGTACCTAAGGGTGGATCCACTTGCGGACAGTGGGGTTAATTGACCCCACTGAATTTTTAGGGGGTCAATTTGTCCTCATTCCCAAAAAATGAATGTTCCCGAAAAATGAATATTTTAGTCTATTAATTTTCAAGTTGGACCACAGTCATTTACTTATGAACACTGTCAAACAATTGAATTTTATCCACATACCAACTCCTTTGAAGTATGGTGGTTGCCAGCCTCGAAAGCTGTGGACATTATGAAGATTAATTAGGATATGAGTGTAGTGGGCTCGCACTTCTATGGGGTTATGAGAAGATATCAAATGATGATAAAAGACCCCATCCCCCTGCTCTGCCCCTTCATATAATTTTCCTATAAAATTAATGAATGTCTCAAATTTGTACCATTTTGCTATTTATTTTTCAGTTATTTAGCCACAATGTTAACTCATTAGAGAAAAGTTCTTTAAAACATATTGTAAGAATTTTTTTTATAATTTCAGAAACTTAATTGTAAGACCCCAAATTTTATGAAATAAAAGTATTCAATTTTTCTTCTAATTATTATTCAGTAATTGGTTAAATTGATAAAAGGTTAAAGTTAAGGGTGATATGTGAAAATTTTATAAAATAAGCAAGTTGTCATAAAATAGTCGTTTGGTCGGGAAATATTCTTTTTGTAGAGAAATATCTGTACGACGGCGCAATCATTGGTGGACCACATAACGGAATAACTGTCGAATATAGAAAGCGACGAAAATAACCTTTTTATAAAAAAAGGCAAGACTTTTACCGTTAAACTGTTGAAATATCCGGTGATAAAAGAACAGTAAAACGCGTTGTTGCACAGTAGCACACGGTATTGCACGGTATCTCTGATTATTGATGCTTATGTAAGAAGTCACTCAGTTTTGTTCAATTATTGTCACAATATCATCTGCACAATATTTTATATTATTAAATTAATAATTGAGATGGCACAATTATTTACATTATTATTTGCATTATTGACAATGTTTAAGAAGTTCTGTCGAGAAAAGGGGTTTGGTTATTTAATTACACGCCAGTAAGGAGAAATCCTTATCAGAAAGCCCTCTCTTTCATGAGAACGATCTAGTTATCAATATTATAAGTTATAATATTAAATGATGAATAATTGTTAAAATATTAAAAATGTGTTGTGATAATTATTTATTCAAATTTTTTTAATATAAATAGAGGGGTTTATCATGAGGCGTTTGTTGTGAGTTTGACTTATTATTCCATGGGGAGATGCGCTAATTTTTCAGACCGTCGGTTGAAGTTATAATAATAAATTAATATGGACCGTTGGTTGAAGTTATAATAGTAAATCAATTTGGACCGTTGGTTGAAGTTATAATAGTAAATCAATATGGACTGCTGGTTGAAGTTATAATAGTAAATCAATATGGACCGTCAGTTGAAGTTTTAATAGTAAATCAATATGGACCGTTCGTTTTAATAGTAATTTAATCTGGACCGTTCGTGAATTAGTTACTATTTAGTCCATTCTCCTATAAATAGAAGCTCATTCCTTCATTATTTTTTACAAATTCACTAAAACTATAGAGAGAAACTATAGAGAGATAATATGAGAGAAAGAAGAAGAGTATTCTGCTACTACACTATTGCAGTATCCAATCTTATATTAAGGTAATAAGAGTGTAGTTGGGTCGAGCGGGGATAACAAGTGATTAGAGTGATGGTCTGTGACTATTGAAGCTTCTCAATACATTATAAAACATCATGACAATATATAGTTGCATTGATGACTTAAAATGTGTGTGTCGTATTTTATACGTCATTTAATAATTAATTTTGGTGAACAACAATAGGGTGAGGAGAACCTGACTTTGAAAGCGCCAAAAATGTACCCCATTAGAATGAGGAGGACAAAATTGTACTAAGATCTTAAAGGACATGTTTCCACTATCATACATGATCTAACCACATACAAACTCGTGTTATCATAAGATATGGTTATGCACATCCACTTACTGACTATATCTATGAGCATTATCTATATAACCTTGGAGTATGGTTGGAATATAATCCTCAATTTGAGACAATGGAAATAATTATATGGCAAAAAGATACACACCATTGGAATGAACAGGATAGTAATCTTCTCGTTCTTCTTTGGGGTCTATTGGGTCAACCAAGGTTAATGCTCAAGTCCTATGATATCTATTATAACTTAGATGCATGGCCTCCCATGTATGAAGGATTCCTTGAGCATTTTTCAAGGATTTTAATTCTTAAAATAGTTATCGACTGTACCTTTATGTAAAGTATCATTGGTTTGGACTGTGAGTACTGTTATTTATTGAAACTCACATCTTATGTGTTGTCGTATTTTGCACGAGAGTTGTATAAATGAAGTTTGTATTTAAATTCTGTACCCTATATCTGGCGACTCAGAATAGGTCGCGTGGACATATTTTGGGGGTGTCACAGTTGGTATCAAAACTTAGGGATATGGTCTCTGGCTAATATCTTAGACTAAAACTAAGAGGGGAGAGACGAGTAAAATCATTCGCTAGTGTGTTTCCTACCTTAGCTGAATTTTCTAACTTAATAAGTTAACAAATTGTGATGTCAATTAACCTATGTTTTGAAGCTGTATTCTAGAATGATATATGAAATTCAAGAGATGAGCAATGGGGAAATCATGTTACAGATGAAATGATCGGGAAGATAGAATCTGAAATGAAAGCAAGGTATTCTTACCTCTTCGCACTATCAGGTACATAAATTTCGGGGACAAAATTTCATAAGGAGAGGAGATTGTAAGACCCCAAATTTTATGAAATAAAAGTATTCAATTTTTCTTATAATTATTATTCAGTAATTGGTTAAATTGATAAAATATTAAAGTTAAGGGTGATATGTGAAAATTTTATAAAATAAGTAAGTTGTCATAAAATATTCGTTTGGTCGGGGAATATTCTTTTTGTCGGGGAATATCCGTACGACGACACAATCATTGGTGGACCACATAACGGAATAACTATCAGGTATAGAAAGTGACAAAAATAACCTTTTTATAAAAAAACGGAAAG
Organism: Panax notoginseng; assembly: GCA_016801055.1. Classification (NCBI taxonomy): domain Eukaryota; kingdom Viridiplantae; phylum Streptophyta; class Magnoliopsida; order Apiales; family Araliaceae; genus Panax; species Panax notoginseng. The sequence goes on along the minus strand of CM029015.1, from coordinate 155,143,152 downwards.
ACTTTTACCGTTAAACTGTTGAAATATCCGATGATAAAAGAATAGTAATATACATTGTTGTACAGTAGCACACAGTATTGTACATTATCTCTGATTATTGATGCCTACGTAAGAAGTCACTCAGTTTTGTTCAATTATTGTCACAGTATCATCTACACAATATTTAATATTATTAAATTAATAATTGAGATGATACAATTATTCATATTATTATTTGCATTATTGACAATGTCTAGAAAGTTCTGTCGAGGAAAGGGGTTTGGTTGTTTAATTGCGCGCCAGCAAGAAGAAATCCTTATCGAAAAGCCCTCTCTTTCCTGGGAACGATATTGTTGTCAATATTATGAGTTATAATATTAAATGATGAATAATTGTTGAAAGATTAAAAATGTGTTGTGGTAATTATTTATTCAAATTTTTTTATATAAATAGAGGGGTTTGTCATGATGCGTTTATTGTGAGTTTGACTTATTATTCCATGGGGAGATGTGCTAATTTTTCAGACCGTCGGTTGAAGTTATAATAATAAATCAATATGGACCGTTGGTTGAAGTTATAATAGTAAATCAATATGGACCGTTGGTTGAAGTTATAATAGTTAATCAATATGGACCGCTGGTTGAAGTTATAATAATAAATCAATATGGGCCGTTAGTTGAATTTTTAATAGTAAATCAATATTGATTGTCCATTTTAATAGTAAATCAATCTGAATCGTTCGTGAATTAGTTACTATTTAGTCCATTTTTCTATAAATAGAAGCTCATTCCTTTATTATTTTTTACGAATTCACTAAAATTATAGAGAGAAACTATAAAGAGATAATAAGAGAGAAAGAAGAAGAGTATTCTGCTACTACACTATTGCAGTATCCAATCTTCTATTAAGGTAATAAGAGTGTAGCTAGGTCGAGTGGGGTTAACAAGGGATTAGAGTGATGGTCTGTGACTGTTGAAGCTTCTCAATACATTATAAAACAACTTGACAATATATAATTGCATTGATGACTTAAAATGTCTGTGTCGTATTTTATACGTCATTTAATAATTGATTTTGGTGAGCAACAATAGGGTGAGGAGAACCCGACTTTGATAGCATAAAAAATGCACCCCATTAGAATAAGGAGGACAAAATTGTACTAAGAGCTTAAAGGGTATGTTTCCACTATCATACATGATGTCTAACCACATACAAACTCATGTTATCATAAGATATGGTTGTACACATCCATTTGTTGACTATATCTATGAGCATTATCTATATAACCTTGGAGTATGGTTGGAATATAATCCTCAGCTTGAGGCAATAGAGATAATTATATGGCAAGAAGATACACACCATTGGAATGAACAAGATAATAATTTTTCTGTTCTTCTTTGGGGTCTATTGGGTCAACCAAGGTTAATTCTCAAGTCCTATGATATCTATTATAACTTAGATGCATGGCCTCCCATGTATGAAGGATTCCTTGAGCATTTTTCAAGGATTTTAATTCCTAAAATAGTTATCGACTGTACCTTTATGTAAAGCATCATTGGTTTGGAGTGTGGGTATTGTTATTTATTGAAACTCATAACTTATATGTTGTCGTATTTTGCACGACATTTGTATAAATAAAGTTTGTATTTGAATTCTTTACGTATATCTGGCGACTCAAAATGGGTCGTGTGAACCTATTTTGGGGGCGTCACATTAGTAATTGTTTGTGAATTTTTACAATTGTTTATAATGAGGCTATCATGATATTTTTATAACAATGTCGGCCCATCAAAAATAAATTCAAAGATGAATGGATGAATGATTGTTTAGTAACTTACATTATTGAAAATGATGTTTTTGTAGCTATTAAAAATGAGGCTATCATGCAACAATTTTAAGTTACGGAGTCTCAAAAATTATTGTTGTAAACAATATATGAGTATTATCTAATTTTGTGATTTATTGTATTATATTTTTTTTTTCAAATTTGACCCCACTGAACCAAGGAGCTAGATCCACCCCTGCATATACCAAGGACCATTCATTAGCATAATTAATTGACACTAGTAATTAAAAAAGAGAGTTAGAAATTAAACTTCAAAAAATTAACCAAACAATCAACCAATATGTAATGTTTTAAGAGCCTGTTTGCGAGAGTTTTTAGGTGGACTAAAAGTAGCTCTAAATTAACAATAGTCATATTTTGGTGTTTGATAACTCTTTGAAAACACTTTAAAAGAATAGAGACTTAAGTTCAACAACAGTTTTTGGCAGGGGCGGATCCACGCCTAGGGCAAGGGGGCACTTGACCCCACTGAATTCTATGTCTGGGGGATTAATGCATGGGACAGTTTCATGTTTAAGACTTAAAAAACTAATTCTATTAATCCTACTAATTTTATTTAATGTTATCTTAAAATTCTCACATTCCCACTAGGCCACTATCTTGGTCTTAAAATTTATTTAATGTTATCTAAGGACCAAATTCCAATCCGACATTCCCACTAGTAGTCTACTAGTCTTGCTGTCTTGGTACTTCATATGTAATTTATTTAGCAGCAGAGCAACAACAACGGACAAGGACAACCCCAAGTTTCCAAATTCGCAAATCGCAACAGAGCAAATCCTAAAATCCAAGTCTCCAAATTCAAATAAGGCAAATAGGCAATCAAGATTTGTAACTAATTCAGGTATTTAGTTTTTTAATTTCACAAATTTAACAAGTGCTTTAGGAATTTTTGTAATTGTTTATGGATCCTTCTTTTTTGTACTTTTATAAAATTAGGGCTTTTTCTGCAACAATGAAGAGAACTTTATCAAATAAAAGTTCTTCAAGTATGCGTTCTATTCTATTTTTATTTCTTTAAATTTTTGTAATGTTACTTGTTAATGGTTTAATTGAGAAAAAAGAACATAATAAACTAAAAGGGGAAACATAAATTTTAAAAAACTAAATATATTTAATTCTAAATATTTATTAAATAAAATAAATATTTTGATGGAAATTATTTATGAAAATATTTATTTAAATGTGATTATGTTGATTAAATATATGTGGGATGATTTTATATTTGGTGCGTATTTTATTACGCTAATGAGATAGAAATATTCTAATTTAATTAAATAATTTAATTTAGAGGGCTAGTAAATGCCTAAAATTATAATTATATTGACAAGGCTTAATTTAATTTCTTAATAAATCTAATTTAATCCAATTCAAAATATCAAAATTGGCTTAATGGGTAAATAATTGGGGAATGTAATGATCAGTATTTTGGGAAGAATGTGGCTAAATAATTTAGCAATAAGAATTAAGTGTGACATATGCATCATATAATAGGGAAATAATAAAATAAAATGAAAATAAATCAAGGGAGTTTAATTGAGTTTAAACAAACAAGGCTTAAACCATTGTTGTTTCTAACGGTTGAGACTCTTCCTTTCTGTAACTGAGCAATCAAATAAGTCACATTAAACCATTCTCAGTTATTTCATACGCTTATTTTGTAAAGGCTGAGAAAGAGAGAAATTGAGAGAGAGAGAGAGAGAGAGAGTTCTCTATGAAAATTGAGAAGAAACTCTGAGAAATCAAGGACAAAGAAAGAGATTGATTAAGCATTCTATATTATCTATCTAGTTTAAGAAGGATTTAAGAGGTAATAATCCAACTCTAAAACTCTTCGTTCTTATGGTCTCAATGTAATAGTGCTGAAAATTGGTTAGGTGGTATGAATTGATGAAGAGTAAGGTTATAAGTGTTTATGGATGTATATAATATGTTATGTATCATCTATAACTGATTTTGAAGTAATTAAATTCGAATATCTGTGTAAAAGAAGAAGAATTAGACTTTTGGTTTTAGTATATATATCATGGTCTGTTATAGGGGTAACATTGGTTATGAATCCATGGTTAAAGTTGTAAATTGATGGTTGAATATTGTAATACTCTGAAATACAAAAACAATGCAACTTGAATGGATCAAAATGGTTCTAAAACGAATTCGGGGAGGATGAATTCGTATGATATGTCAAAATAGCAAAAACTAGCATGAAAATGTAATTTAAATCTTTAATTTGGTTGTTAAAAGTTTTAGAGATGTTGAAATCATTTTGTAAATGTGTTATGATGTGTTTAATGAGTTTATAGCATCTGAAATTGGCTAATTTGGGCCTTAGGTGAAAAAGATATGTGTTTGTAATGAAGTAGAGTCTATTTCACGAATTGAAAAAAAAACTGGCCGCCGCGCTGCAGTGCAGCCACACTGGTGCCTAGTACAAAAGTGGTGCGACCGCGCCAAGATCAGAACAGACCCAATAATGAACTGTTAAGTGTACAGTCCGGAGGAAGTTAACTTAATCTATTCTAATGATTGTAGTGAAGCCTAAAACATGTAATAAGACATAATATTATATTTTAATCATAAAGATGATAATATAAGTTATGAATTAAGAATTTATGAAAGTCTTTAATTTGATGTTCATGATTAGTGGAGATATGGTTCAAATGCCATGTCTTGTATTATATCCTAATAGAGAGTTTATATTCATGATGTATGAGTAATTAGGATAGTCATATATTAAATTAAGATAATAAACTTGACTAAAATTGGAACTAAACCAATAAGGTTAGTTTTAATGTGACTAATTGGTATTATGATCTTAATGATCTATGTAGGATATTTGAAGAGTGTGAATTATAAGTTTGTAACGAGCGCACAAGGTAAGTTTCCTAACCTTTGCTAATTTAATATTCAACGAGGTTTCTTAAATTATTCAATGTATATGATTCTTAAATAAGCTTTCTAATTCTTTCCGAAAGTAGTACTTTGATAAATAATTCGATTATGAATCATTGTTATTCTATCATTTTATAAGTACCATTATGCGAGATGTTATTGTAATCAAACTCTTGAATGACTATCAAATTCCTTTTGATTCAACCAGTCAATAGTTGATGAATGTTCTAAAGATCTAGAATTCTTTTGAAGCTATTCCAAAACAAAATGTCTTTGGTGCTGATCCTAATGTTAAAGCTGAGATGAACAACCATATAATAGGGGAATATGTTATTGGAAACTATAATTTCTAGCTACACAATAAAGATGATATGTTTGTCCACAGTACATAGTACAAAAGGTTGATCACCTGCAGTACGAGATGGATGGTCCATAGTCTCTAAAGTCGTTAAAGGTTACGGTAGAAATACTTGATAACCTGGGACATAGTTCGTGGTTTTGTGATCCCTCAGTATATGCCTTTGATCTTGATATCTAAGATTTATTTAAAAGTTGATTATTCTATTGAACTCCTAGTTCTTGATTTAAAGTTGATGGTGTCCAGTAAAGAACACATTATTCAGTTGAAGTTTATTCGTTTGTTCATTCATATACTGTTATTGCATATTGCTTTAATTATGGGCAAATTACTTTGTTCACTCTTGCATAAAACATTTCAGCTAAGGTCGAAAAACCTAAAAACCTGAGGAGCCATCTACAAGCAAGGGCAAGGGCAAGATGCACAAGTAGTTGATATTTAAACTATCTTATATTTGTGAAGATTATGTAATGAACTAATGGATGTTTATATTATTTTCCGTTGTTAAGATGTAATAATTAAGGCTAGTTGACCTGGGATTTCGTTTAAATATGTAACCTTTTATAAGGATTATTATTTATGAAGTTTTTATCTTATATTATGGGTAGTTAGATGTGATTATGATGGATCGTGAGCACCAAATCTGTGGGATTTAAGTACTCGAATTTTGGGGGGAGGGGGTCACTAGTTGGTATCAAAGCTGTAGGTTATAAACCTTAGGCTATATCCTATAGAAAATCAAAAATATAGTGGTGATAAAACTCCTATCGAGTTCTAAGGAATGAATTAAGGAAATTCATTGAAGATAAATAATAAAATGATTTATGTGCTTAATTGTTAATAAACTTATGTGCTCACGAGTAGTAATTAAAACTTAATTTTTTTTGTGTCAAGATGACTGATATAGGAGAACCCAGCCAGGCTAGGGAGGAGGAGCTATAAGAAATTTATATAGTCTGGGAGCAGTTAGTACCGAAGGAGCCATCCCCATTGGTTACAGTTGTAGGCCCTAAGTATGAGACTGAGTTTAATCTATAGGATGAGTCTGAGGAAATAAAGATAGAAGATGAGGATCCTAAATAGATACCACTTAACTCAATTGGAGCAGAGATGTTCGATGAAGTTTATGACCGTAACATAGAATTACAAGATAAGGCCGAGGAGTTAGAAGACCAAGTAGCATAGCGTCAGACCGCTCTAGCGCAAAAGGAGTCGATGGTTTAGGATCTCACTACCCGAGTTGCAGAACTTGAATAGAAACTAGATCAGTCAAAATATCAAAGAGGAAAGTTAGTGGCTGAGAGCGAGAATGCATAGGATGACTTGAGGGAGGAATCAGCAAAGCAGGCGAGACCTAAAGATGCATGGTTGAAGTCTTCTAGACGCGTAGATCTTGTTGAAGGTGAGGTTCGATCAAAGAATGCTAGAATGGATGAGATGGGTTACACTTTCCACACAGCAATTGATAGAGCTCAGGATCAAGTCTTCCACTAACATGTATAGTTTAAAGATTATCCTTGGTACATTATGGATCGCAGGACGATGATACGTATCATGGAGCAAGACTGCAATGAAGTTGTGCGACACAGAATGTCTTTGTAGGTCGCGATAAGAAGAATAGTATGATATATATAACTATGAGAGTTAATACGATGTAAATCCCAACTTTTGAAATAAATAATGGGATATGATGATGATGTAATCCTGGAATTTAACTATTACATGATAGATGATGTAATTAGCAGTTATGCTATCATTGTTATGTTTAAAAGCAGAAAATGAATATATATCAGCGTTTATTAGATATGGCATGTGTTATCTAAAAGTGTTTAAGAATGATCTAATAGCGTGAATTCTTAAACAAGAAAATGTCGCCTAGAAGGAGACCACAATGTCAGCAAACCCCTAAGCGATCTACGAACAATAATGAAGCTGAAGCTAATCCAGTGCAGCAATAGGTGAATCTGCAAGTAGGTGCACTTTCGAATCAACCTCAAACTCATGTTTTAACTTTTAAGGACTTCAAGGCTATAGGACCCCCAGAACTTCAAGGGTCTATCAATCCGATCGAAGCTCAAACGTGGATCATGGAGATGGAGAAAGTGTTTAAAGAACGTAGGGTTAATGAAGAGCAAAAGACTGCTTTCGCAACTTTCATGCTGAAGGCAGAAGCAAGTTATTGGTGGAAAGCCAATAAGTGTAGAGGTGTTCAAGGAGTAATTCCATGGGAAAGGTTTAAATAAATGTTCGTCAAAACAAACTTCCCACCTAGCTTACAAAATCATATGGAAGTTCAATTTCTAGAACTCAAGCAGGGAGCGATGACGGTGCCAGAGTATGCTGTGAAATTTAACGAATCAACGAGGTGTACACCATATCAGGTTAACAATGACAAGAGGAAAGTGAGAAGGCTCAGGCAGGGATTAAAGCCATAGTTGTGTAGTCGAGTCTCGATATTTCAACTGAATTCGTTCGCAACAATACTGGAAAAAGAGATTATCGCAGAAGGGGGAAGTGATGCACTGACAAAATACAATCAGGAGCAAAAGAAAAAGAAGAGTGAAAGTGAGAATAAGGTAAGAGGTAGACATGGTGGCAATGCTCAGAAAAGGAAGTGGAACGATAGTATCACCACTGGGAATCAACAGGGAAATCAGAAGAAGAAAATAGAGGCATATATTAACTGCGGGAGGAATCATGTAGGCGTTTATTTAAAGGGAAAGAGGGTATGTTTCAATTATGGTTTGGAGGGACATATCGCAACAAATTGTCCAAGTCCGAAGAAGGGAGAATATTTCACACGTGGATCGAATGAGCACTTGGCTCGGGATTGCTCAAAGAAAGTGGCAGGAGAACCGAGCGGAGGAAGAGGGAACGACAATAGTGGTAAGCTGACCATCACTAGATCAGCATAGTCGAGTCGACCAACCGCTCGAACATTTAATATGACGGTGCAAGATGTTATGCAATCCAAGGATGTGGTGTCAGGTATCATTCGATCAATGATCTAAATGCTTATGTATTATTTGATTTAGGTGCTACTTGTTCATTTATATCTGACGAATTTTCTAGGAAGTTAGATTTTCTTCATGAAGATTTAGATTACCCCATGAATATATAAATTGCGAATAGGGAAGTGATTCCTATTAAGTTTGTACATAGAATTTATCGTGCAGATATTAAGGGTCATATGGTGGATTTAATTCCACTTTGACTTGGGGAGTTTGATGTTATCCTAAGAATGGATTGGTTGTTTAGCCAAGGTGTAATAATTGATTGCCAAAGGAAATGCGTAAATCTTATGACTCTGAAGAAGTCAAAGATTGTATTTGTCGGTAGCAAATCATCTAGACAATCGAGTTGTCTGACGATGATGCAGGCCAAAAGGTTGTTAAGAAAAGCGTGTGCAGGATATTTAGCATGCATAGTCGATACTGGAAAGGCGGGTACAAAACTGGAGGAGATACCGGTTGTTGAAAAAATTTGTGGACTTGTTTTCGGATGATTTTCCAGGACTTTTGCCAGATAGAAAAATTGAATTCGTGGTCGAGTTAGCACTAGGGACTGCCCTTATATCGAAAGCCCCATACCGAATGGCTCTAGTGGAGATGAAGGAGTTCATTATGCAATTGCAAGAATTATTGGATAAGAAGTACATTCAGCCAATCGTATTGTCGTGGGGAGCGCTTATATTGTTAGTTAAGAAAAAGGATGGATTAATGCAACTTTTTATTGATTATATGGAGTTGAATAAGACCACTATCAATAATAGGTATCCGTTGCCAAGGATTGATGATTTATTCGATCAATTGAAAGGAGCAAAATATTTCTCGAAAATAGATATGAGAAGTGGGTACCATTAGTAGAAGGTTAGAAAGGAGGATATTCTGAAGATAGCATTCAGAACTCGATATGGTCATTACGAGTTTCTGTTGATCTCATTTGGTTTAACAAATGCACCTGTAGCGTTTATGGACTTAATGAATAGGGTGTTTAAACCATTTTTGGATAAGTTTATGGTGGTGTTCATCGATGACATATTGGTTTGTTCCAAAACTCAAGAAGAGAATACAGAACATTTGAGAGTGATATTGGAGTCATTAAGGTGAGAGAAATTATACGTAAAATTTTCAAAATGCGAATTTTGGTTGGAGCGTATGAAATTTTTGGGTGTAATTGATAAAGACGAAATTTTGGTAGATCCATCAAAAGTAGAAGCTGTGATGAATTGAGATCAGCCAAAGACACAGTCGAAAGTGAGGAGTTTATTAGGATTGACATGTTTTTATTAACAGTTTATTCAAGATTTTTCCAAAATAGTCACTCCGTTGACTAATTTGACGAGGAAAGCAGTAAAGTTCATCTGGACAGAAAAATGAGAAGAATGTTTCCAAGAATTAAAGAAAAGGTTAAGTATGGCACCCGCATTGTCTCTGCCAGATGATACAGGAAATTTTGTGGTGTATAACGACTCATCACATAAGGGACTAGGTTGTGTGCTTATACAAAATGACAAGGTCATTGTGTATGCATCACGACAGTTAAAAGATTACGAAAAAGAGTATCTGACCTAAGATCCAGAGTTGGCCGCGGTAGTGTTTACCTTGAAGAGTTGGATACACTATCTTTATGGGGAGAGATATGAGATATATACGGACCATAAAAGTCTGAAGTATATCTTCACACAAAAAGATTTAAATATGCATAGTTGATCAAGGACTATGACTATAAAATTCTTTACCATCCGGAGAAACCAAACGTGGTTGTTGATGCCTTAAGTAGGAAGGGTCGTGAGAAGTTATCATTGTTAACTACTCAAGAAGAGCTAATAGCAAAAATGACCAAATTGGAGTTAGAGGTCCGAAAGAGTCGAAGGAAAAGTTATTTCAGATGAAAACCCGTCTAACCTTATTGGACAAAGTAAAGGAAGCGCAACTTTAGGATGAAGAGAGTCAGAAAATAAGTAAAAGAGTGTTTGAAGGGGAGCATGCCAAGGTCAAGATTGATACCTAAGGGTTATTGAGATTTGAAGGCAGAATCTGGGTTTCGCTAGTATTGGAAGTCAGAGATGAAATTTTGCATGAGGCTCATAGTTCAAGATATTTAATTCACCCACGGAGCACGAAAATGTACAAAGACCTTCGACAACATTTTTGGTGGCCGAATATGAAGAGAGAGGTTGCTAAGTGTGTTGCAAAGTACTTAACATATCAGAAAGTCAAAGCAGAACATTAAAGGCCAAGTGGTTTGTTGTAACCATTGAAAATACCAGAATGGAAATAGAAGCATAATACGATGAATTTCGTGGTAGGTCTTCCAACTACTCAGAAATGCTATGATGCGATATGGATTATCGTGGATCGATTGATAAAATCAGCACATTTATTGCCGATCAAAATTAGGTTTAATTTAGATCAATTGGCAAAGTTATATGTCAAAGAGATTGTTTCAAGGAATAGTGCTGCAGTATAGATTGCGTCAGACTGAGATTCGCATTTCACATCAAATTTCTAGAAGAGTTTGCAAGAACTTATGGGAACGAAGTTGAGAATGAGCACAGCGTACCATCTTCAAACCGATATACAGAGTGAAAGGATAATCCAGACATTAAAAGATATGTTGTGAGCTTGTGTCATTAATTTTAAGGGGAATTGGGATGACCATCTACCATTAGTCTAGTTTGCTTATTATAACATCTATCACACGAGTATTGGTGTGACGATTCGAGTTTTCAGAAAATATTAAAATAAGGAATTAAATTAATAAAATTCTTATTATGTGATATGGGATTTCATAAGTGAATTTTTGTTGTGCAGTGTGTAATTTTTATAAATAAATAAATATATTATAATTATATATTTATTTATATAGATTGATGGAAACAATTTTTTAAAAAAAGGGGGAAAAGAAAAATAGTCAAATGTATTATTTTCTTAGTCAAAAATAAAATTATGAAGGAATAATTTATTAAAGGAAGATGGGTTGGATATATTATTATATATCTACTAGTTGAAAATAAAATGTAGGGAAAAATAATTTATTTTATACAGGGTTTTAAAATAAATGGTAAGAGAAAATTATTATTTTATTTGATTTATATTATACTACTTATGTGATAATTGCGGTATAAAGAACGTGTAAAGGTGGCGTGATAAATATATTAAAATATATTTATTACGTAAATAATTACTAAAAGAAAATTATAGTACAATGGAATATATGTTGTGTGGTACCTCCATTAGGAGGTGAACCCGTCAGTTGTTTATTACTGGACTCTAAAGAGTGTTCTCTTGTGAGGCTCAGGAAAGGCACCATTCAGATCCTCTCCAATTGAAAAATGGATGTCTTCATCAAGTAAATTGCAAAAATCTGGGAACCAATTTTAAAAAACCCGTGAGAGTAACCTAAGATAGGTCAGCCTCTGATAAACCAAACGTGCATGTTGTCTCTTCATGCCTTTTTAATTCCCGAATATGCAAATGTCATCCATCTTAAAACTGTCATTTGTATATCTTTCTTATCCTGTCATCAAGTCGACTAACCCCATGTCTTACAGGAAAAGATTAAAAAACAAAACCCAAACCCTAAACTGATGCATAACATATCATGCATCCATATCATCTTCCAATATCAAGACTAAACTAGATAAAGGTTTTGTGCAGATTGGTCCTAACTCGATCCCAAGCCAAGAAGGCAGGATCACTGTAAGACCCCAAATTTTATGAAATAAAAGTATTCAATTTTTCTATTTAGTAAATGGTTAAATTGATAAAAAGTTAAAGTTAAGGGTGATATATGAATATTTTTCAAAATAAGCAAGTGGTTATAAAATATTCATTTTGTCGGGGAATATTTGTTTGGTCGTGGAATATTCTTTCTGTCGGAGAATATTCGTACGACGGCGTAGCTATTTGTGGGCCCCATAACAGAAAGCGATTGGATGAAGAAAACGACAAAATTGAGTTTTTATAAATAACGGCGTAGTTGTTACCGTTAACACTGTTGGAATACCTGGAGGTTAAAATACAGTAATACGCGTAGTTGCACAGTAGCACACGGTATTGCACAATATTTTTTCAATTATTGAAGGCACTACTCAATAATTGTTACAGTAGTTACTGTTCAATATTTTATTTTATTGATTCAATAATTGTTGCGTTGATATTTTATATTATTGTTGTTTCAATAATTGTTGCTGCACAGTATTTTCCATTATCAGATCAATAATTCATATTATTTAAATAATATTATTAGATAGCATTATTGGTAATGTCTAGAAAGTTCTGTCTAAGGAGAGGTTTGGTCATCTAATTGCGCGCCGGTAAGGAGAAATCCTTATCGGAAAGCCCCCTCTTTCCTGGGAACTGCCTGGTTGTCATTATTGTGATTCTGTAATATTATTTGTAAATAATTAATTATTAATTCATATGATAAGAAAATATTTATTTTATGTGGATATAAATGTTGGATATATTTATTGTGGTTAAAAATGAAGGAGTTAATGTTGAGGTGTTTTATCAGTATTTTTATCGGAATGGAGGTATTAAAAATCAAATCAGGGTTTTTGAGAAATATTGCGGGGGTTATAATTTTTAATCCGACCGTTGGATCGTGGTAATTTTTTTATATGTTATTCATATATAAGTTGAGTATATGTCAACAAATTTTGAACCGTTGAAAATGAACGTATGATTTGTTATGAATTTTACGAGATGACTGGTTCAGAAATTATTGAATTTTCGGAGTTAATCATTTTGGTGGAAAATTCTAGAATTGGTGGGCCCCACTCTTGATTGATAAAGAAATTTGCTGAGATTTTTATTCAAATGTGGTGGGTGGGAATAGTAGCAGGTAAAGCCATCAGGTTGCAGGTTAAGTCTGCTTCGGCGTGCTAACATTTTCCTATAAATAGAGGGCTAAGTTAGAATTAAAAATCACACCAGAATTCATAAGTTTTCTCTCTTTCTCTCTCTAGATTATTTAGTGTATTTTGTGAGTATTTAGGAGTTGATATTCATCAGTGCAAGTTTCCTTCAGCGTTATATCCGATATCTAGTCAGAAGTGCTGCTCTTTTGAGGTAAGGGATAGTAAAGGATTTTAAGGGTTGTTATGATTTTCAGTTTCATAATTTTTCTGAACTTCAAAAATTCTGGAAAAATTTGAAATGATTAACTGATGAGTTTTCTTGATTGTGTCCAAAAAAGGCGATTTTTGGATGTATAGATTATAAGTTATGAATTTTATGAGAAAGTACTTTTTTAAAAGTAACCGCTTATAACTCCTTGTGGTTAACTCCAAAATTGATGAAATTTTTATTAGAAGTATATCTATATAATATTAGTGTACTATGTGAATTTCGGAATTCTTGGATAAAATTACAATTTATGATAAATGTCTAAATATTCGGCTGTTTTGGCCATATGAAAAATAGTAAATGAGTTTTAAAAATTCTGAGAAAAATATATATTCAATATGGGACTATATACTGCTAAATCCCAAAAAAAGAAATATTTTTGGAACTGATTTGGTATTTTTCATGAAAATAGACTAGTTATGAGTAAATAAATTAAATATGTTATCTGAAGTAAGAAAATTGGAAAATAGGATTTTATGGCTTAAGAATCCTATATGTGGTATATGCAGATTTTTGATGAGGGTTTTGGTTATTGGTAATGAAATCTTATGAGTTTGGCATTTTAGGATGATTAAATACATTATTTAGTAAAGTGCAAATAATTAAAATAAATTGTTTATAAGCTTCAGAAATATTATTATTTCAATATCATTATACCGAAATTTTGGTATGAATTTTATTGTAGAATTTTTACCTTTTTGTGTGGGGTTTACTATTTATGAGTTACTATTCACGAGTTACTATTCATGAGTTACTATTCACGAAGTTACTATTCATGGATTACTATTCACGAGTTACTATTCATGACAAAATTAGTTTCTTTTTCTAACCAAATTATAGTTGATTTATGAATATTACTCTTGAGATTAAATCTAGATGTTTTGATTATATTGATTTTACTATCATATATAACATTTTTATAACCCTGATGCTGAATTTCTCTTTCACTTAAGTGTAAAGATGGGTAAATTATTGGTATGATCGTGACTGAAGAATATCTTTGGCCTATAGTGCAAAGATGAATTGTTGACTGGTATGATCATGACCATTGAATTTATAATTGAATATCTTTAGCTTAAGTGCAAAGGTGAAATGATCAACATGGTTATAATTATTGTTTATATAAATTTTGAAATGATTATATATTTCTTTGAGATATTAATATATTTGGCCTGTAGTGCAAATATGGACTGTTGATGAATATATTTGGCCTATAGTGCAAATATGAATTGTTGATGAATATCTTTGGCCCGTAGTGTAAAGATGACCAGTGGTTGAATATCTTTGGCCAGTAGTGCAAAGATGAACAGGTGTTGAGATAAACATGACCAACTGGTGATACAAATGAATATCCTTGGCCGTAGTGCAAAGATGAAGTTATTAGTATGATTTTGAACAAGAAATGTGATTTGGTGTAACCATGATCTTTGATGTTTCAGGTAAAGATAGGTGATAAAAATTATCTTCGTCTTGGATGCGAAGAAAAATTTAAAATCACAATTATGATTATGAGTTATTCATATGATTGTGGAAAGAAACTGTTGAGTGATGTTACAGGGATAAAACATTATTAGTAGATTTTTAACATGGAGAAGGTAATAGACTTTATGGTCTATTTTGACTCTTCTAATGGATTACTCGTTCCACTGCAACTATGGTTGAAAATTTTTATCATCTACCATATGTTCTAAATCTCTGATTTAATTTTGTTGAAGGCTATTGATAATTTATTTATCTTTAGTCATGGTATTCTTTACTGGGCTAGTTGTGCTCACCCTTCTGTTTCACAATTCCTTTCAGGTAATAAGAGTGTAGTTGGGTCGAGCGGGGGTAACAGGGGAATAGAACAGTGGTCATCATTTAGTAGTTATATTTGGTGAATCATCTAGGATGAAGCGAACCCAACGTTGGAAGGGTGTTTTGCCACTATCATATTAGATGTCTAATGACATACAACCTCGTGTCATCATAAGACATGATTGTGCTCATCCACTTGCTGAGTATATTTACGAGCACTACCTATATAATCTTGGTATTTGTTTGAAGTATAATTCTCAATTATAGTCAGTGGAGATAATGATAAGTCAAGAGAAGACTCACCATTGGGAAGAATATGATAGTAATCTTCTCGTTTTTCTTTGGGGTATATTGGGTCAACCAAGAATAATTCTGTGGTCATTTGATATCTATCACAACCTAGAAGCATGGCCTCCCATGTACAAAGGTTTCCTTGAGCACTTCCCAAAGATTCTAATTTTTAAAACAGTTTTTGACTATACCTTTATGTAAGGTGTCATTGTGAGGTGCTGTCTACGGTTGGGATATGAGTCATATTTGGTATATATTTTTATCCAAACTCACAACATATGTGTTGTTATATTTTATACGATAATTGTTGTAATAAAGTTGTAGTTATTGTCTGTACCATGTATTTGGCGGCTCAGAATGGGTTGGATGGAATGGACCTATTTTGGGGTCGTTACATTTTGGTATCAGAGCTTAGGGATATGGTCTCTGGCGGAGATCGGGGAATATAACTAGGAGGGGAGAGATGAGTAAATCCTTCGCTAGTGTGTCCTACCTAAGCTTATTTGTTGGTCAGTCATAATATCGGGATATTATGTGATATGTTAATTTGTTCAATTAACCCTTGTTTTGAAGCTGTATTCTAGAATGATATCTGAAATACATGAGATGAGCAATGGAAAAATCATGATGACAGGGAAGATGGAATCTGAAAGGAAAGCAAGATATTCTCAACTTTTTGAATTACCAGGTACGTAAATTTCGAGGACGAAATTTTATAAGGAGGGGAGATTGTAAGACCCCAAATTTTATGAAATAAAATTATTCAATTTTTCTATTTAGTAAATGGTTAAATTGATAAAAAGTTAAAGTTAAGGGTGATATATGAATATTTTTCAAAATAAGCAAGTGGTTATAAAATATTCATTTTATCGGGGAATATTCGTTTGGTCGTGGAATATTCTTTCTGTCGGGAAATATTCGTACGACGGCGCAGCTATTTGTGGGCCCCATAACGGAAAGCGATTGGATGAAGAAAATGACAAAATTGAGTTTTTATAAATAACGGCGTAGTTGTTACCGTTAACACTGTTGGAATACCTGGAAGTTAAAATACAGTAATACGCGTAGTTGCACAGTAGCACACGGTATTGCACAGTATTTTTTCAATTATTGAAGGCACTACTCAATAATTGTTTCAGTAGTTACTGTACAATATTTTATTTTATTGATTCAATAATTGCTGCGTTGATATTTTATATTATTGTTGTTTCAATAATTGTTGCTGCACAATATTTTCCATTATCAGATCAATAATTTATATTATTTAAATAATATTATTTGTAAGACCCCAATTTTTATAAATAAAGATAAATTTTCTATAAATATTATTTTTAAATATTATGGAGTTAATTTGATATAATGTTATAGTTGTAGGTAATATTTATAAATTTTGTAAAGTACGCAAGTTGTTATATAATATTCGATTGGTCAGGGAATATTCATTTTAACAGGAAATATTCGTACAACGGCACAATCATTGGTGGACCCCACAACAGAATTATTATCGGATTGAGAAAACGACAAAAATATTTTATTAAAAATAACGGCGAAAGTTTTACCATTGATACTGTTGAACTACTCGGTGGTAAAAGTACAGTAATACGTGTGGTTGCATAGTAGCACACGGTATTGATTATTAATGCTTGTGTGAGAAGTCACTCAGTTTGATTCAATTATTGTCAGTTAATAATATGAATTATTTAGCGATAATGATGTTTTGTTTTATTCGTATTATTAACATAATAAAACAGAAACATCTTTTTATATAAAACGGAATACTTTATTAAAGTTATTCTATAAATAGAATATATTATATTTTATTTAAAAGATTTTTCTTTAAATATGGACCGTCAGATTAAAGTAATCAATCTGGACCGTTCATGGATTAGTTACTATGCATTCTATTTTTTTATAAATAGCAGCTCATTCCTTCATTATTTCTTACAAATTTACTGAACTCTAGAGAGAGAAACTATAGAGAGAAACTATAGAGAGAGAGAAGAAGAGTATTCTGCTACTTAACTACTTCCTTATTTCAGCTCTTCTTTAAAACGGTAAGGGGTGTTATTCTTTCTCATTCATGAAGAGAACTGTTGTTATTCCATTTCTTATTATTCTGTTGGAATAACCTGTATACGCGGTCTACCCTATACTTGGTGACATTCTTCTATTATTCTGTTGGAACATCCTGTCTGTGTGTTTTACACCGGACCTAGTTCCGTTATTATTATTATTCTGTTGGAACATCCTGTCTGTGTGTTTTACACCGGACCTGGTTCCGTCTTTATTATTATTCTGTTGGAACATCCTGTCTGTGTGTTTTACACCGGACCTGGTTCCGTCTTTATTATTATTCTGTTGGAATATCCTATCTGTGCTTTTTACGCCGGACCTGGTTCCATTATTTATTATTCTGTGGGAATAACCTGTCTGTGCGGTCTATCACATGCATAGTGATTTCTTTTGTTATTCCATTCTTTATTATACTCAGTTGGTTAAGTTTTGACTTCTATACTCCATGAAATTTGTGGAATATCCTTGATAATTGCGTTTCATCCAGTATCTTTTCATGAAAATATTCTTCTAAGCATTCTTGAATTTTACTCCACAAAGCAGTACCATGTTGACAATTTGGACGTTGTTAATTCTTGGATAAATTAATTCTTGAACTTGTTTTATTGAATTCTTATATCATTGTCATCATCCTCATGTTTATAAAATGTTAAAAGTCATCTGTGGCCTGTAATGCATAGAGGGACTTGGTATGATTATGACCAGGGATTATTCGGTATAATCATGACCGTAATGTTACAAATGATGTGGTAAAAGTCCTCATTGGCCCGTAGTGCGTTGATGGACAGTTGTTGGCATGATTATGACCATTAATGAATACACGAATATCCTTGGCCGTAGTGCAGGGGTGATTCGATGATGTGGATTATTTTATTAAGCTGAGTCCCAGCGATCATAGTGTTGAAAAACCTTTTAAATCATAAAAGATAGTAGAGTTTATTTTCTACTTGACTCTTTTAATGGATTGCTTGTTCCGCTGCAGTTAAACTTGATGTCTATTATATTTTATCAGTTTAACATTGTTGAAGGCTAATGATAATTTATTCTGCATTATCTTAGTCATAATATTTCTTACTGGGCTAGTTGAGCTCACCCTTTCTTTCACTGTTCTCTTCAGGAAATGAGAACGTAGCTGGGGCAAGTCGGGGAACGGAGTGATGGTTCGAATGATAGTATTAGTTAGTAGTCCTCACTATTCTATGTAATAATATATGTAATGTGGACTCCTTTTGAGTATGAATACTCTCTAGAAGATAATATTTGTATTCAAACTCATAGTTTATGTTTTGTCGTATTGTATACGACAGTTGTATTAGTAAGTTGTATTTGTATTCTGTACTATGTATCTGACGACCCTAGATGGGTGATGTATACCTAATTTTGGGGGCGTCACAGTTGGTATCAGAGCTTAGGGATATGATCCCTGGCTAAGATGTGAGAATAGAACTAGGAGGGGAGAGACGGGGAATTCCTTCGCTAGTATGACCTACCTAAGTTTATTTGTATGGTATTTAATTGGTCGGTCATAATATAAGGATAATATATGACATATCAATTAACTTTTATTTTGTGGCAGTATCTGAAAATGGCATCTGAGAATGTTGAGAATAGCAATGGAGCACAGGCGACTGTTGATTCACCACATATCAATAATCAGGATAATGTGCATCAGGAAGGTGACAATCCTCATGCAAACAACAACACTGACCAGATGATGAATGATGAAATGTTCAGAAACTTTATGCAGTTCATGCAACAGCAGGCGAGAGCGGCTCCTGTCCAAAATATAGGTGGAAACACTGAAAACTCTCGGACGGTCACCGCTAAACAGTTCAAGGAGCTGGGACCACCAGAGTTTAAGGGAGAGCCAAAATAACTTATAGCGGAAACATGGATAAAGCAGATTACCAAGATATTTGATGTCTTGGGATGCTCCGAGGAGCAAAAGGTTCCCTTTGCCGCCTTTATGTTGCGAGGAGAGGCAGATTACTGGTGGGAATCGATTAAGCGTACTCAACCTGCCGCACTGAAGATGTCTTGGGAGAAGTTCCAAGAGCTATTCAATGACAAATACTTTCTCGAAAGTGTTCGTCACATGAAGGAGGTGAAGTTCATCAAATTGGAGCAGAATAATATGACCGTGTCGCAGTATGAGGCTAAATTTGCTGAGTTGTCCCGGTTTGCGTCCCACTTGGTGGATAATGAAGAGCGAATAACGCGAATATTTTTACGAGGTTTGAAACCTGAGATACGTCAACATCTTATTTCTCATAAACTGTGTTTGTATTCAGATGTTGTGAATATGGCTCAGTTAGTGGAGCGCGATAACGAGTCAACGCAACCAAAAGAGAGCAGTCGGTAAAATGATAATACCAGTGAGAGCAGTCATTGAAGCGGTGACAACAAGCATGGAGGGAATAAACAGGCCAGAAATGGTAACCACTTCGGTGGTAATCAGGGCTAAAATAATAAGAATGATCATTTTAAGAAGATGAGTTTCAACAATGATGGAAAGACGTCAGCACCAGCACCCGTTGTTAAGGAAGGAGAACGACCACCTATCATATATTTTAAATGCGGAGGGGAGGGGCACATCAGTCTAAACTGCGCGATGCCGTCTAAAGCATGTTATAATTGTGGAAGAGAAAGTCATTTAGCTCGATTTTGTCGTTTACCAAAAACAAGTTCAGCCAAGATAGAGACACCAAAGGCCGTCCTAGAAAAGTCAAAACCGGTAGTGCAAGGGAGACCATTTATTGTGACCTCCCAGAAAGCAAGGAACCCGAATGAGGTCATCACGGGTAAGCTTATCATAAACTCTAACGAAGTCTATACTTTATTGGATACCGGTCCTACCCATTCTTTTATTTCTTCTACTTGCGCTCATCGATTAAATTTGACTCCGGAGAAATTAGACTTTGATTTATCTGTTGAAACTCCACTGGGAGAAACCTTCATTACATCCACGGTTTATAAGTCTTGTTTGGTTAAAGTTGGTACCCACACATTACCTGTCGATCTGATTTCATTAAAAATACTTGCATTTAACGTGATTCTAGGGATTGATTGGTTAACTACTCATCATGCAAAAATTGATTATTTTCGTAAGGTTGTTAGCTTTCATATTCCTAATCGACCTATTATGCGAATTCAAGCAACCAAACCATTAAAATCAATTGCTGTCATCTCAAGCCATAAAGCTATTCGTTTATTGAAAAACGGATGCCAAGCTTTCTTAGCTCATGTCACGGATCTAAACAAAAATACACCAGTTTTGAATGATATTTCTATTATTAATAAATTCCCTGACGTATTCCCTGAAGAACTTCCTGGCCTACCCCCAGAGCGTGAAATTGAATTTTGTATTGACCTTGAACCCGGTACAAAACCCATTTCCAAAGCCCCATATCGAATGGCTCCTATTGAACTTCAGGAGTTAAAGATCCAACTGCAGGAATTGTTAGACATTGGCTTTATTCGTTCTAGTACTTCTCCTTGGGGTGCTCCTGTGCTATTCGTGAAGAAGAAAGACAGAAGTATGCGACTTTGTATTGATTATTGGGAGTTGAATCATGTCACCATCAAAAACAGGTACCCATTGCCACGTATTGATGACCTGTTTGACCTGTTGCAAGGAGCACAATTCTTTTTAAAGATCGATCTTCGTTCTGGATATCATCAGCTGAAGGTTAGAACTGAGGATATTCCAAAGACGGCTTTTAGAACTCGGTACGGGCATTATGAATTCCTAGTCATGTCCTTTAGATTGACTAATGCTCCTGCTGCCTTCATGGATATGATGAACCGGGTATTCAAGGAATATTTGGATCATTTTGTGGTCGTCTATATTGATGACATCCTTATTTATTCCAAAAGCCGTGAAGATCATGAGCAACACTTGAGGTTGGTACTGCAAAAGCTTCGTGAATACAAGCTTTATGCCAAGTTAAAGAAATGCGAGTTCTGGCTGGAGGAGGTAGCATTCCTTGGGCACGTAGTATCAAGTCGAGGAATATCGGTTGACCCGGCAAAGATTGAAGCTATTCAAAGCTGGGAGCAACCTAAATCAGTGACCGAAGTACGTAGCTTTCTTGGTTTAGCTGGTTATTATCGGAGATTCGTGGAAGGATTTTCTCGAATCGCTACTCCATTAACTCAGCTGACTCGGAAAGATATAAAGTTCGGTTGGAGCGAAGAATGTGAGCAGAGTTTTTAAGAACTCAAGAAGAGACTCATTTCAGCACCTGTTCTAACAATACCATCTGGCTCGGAGGGATTTATCATCTATAGTGATGCTTCGAGCAAAGGGTTGGGATGCGTTCTCATGCAACATGAAAAAGTCATAGCCTATGCATCAAGACAACTCAAAGAATATGAGAGGAATTATCCTACTCATGATCTAGAGTTGGTAGCTGTTGTCTTTGCACTTAAAATTTGGAGGCATTACTTGTATGGGGAGAAGGTGGAGATCTTTACGGATCATAAAAGCCACAAATATTTCTTCACTCAAAAGGAACTCAACATGCGACAACGACGTTGGCTTGTTATTCCATTTCTTATTATTCTGTTGGAATAACCTGTATACGCGGTCTACCCTATACTTGGTGACATTCTTCTATTATTTTGTTGGAACATCCTGTCTATGTGTTTTACACCGGACCTAGTTCCGTATTTATTATTATTCTGTTGGAACATCCTGTCTGTGTGTTTTACACCGAACCTGGTTCCGTCTTTATTATTATTCTGTTGGAACATCATGTCTGTGTGTTTTACACCGGACCTAGTTCCGTCTTTATTATTATTCTGTTGGAATATCCTGTCTATGCGTTTTACGCCGGACCTGGTTCCATTATTTATTATTCTGTGGGAATAACCTGTCTGTGCAGTCTATCGCATGCATGGTGATTTCTTTTGTTATTCCATTCTTTATTATACTCAATTGGTTAAGTTTTGACTTCTATACTCCATGAAATTTGTGGAATATCATTGATAATTGCGTTTCATCCAGTATCTTTTCATGAAAATATTCTTCTAAGCATTCTTGAATTTTACTCCACAAAGCAGTATCATGTTGACAATTTGGACGTTGTTAATTCTTGGATAAATTAATTCTTGAACTTGTTTTATTGAATTCTTATATCATTGTCATCATTCTCATGTTTATAAAATGTTAAAAGTCATATGTGGCCTGTAGTGCATAGACGGACTTGGTATGATTATGACCAGGGATTATTCGGTATAATCATGACCGTAATGTTACAAATGATGTGGTAAAAGTCCTCATTGGCCCGTAGTGCGTTGATGGACAGTTGTTAGCTTGATCATGACCATTAATGAATACACGAATATCCTTGGCCGTAGTGCAGGGGTGATTCGATGATGTGGATTATTTTATTAAGCCGAGTCCCAGCGATCACAGTGTTGAAAAACCTTTTAAATCATAAAAGATAGTAGAGTTTATTTTCTACTTGACTCTTTTAATGGATTGCTTGTTCCGCTGCAGTTAAACTTGATGTCTATTATATTTTATCAGTTTAACACTGTTGAAGGCTAATGATAATTTATTCTGCATTATCTTAGTCATAATATTTCTTACTGGGCTAGTTGAGCTCACCATTTCTTTCACTGTTCTCTTCAGGAAATGAGAATGTAGCTGGGGCAAGTCGGGGAACGGAGTGATGGTTCGAATGATAGTATTAGTTAGTAGTCCTCACTATTCTATGTAATAATAAATGTAATGAGGACTCCTTTTGAGTATCAATACTCTCTAGAAGATAATATTTATAATCAAACTCACAGTTTATGTTTTGTCGTATTGTATACGACAGCTGTATTAGTAAGTTGTATTTGTATTCTGTACTATGTATCTGGCGACCCAAGATGGGTGATGTATACCTAATTTTGGGGGTGTCACATTATTAAATAGCATTATTGGCAATGTCTAGAAAGTTCTGTCTAAGGAGAGGTTTGGTCATCTAATTGCGCGCCAGTAAGTAGAAATCCTTATCGGAAAGCCCCCTCTTTCCTGGGAACTGCCTGGTTGTCATTATTGTGATTCTGTAATATTATTTGTGAATAATTAATTATTGATTCATATGATAAGAAAATATTTATTTTATGTGGATATAAATGTTGGATATATTTATTGTGGTTAAAAATGAAGGAGTTAATGTTGAGGTGTTTTATTAGTATTTTTATCGGAATGGAGGTATTAAAAATCAAATCAGGGTTTTTGAGAAATATTGCGGAGGGTATAATTTTTAATCCGATCGTTGGATCGTGGTAATTTTTGGATATGTTATTCATATATAAGTTGAGTATATGTCCCCAAATTTTGAACCGTTAAAAATGAACGTATGATTTGTTATGAATTTTACGAGATGACTGGTTTAGAAATTATTAAATTTTCGGAGTTAATCATTTTGGTAGAAAATTTTAGAATTGGTGGGCCCCACTCTTGTTTGGTGAAGAAATGTGCTGAGATTTTTATTCAAATGTGGTGGGTGGGAATAGTAGCAGGTAAAGCCACCAGGTTGCAGGTTAAGTCTGCTTCGGCGTGCTAACATTTTCCTATAAATAGAGGGCTAAGTTAGAATTAAAAATCACACCAGAATTCATAAGTTTTATCTCTTTTTCTCTCTAGATTATTTAGTGTATTTTGTGAGTATTTAGATACTTGGTGAGTTGATCTTCATCAGTGCAAGTTTCTTTCAGCGTTATATCCGATATCCAGTCAGAAGTGCTGCTCTTTTGAGGTAAGGGATAGTAAAGGATTTTAAGGGTTGTTATGATTTTCAGTTTCGTAATTTTTCTGAACTTCAAAAATTCTAGAAAAATTTGAAATGATTAACTGATGAGTTTTCTTGATTGTGTCCAAAAATGGCGATTTTTGGATGTATAGATTATGAGTTATGAATTTTATGAGAAAAGACTATTTTAAAAGTAACCGCTTATAACTCCTTGTGGTTAACTCCAAAATTGATAAAATTTTTATTGGAAGTATATCTATATAATATCAGTGTACTATGTGACTTTCGGAATTTTTGGATAAAATTACAATTTACGATAAATGTCTAAATATTCGGCTGTTTTGGCCATATGAAAAATAGTAAATGAGTTTTAAAAATTCTGAGAAAAATATATGTTCAATATGGGACTATATACTGCTAAATCCCAAAAAAAAAGAAATATTTTTGGAACTGATTTGGTATTTTTCATGAAAATAGACTAGTTATGAGTAAATGAATTAAATATGTTATGTGAAGTAAGAAAATTGGAAAATAAGTTTTTATGGCTTAAGAATCCTATATGAGATATATGCAGATTTTTGATGAGGGTTTTAGTTATTGGTAATGAAATCTTATGAGTTTAACATTTTAGGATGATTAAATGCATTATTTAGTAAAGTGTAAACAATTAAAATAAATTGTTTATAAGCTTAAGAAATATTATTCTTTCAATATCATTATACCGAAATATTGGTATAAATTTTATTGTAGAATTTTTACCTTTTTGTGTCGGGTTTACTATTTACGAGTTACTATTCACGAGTTACTATTCATGAGTTACTATTCACGAAGTTACTATTCATGGATTACTATTCACGAGTTACTATTCATGACAAAATTGGTTTCTTTTTCTAACCAAATTATAGTTGATTTATGAATATTACTCTTGAGATTAAATCTAGATGTTTTTATAATTATTGATTTTACTATCATATATAACATTTTTATAACCCTGATGTTGAATTTCTCTTTCACTTGAGTGTAAAGATGGGTAAATTATTGGTATGATCGTGACTGAGGAATATCTTTGGCCTGTAGTGCAAAGATGAATTGTTGACTGGTATGATCATGACCATTGAATTTATAATTGAATATCTTTAGCTTAAGTGCAAAGGTGAAATGATCAACATGGTTATAATTATTGTTTATATAAATTTTGAAATGATTATATATTTCTTTGAGATATTAATATATTTGGCCTGTAGTGCAAATATGAATTGTTGATGAATATATTTGGCCTGTAGTGCAAATATGAATTGTTGATGAATATCTTTGGCCCGTAGTGCAAAGATAACCAGTGGTTGAATATCTTTGGCCAGTAGTGCAAAGATGAACAGGTGTTGAGATTAACATGACCAACTGGTGATACAAATGAATATCTTTGGCCGTAGTGCAAAGATGAAGTTATTAGTATGATTATGAACAGGAAATGTGATTTGGTGTAACCATGATCTTTGATGTTTCAGGTAAAGATAGGTGCTAAAAATTATCTTCGTCCTGGATGCGAAGAAAAATTTAGAATCACAATTATGATTATGAGTTATTCATATGATTGTGGAAATGAACTGTTAAGTGATGTTACAGGGATAAAACATTGTTGGTGGATTTTTAACATGGAGAAGATAATAGACTTTATGGTCTATTTTGACTCTTCTAATGGATTACTCGTTCCGCTGCAACTATGGTTGAAATTTTTTATCATCTACCATATGTTCTAAATCTCTGATTTAATTCTGTTGAAGGCTATTAATAATTTATTTATCTTTAGTCATGATATTTTTTACTGGGCTAGTTGTGCTCACCCTTCTGTTTCACAATTCCTTTCAGGTAATAAGAGTGTAGCTGGGTCGAGCGGGGGTAACAGGGGAATAGAACGGTGTTCATCATTTAGTAGTTATATTTGGTGAATCATCTAGGGTGAAGCGAACCCAACGTTAGAAGGGTGTTTTGCCACTATCGTACAAGATGTCTAATGACATACAACCTCGTGTCATCATAAGACAGGATTGTGCTCATCCACTTACTGAGTCTATTTACGAGCACTACCTATATAATCTTGGTGTTTGTTTGAAGTATAATTCTCAATTAGAGACGGTGGAGATAATGATAAGTCAAGAGAAGACTCACCATTGGGAAGGATATGATAGTAATCTTCTCATTTTTCTTTGGGGTATATTGGGTCAACCAAGGATTATTCTGTGGTCATTTGATATCTATCACAACCTAGAAGCATGGCCTCCCATGTACAAAGGTTTCCTTGAGCACTTCCCAAAGATTCTAATTTCTAAAACAGTTTTTGACTATACCTTTATGTAAGGTGTCATTGTGAGGTGCTGTCCACGGTTGGGATATGAGTCACATTTGGTATATATTTGTATCCAAACTCACAGCATATGTGTTGTTGTATTTTATACGACAATTATTGTAATAAAGTTGTAGTTATTTTCTGTACCATGTATTTGGCGACTCAGAATGGGTTGAATGGAATGGACCTATTTTGGGGTCGTTACAATCACTTCCATCTAAAATGGTAGAAAGTAGTTCATCAGAACCTATGCCTGTTTCTCGAGGAGAGTTTGAGGAATTTATAAGGCAAATGGCTGAGATGATCGTACTGTTAAGAAAATAGTGTAAAGTCACGCAGGAGCCTAAGATAATTGGTGGTACCGATCTTGTAACCATTAGTCTTCTTCCATTTGAGCGTCTATCAACACTCTCAAGGATTCCATTTCTACCTCTATGGGGAGCACTGCCTCCATGTCATAGGTTAATGAGTAGGGGGTTGCCCCAGTGGAAGTGTGCATTAATTACGTTACACGATTAAATTACCTAAATCATCCGATTATTAAATCCATTAGAGTTGTTAACAGGAATTCATAATTATTTATAAGCCCTTTTCTCAAGGATTAAATAAAAATATTCAATTCAGTTAATCTTGTTATATCCCTATGCAAAATAAGAGAATTAAATCCATTAAGTTCCAATTCCCACAAGTTACATGTCGTGAAAAGAGATATTCTTATTCAATACGCAACCCTAGTTATTTAACCCGAGAAAATAACTAAGAATACATGTTATCATATTCAGATCTAACTCTAGATTGCATCTCCCGAATTCATCTAAAGTATCCCACTAATTGTTGGCCAAATAATTAATCAATAAACACAAAACATGATAGACAACTCCATATGAATAAATAATTGGAATTAAATAAATAATCAATCCATGAATATAAAAAAATCAATTGTAGCCTTAAATTATAACTTAGTTCATGCTAGAAATTAAAACAAAAAATCTTAAATAAGTCATCATCATAGAATTAAAAAAATGAGATAAGAAGTAAAGAAAAACTCAGAAAGATCTTTTTTAGCCTTCAAGTCTCTTTCTTGTTATCCTTGTGAAGCTCTTCAAAACTCAAATCTCCAATTTCCAGCTATCTCCTTCATCGTATGTGTGTCTTTTTGATGAAAAGCCTTCTCCTTTATATACTAGGAGTCCCTACCAAGTTCAACTTATTTAGAATCCACATCATTCTAGGAATTTGTATCAAGACCCCAACTAACAAAAAATCTGACCAAGCTTCTCTGACCCCCAACGCCTCGGTACTGGGTTTAGTACTAATAGTAGCGCCTCGGTGATGGTAAGTGCAGAATTACCACTTTGCCCATTCCTTTTCCAAAAATTCCCGATTTCCCTTTATGTTGCATTTACCTACAAAATAACATGCAAACAAAGAAAATGCCCTAAATAACATAAAATTAACAATATACTTAGTCCAAAAGTACATGATTTATGGGTTTATTACACACTCATCAGCAGTCCTTCAACCAAGCGATGTTATGCATGGTAATAGTAATTTGTTGAATCCATGCAATGCTGCTCATGGCTATAGGCGCTGTTGCGGAACCACATGACAAAAATCGTACTAAAACTTGTAAGCTATTTTTCTATTTGATAAATAATGAATCTCAATTTTGTCTCTTCATGAAAGCTGTAGCCCTGAAAATGTAGATGAATTTAGGCTTTTAAATCACCTGATTTGGACTTCGGAAGCTCAAGTTTTGACCCTTTGAAGTGTATTGGTCCAGACAGGAATTCAATCCAAGTAGGGTGATTAGATATTTGTGGTAAAAATGTCATAACTTTTGATTCGAGAAGACTTACTGAACATCCCATATATCAAATCAAAACTCTCAATGACCCCTACTATAAAATTCAAGTTTCAAGTCAAGAACACATATCAACCTTAGCGTTAAAAGTCTCCCAATTAGCTCTTCTTGCATTTGCTTGCTTACATTTCCTTTCTTGCCTTTGCTTGTATGTTTTCTTTTATTTCTCTTGCTTGTACATAGCCATTCTTGCCAAAATCGTGTCACATGCCAATGCATGACGCACATGGACGCACATCAAGCCAATTTGTCGCACACCAAGCTAATTCGTCGCACACCAATGCATAGTCTACCTAGCTTGTGACTGTTTTGCTCCATTTTGGCACGAATTCATCTAATTTACTTGTATTTTCATATATTTATTCTATTTCCCCTTTTCCTACACAAAAATATAAAAACACATAAAAATGAACAGAAAATACTTAAGAACTCATAATTTTATCAAGTTAAAAGTACTACATTGTGGTATAAAATCCACTCATCACCTATTGCTGATCTCTCAGGGGTTTTTTTTTCTTCCTAGGATAAAAATTAATTCTCTTTGGATATGTTTAAACTGAATAAGGACTGGGTGGCTATTTGGGGAAGTGTTTTAAGAAAGAATGTTTATGTTGTAGTCATCAATGTACGCCCTTTCTAATAGTATGGAAAATTATACAAGTATGGAAGCAATTATATAAGTTAATTCAAGAATGTAGCATTTTGATAAGTAGGTTTTATACCTACTTATTGGCTATTTACTTGCTAGAACTATAGCTTAACTTTAAGTGTTTTAGTTACTTTTTATGCATTTTTATCTTCATTTTGTAGATTGCATGGAGGAATCTCTTTTCATAGCATCATGGATGGAAATGGTATGTGAGCAAGCATTGTGGTGAGGCAAAGATGGAGATGGCATATAACATTGAGCATGACAGGTGGAAGTGGCATGGAAGTGAAAAGAAGAAAGGGATTAAAGCTAACAGCATCAACTTAAGCAACTAAGAGAGCATCAGCAGAGAACCATCAAGCATTCTGTAGGAAATCACAGCAGCGCGGCCGTGCCCCTATGAAGCTTTGACATGGCGCGCCCGCACCCCATTATGCATACAAGATGGCGCGGTTGCGCCATAGGAATTCTGACCACATTTGACTTTTCATTAAAATTTCTATTTACGTGTATTTCCTTTAAAGGGTGTATTAGGATGTTATATACTTACACTTGAATCATTTTTTTACTATTCTAGGGTTTTAAAAAGGCATATAGAGTATAGAGCTTTCTCTTCTACTTTTTGGGCTCTCTTTTGCCTCTTTGTTAGATTTTGATAATTAGGGTTTTGATTTGGATGATTTGGGGATATTGATTCAGTTTTGAAGATCTGGATTGGATAAAGAATTATCAGATTTGCATTTTCTCATCTCTTGGTTCTCTTTGTTCTCATTTCATAATCTCATGCTTGAACAAATTACCATAATGGTGATTGCTTTAGTGATGAACTAATCTCTATTAAGGGATTCTAATGGATCTTATTGTTTAGTTCAGATTTCTATGACTCTTTATTAGTTGTGAATGATTATGTATGGATTGCCTAGTATGGGTGCTTTAACTATTTAGATACTTGATCACCATCTACCATATTAATTTGTATGAACTTGGAAAACGAAGTACAAATTCATATTTACCCATATTAGCATGTGTTCATGACTTTTACATGTGATAGATTTCATGATTCATAATTCGGATAGACATATACCGTACTACCGCGTGTAGTCTTTTGAGAGGACTTGTGCTTAAATCCTTATTGCTCTTAAGTCACATAGAAATATAGTGGTTTAGGTAATATTGGATGTTCATATATATTCTATCTTTCGTGGATTGTATGTGATATGAGCATGGTATATCGAGAGATAGTTATGTTTTACCTTTGTGTTCTTGACTAGCTATTCGAAGTAATCTGTAAGACCCCAATTTTTATGAATAAAGATTAATTTCTCTTAATATCATTTTGAGTAATATGTTGTGAATTTGATATAATGTTATAGTTGTGAGTAATATTTATAAATTTTTCAAATTAAGCAAGTTTTCATAAAATATTCGATTGGTCGGGGAATATTCGTTTTATCAGGGAATATTCGTACGACGACACAATTATTGCTGGACCCTATAACAGAATTACTACCGGAGTTAGAAAACGACATAAATATCTTTATAAAATAAACAGTGAAAGTTTTACCGTTAACTGTTGAAATACCCGGTGATAAAAGTACAATAATACGCGTGGTTGCATAGTAACACATGATATTGATTATTGATGCTTACATGAGAAGTCACTCAGTTTATTTCAATTATAGCCACAGTAATTGTTGCATACTATCTCAAATTATTGTTTCAATTATTGTCACAATATTTTATATTATTAAATCAATAATTGAGACGATAAAGTTATTCATATTATTATGTACATTATTGACGATGTTTAGAAAGTTCTGTCGAGAAAAGGGGTTTGGTCACCTAATTACGCGCCAATAGGGAAAAATTCTTATCGGAAAGTTCACTTTTTTCCTGGGAATGATCTAGTTGTTGATATTGTGAGTTATAATATTAATGATGAATGTTATTAAAAATATGTTTCGTGAAGCCAAGTGAGTTGAGATAATTAGAGGGGATTTTTATGAAGTATTTGTTGTAAGTTTGGCGTATTATTTGGACCCCCCACTTACCCATTTTTTCAAAAATAGTCGGGAGAAGTTATCTCAGTTTTGTATATATATATATATATATATATATATATATATATATATATATATATATATATATACACACACACACACACACACACATATATTAATTTGAAATGGGGGGGGGGGGTGGGAGGTTACTTGGTCGGGAGGGAGTATTATTATATATATATATATATATTATAATAAGTTTTATTTTTTTTCTTATGAAAAATAGAATATATTATATTTTATTATGCATAGTATTTACATAGTATCTGCATAGTGTTTGCATAGTAAATCATGTAAATTTTTGAAAATCGTCCGTGAATATTACTGTTCACCCGTGATTTCTCCTACTGTGCATTTAAATAGTATCCTTTCATTCTCCTATAAATAGGATGCTTAGTTTAGAATTAAAAATCACACTAGAATCAAAGAACTCTTCTTCTATAATATTGAGTGTGACAACCCCAAAATAGGTCCATTCCACCCAACCCATTCTGAGTCGTCAAATACATGGTACAGAAAATAACTACAACTTTATTACAACAATTGTCGTGCAAAATACAACAACACATATGCTGTGAGTTTGGATACAAATATATACCAAATGTGACATTGGACACCATCATGTATCAGCACCTCACAAAGGTACCTTACATAAAGGTATAGTCAAAAACTGTTTTAGAAATTAGAATATTTGGGAAGTGCTCAAGGAAACCTTCGTACATGGGAGGCCACAGAATTATCCTTGGTTGACCCAATAGACCCCAAAGAAAAACGAGAAGATTACTATCATATTCTTCCCAATGGTGAGTCTTCTCTTGACATATCATTATCTCTACTGTCTCTAATTGAGAATTATACTTCAAACAAACACCAAGATTATATAGGTAGTGCCCATAGATATACTCAACAAGTGAATGAGCACAACCCTGTCTTATGATGACACGAGGTTGTATGTCATTAGACATCTTATATGATAGTGACAAAACACCCTTCCAACGTTGGGTTCGCCTCACCCTATTTTCTTCACCAAATATAACTACTAAATGATGACCACCGTTCTATTCCCTTGTTACCCCCGCTCGACCCAGCTACACTCTTATTACCTGAAAGGAATTGTGAAGCAAAAGGGTGAGCACAACTAGCTCAGTAAAGAAAATCATGACTAAAGATAATTAAATTATCAATAGCCTTCATCAATAATAAATCAGAGATTTAGAACATATGATAAATGATAAAAATTTCAACCATAGTTGCAGCAGAACGAGCAATCCATTAGAAGAGTCAAATAGACTATAAAGTCTATTATCTTCTCCATATTAAAAATCCACCAACAATGTTTTATCCCTGTAACATCAATCAACAGTTCTGGTCCACAATCATATAAATGACTCATAATCATAATTATGATTCTAAATTCCTCTTCACATCCAGAACGAAGATAATTTTCATCACCTGTCTTTACCTGAAACATCAAAGATCATGGTTATACCAAATCACAGTTCCTGTTCATAATCATACTAATAAATCCATCTTTGTACTACGGCCAAAGATATTCAACAACAGTTCATGTTTGCACTACAGGCCAAAGATATTCATCAACAGACCATCTTTGAACTACAGGCCAAAGATATTCAACAACAGTTCATCTTTGCACTACGGGCCAAAGATATTCATCAACAATTCATATTTGCACTATAGGCCAAATATATTCATATCTCAAAGAAATATATAATCATTTCAGAATTTATATAAACAATAATTATAACCATGTTGATCAATTCACCTTTGCACTTAAGCTTAAGATATTCAATTATAAATTCAATGGTCATGATCATACCAGTCACAATTCAACTTTGCACTACAGGCCAAAGAGAACCCTAGTCATGATCATACCAATAATCTACCCATCTTTACACTTTAGTGAAAGAGAATTTCAACATCAAGGTTATAAAAATGTTATATATAATAGTAAAATCAATATAATCAAAACATCTAGATTTAATCTCAAGAGTAATATTCATAAATCAACTATAATTTGATTAGAAAAAGAGAATAGTAACTCGTGAATAGTAACTCATGAATAGTAACTCGTGAATAGTAACTCATGAATAGTAACTCATGAATAGTAAACTCGACAAAAAAAGTAGAAATTCCACAATAAAATACATACCAATATTTCGGTATAATGATATTGAAAGAATAATATTTCTTAAGCTTATAAACAATTTATTTAAATTGTTTACACTTTACTAAATAATGCATTTAATCATTCTAAAATACCAAACTCATAAGATTTTATCACCAATAATCAAAACCCTCATAAAAATCTGCATATACCTCATAGGATTCTCAAGCCATAAAATCCTATTTTCTAATTTTCTTACTTCACAAAACATATTTAATTCACTTACTCATAACTAGACTATTTTCATGAAAAATACCAAATCAGTTCCAAAAATATTTCTTTTCTGGGATTTAGCATAATATAGTCCCATAGTGAACATATATTTTTCTCAGAATTTTTAAAAGTCATTTACTATTTTTCATATGGCCAAAACAGCCGAATATTTAGACATTTATCAAAAATTATACTTTTGTCCAAAAATTCTGAAATTTACAGAGTATACTTCTATCATATACATGTACTCCCAATAAAAATTTCATCAATTTTGGAGTTAACCACAAGGAATTATAAGCTGTTACTTTTAAAATAGTCTTTTCTCATAAAATTCATAACTCTCAATCTATACATCCAAAAATCACCATTTTTGGACACAATCAAGAAAACTCATAAAAATATCATTTCAAATTTTTTCAGAATTTTTGAAGATCAGAAAAATTACGAAACTGAAAATCATAACAACCCTTAAAATCCCTTAATATCCCTTACTATTCCTTACAATCCCTTACAATCCCTTACCTCAAAAGTGCAGTACTTCTGACTGGATATCGGATATGACGCTGAAGGAAACTTGCACTGATGAATAGCAACTCACCAAGTATCTAAATACTCACAAAATATGCTTCATAATATAGAGAGAGAAAGAGAGAAAGCTTATGTTTTTGGTGTGATTTTTAATTCTAACTTAGCCCTCTATTTATAGGAAAATTTTGGTAGGTTTGACCTGCAACCTGATGGCTTTACCTGCTACTATTCCCACCCACCACATTTGAAATATAATTCAGCACATTTCTTCACCAACAACAAGTGGGACCCACCAATTCTAGAATTTTCCACCAAAATGATTAACTCCGAAAATTCAATAATTTCTGAACCAGTCATCTCGTAAAATTCATAATAAATCATACGTTCATTTTTAACGGTTCAAAATTTGTGGACATATACTCAACTTATATATGTATAACATATCCAAATATTACCACGATCCAACGGTCGGATTAAAAATTACAACCCTCGCACAATATCTCAAAAACCCTGATTTTTAATACCTCCATTCCGACAAAAATACGGATAAAAATCTCAACATTAACTCCTTCATTTTTTAACCACAAAAATATATCCCTCATTTATATCCACATAAAATAAATATTTTCTTATCATATGAATCAATAATTAATTATTCACAAATAATATTACAGAATCACATTTATGAGAACCAGGCCGTTCCCAGGAAAGAGGGGGCTTTCCAATAAGGATTTTTCCTTACTGGCGCGCAATTAGATGACCAAACATCTCCTTAGACAGAACTTTCTAGACATTGCCAATAATGTTATCTAATAATATTATTCAAATAATATGAATTATTGATCTGATAATGGGAAATACTGTGCAACAACAATTATTGAACAACAATAATACAAAATTTCAACGTAGCAATTATTGAATCAATAAAATAAAATATTGAACAGTAATTACTGTAACAATTATTGAGTAGTGCCTTCTTACGTAAGAATCAATAATTTCAAAAATACTATGCAATACCGTGTGCTACTGTGCAATAACGCGTATTACTGTATTTTAACCACATGGTATTCCAACAGTGTTAACGGTAACAACTACGCCGTTATTTGTAAAAACTCAAATTTGTCATTTTCTTCACCCGACAGTTATTCGTTATGGGGCCCACAAATAGCTGCGCCGTCGTACGAATATTCCCCGACAGAAAGAATATTCCACGACCGAACGAATATTCCCCGACAACAATGATTATTTTATAACCACTTGCTTATTTTGAAAAATATTCATATTTCACCCATAACTTTAAACTTTTATCAATTTAACCATTTACTGAATAGTAATTATAAGAAAAATTAAATACTTTTATTTCATAAAATTCGGAGTCTTACATTGAGCGTATTTCTTTAGTGTTTAAGAAAGCTGTGAGTGTAAAAAATAACGCAAGATTTTTTAAAGAATATCCCCGCCCTGCCAATCAGAAGTACTCTCTTTTTAAGGTAAGGGATATTATTTTTGTTCAATATTCGTAAAAAATAATATTTTCTTCCATACTCTGTAGTATGTAAGTAATATTATTTCGTTTCAGATTCTGATTTTTACACTCATTTTGTTAAGTACTACTTCTATACTCCTTGAAATTAGTAGAATATCCTTGAAATTTGCGCTTCATCTAGTATCGTTTCACAAGGATATTTTTATGAACATTCTTGTTAAATTTTAAGCTTTTCACGCCGGAGTACTATTTATGAGTACTATTCATACGTACGATATTATTCATACGTACGTTACTATTCATGAAGTACTATTTATGAAGTACTATTCACAGGATACTATTCACTAAGGTATTATTCACCCGTGGTACTATTCACGACAAAAATGGATTTCTTTTATGTTCAAATTATTTTTGATACATGAATATTATTCTTGAATTTTACTCCACAAAGCAGTTATCATGTTGATAATTTGGATATTTTTAAACTCTGGATAAATTTAAAGTCTTTAATATTTACCCTTGATTTCGTTTGATTGATGCTTATATCATTGCCATCATCCTCATGCTTATATTGTGATAAAAGTCATGTTTGGCCCGTAGTGCATAGATGGACTGTTGATTTGTATGATTATGACCAGGGATTATTCGGTATAATTGTGACGCCCCCAAAATTAGGTATACATCACTCATCTTGGGTCGCCAGATACATGGTACAGAATTCAAATACAACTTACTAATACAACTGTCATGTACAATACGACAAAACATAACTGTGAGTTTGAATACAAATATTGTCTACTAGAGAGTATCCATACTCAAAAGGAGTCCTTATTACAATTATTACTACACTATTTCACAGAATAGTGAGGACTACTAATGCTATCCTTTGTACTATCACTCCATTCCTCGACTCGTCCCAGCTATATTCTCATTTCCTGAAGAGAACAGTGAAAGAAAGGGTGAGCTCAACTAGCCTAATAAGAAATATTATGACTAAGATAATGTAGAATAAATTATCATTAGCCTTCAACAGTGTTAAACTAATAAAATATAACGAACATAAAGTTTAACTGCAGCGGAACAAGCAATCCATTAAAAGAGTCAAGTAGAAAATAAAATCTACTATCTTCTATGATTTAAAAGGTTTTTTGTAAGACCCCGAATTTTATGAAATAAAAGTATTCAATTTTTCTTATAATTACTATTCATTAAATAGTTAAATTGATAAAAGTTTAAAGTTATGAGTGAAATATGATTTTTTTTTCAAAATAAGCAAGTGGTTATAAAATAATCATTGTTGTCGGGGAATATTCGTTTGGTCATGGAATATTCTTTCTGTCGGGGAATATTCGTACGACGGCGCAACCATTTGTGGGCCCCATAACAAAATAACTGTCGGGTGAAGAAAATGACAAATTTGAGTTTTTACAAATAACGGCGTAGTTGTTACCGTTAACACTGTTGGAATACCCGGTGGTTAAAATACAGTAATACGCGTTATTGCACAGTAACACACGGTATTGCACAGTATTTTTGAAATTATTGATTCTTACGTAAGAAGGCACTACTCAATAATTGTTACAGTAATTACTGTTCAATGTTTTATTTTATTGATTCAATAATTGCTACGTTGAAATTTTGTATTATTGTTGTTCAATAATTGTTGCTGCACAGTATTTCCCATTATCAGATCAATAATTCATATTATTTGAATAGTATAGCATTATTGGCAATGTCTAGAAAGTTCTGTCTAAGGAGAGGTTTGGTCATCTAATTGCGCGCCAGTAAGGAGAAATCCTTATTGGAAAGCCCCCTCTTTCCTGGGAACGGGCTGGTTGTCATAAATGTGATTCTGTAATATTATTTGTGAATAATTAATTATTGATTCATATGATAAGGAAATATTTATTTTATGTGGATATAAATGAGGGATATATTTTTGTGGTTAAAAATGAAGGAATTAATGCTGAGATTTTTATCAGTATTTTTGTCAGAATGGAGGTATTAAAAATTAGGATTTTTGAGATATTTTGCGAGGGTTATAATTTTTAATCCGACCGTTGGATCGTGGTAATATTTGGATATGTTATACATATATAAGTTGAGTATATGTACACAAATTTTGAACCGTTAAAAATGAACGTATGATTTGTTATGAATTTTATGAGATGACTGGTTCAGAAATTGTTGAATTTTCGGAGTTTAACATTTTGGTGGAAAATTCTAGAATTGGTGGGCCCCACTTGTGGTTGGTGAAGAAATGTGCTGAATTATATTTCAAATGTGGTGGGTGGGAATAGTAGCGGGTAAAGCCATCAGGTTGCAGGTCAAACCTACCAAAATTTTCCTATAAATAGAGGGCTAAGTTAGAATTGAAAATCACACCAAAAACATAAGCTTTTTCTCTTTCTCTCTCCATATTATGAAGCATATTTTGTGAGTATTTAGATATTTTGAGAGTTGCTATTCAGTGCAAGTTTCCTTCGGCTTTACATTCCGGTCAGAAGTACTGCTGTTTTGAGGTAAGGGAAAGTAAGGGATAGCAAGGGATAGTAAGGGATAGTAATGGATTTTAAGGGTTGTTATGATTTTCAGTTTCGTAATTTTTCTGATCTTCAAAAATTCTGGAAAAATTTGAAATGATATTTTGATGAGTTTTATTGATTGTGTCCAAAAATAGTGATTTTTGGATGTATAGATTGAGAGTTATGAATTTTATGAGAAAAGACTATTTTAAAAGTAACCGCTTATAATTCCTTGTGGTTAACTCCAAAATTGATGAAATTTTTATTGGGAGTACATGTATATGATAGGAGTATACTCTGTGAATTTCAGAATTTTTAGATAAAATTACAATTTTTGATAAATATCTAAATATTCGGCTGTTTTGGCCATATGAAAAATAGTAAATGAATTTTAAAAATTCTAAGAAAAATATATGTTCACTATGGGACTATATTATGCTAAATCCCAGAAAAGAAATTTTTTTGGAACTGATTTGGTATTTTTCATGAAAATAGTCTAGTTATGAGTAAATGAATTAAATATGTTTTGCGAGGAAAGAATTTTAGAAAATAGGATTTTATGGCTTGAGAATCCTATATGAGGTATATGCAGATTTTTGATGAGGGTTTTTGGTTATTGGTGATGAAATATTATGAGTTTGGCATTTTAAGATGATTAAATGCATTATTTAGTAAAGTGTAAACAATTAAAATAAATTGTTTATAAGCTTAAGAAATGTTATTCTTTCAATATCATTATACCAAAATATTGGTATGAATTTTATTGTAGAATTTCTATCTTTTTGTGTCGGGGTTACTATTCATGAGTTACTATTCATGAGTTACTATTCACGAGTTACTATTCACGACAAAATTGGTTTCTTTTTCTAACCAAATTATAGTTGATTTATGAATATTGCTCTTGAAATTAAATCCATGTTTTGATCATATTATTTTTATAATCATATATAATATTTTTATAACCTTGATGTTGAAATTCTCTTTCGCTTGAGTGTAAAGATGGGTAAATTATTGGTATGATCATGACTATGGGTTCTCTTTGGCCAGTAGTGCAAAGTTGAATTGTTGACTGGTATGATCATGACCATTGAATTTACAATTGAATATCTTTAGCTTAAGTGCAAAGGTGAAATGATCAACATGGTTATAATTATTGTTTATATAAATTCTGAAATGATTATATATATCTTTGAGATATTAATATATTTGGCCTGTAGTGCAAATATGAACTGTTGATGAATATATTTGACTTGTAGTGCAAATATGAACTGTTGAGGAATATCTTTGGCCTGTAGTGTAAAGATGAATTGTTGATGAATATCTTTGGCCGTAGTGCAAAGATGAATTATTGATGAATATCTTTGGCCTGTAGTGCAAAGATGAACTGTTGTTGAATATCTTTAGCCTGTAGTGCAAAGATGGTCTGTTGATGAATATCTTTGGCCTGTAGTGCAAAGATGAACTGTTGTTGAATATCTTTGGTCGTAGTGCAAAGATGGATTTATTAGTATGATTATGAACAGGAACTGTGATTTGGTATAACCATGATCTTTGATGTTTCAGGTAAAGACAGGTGAATAAAATATTCTTCGTCCTGGGTGCGAAGAAAAATTTAGAATCACAATTATGATTATGAGTTATTCATATGATTGTGGAAAGGAACTGTTGATTGATGTTACAGGGATAAAACATTGTTGGTGGATTTTTAACATGGAGAAGATAATAGACTTTATAGTCTATTTGACTCTTCTAATGGATTGCTCGTTCCGCTGCAACTATGGTTGAAATTTTTATCATTTACCAAATGTTCTAAATCTCTGATTTATTATTGATGAAGGCTATTGATAATTTAATTATCTTTAGTCATGATATTCTTTACTGAGCTAGTTGTGCTCACCCTTTTGCTTCACAATTCCTTTCAGGTAATAAGAGTGTAGCTGGGTCGAGCGGGGGTAACAGGGGAATAGAACGGTGGTCATCATTTAGTAGTTATATTTGGTGAATCATCTAGGGTGAAGCGAACCCAACGTTGGAAGGGTGTTTTGCCACTATCATACAAGATGTCTAATGGCATACAACCTCGTGTCATCATAAGACATGATTGTGCTCATCCACTTGCTAAGTATATTTACGAGCACTACCTATATAATCTTGGTGTTTGTTTGAAGTATAATTCTCAATTAGAGACAGTGGAGATAATGATAAGTCAAGAGAAGACTCACCATTGGGAAGAATATGATGGTAAACTTCTAGTTTTTCTTTGAGGTCTATTGGGTCAACCAAGGATAATTCTGTGGCCATATGATATCTATCATAACCTAGATGCATGGTCTCCCATGTACGAAGGTTTCCTTGAGCACTTCCCAAAGATTCTAATTTCTAAAACAGTTTTTGACTATACCTTTATGTAAGGTGTCATTGTGAGGTGATGTCCACGGTTGGAACATGAGTCACATTTGGTATATATTTGTATCCAAACTCACAGCATATGTGTTGTTGTATTTTGCACGACAATTGTTGTAATAAAGTTGTAATTGTTTTCTGTACCATGTATTTGGCGACTCAGAATGGGTTGGGTGGAATGGACCTATTTTGGGGTTGTCACATTTTTTAACACTGTTATCGCTGGGACTCAGCTTAATAAAATAACCCACATCATCGAATCACCCCTGCACTACGGCCAAGGATATTCGTGTATTCATTAATGGTCATGATCATGCCAACAACTGTCCATCAATGCACTACGGGCCAATGAGGACTTTTACCACATCATTTGTAACATT
Organism: Panax notoginseng; assembly: GCA_016801055.1. Lineage (NCBI taxonomy): Eukaryota > Viridiplantae > Streptophyta > Magnoliopsida > Apiales > Araliaceae > Panax > Panax notoginseng. The sequence goes on along the minus strand of CM029015.1, from coordinate 155,102,395 downwards.
ACGGTCATGATTATACCGAATAATCCTTGGTCATAATCATACCAAGTCCATCTATGCACTACAGGCCACAGATGACTTTCAACATTTTATAAACATGAGGATGATGACAATGATATAAGAATTCAATAAAACAAGTTCAAGAATTAATTTATCCAAGAATTAACAACGTCCAAATTGTCAACATGATACTACTTTGTGGAGTAAAATTCAAGAATGATTAGAATAACATTTTCATAAAAAAAATACTGGATGAAACACAATTATCAAGGATATTCCACTAATTTCATGGAGTATAGAAGTTAAAACTTAACTAACTGAGTATAATAAAGAATGGAATAAGAAAAGAAATCACCCGGCGTGCGATAGACCGCACAGACAGGTTATTCTAACAGAATAATAAATACTGGAACCAGGTCCGGCGTAAACACACAGACAGGATATTCCGATAAATAATAAATAATAGAACTAGGTCCGGCGTAAACGCACAGACATGATATTTTGACAGAATAATAAATAATGGAACCAGGTCCGGTGTAAAACACACAGACAGGATGTTCCAACAGAATAATAATAAGACGGAACCGGGTCCAGTGTAAAACGCACAGACAGGATGTTCCAACAGAATAATAATAAAAATGGAACCAGGTCCGGTGTAAAACACACAGACATGATGTTCCAACAGAATAATAGAAGAGTGTCACCAAGTATAGGGTAGACCGCGTATACAGGTTATTCCAACAAAATAATAAGAAATGGAATAACAAAAATTCTCTTCATAAATAAGAAAGAATAACACCCCTTACCATTTTAAAGAAGAACTGAAATAAGGAAGTAGTTAAGTAGTAAAATACTTTTCTTCTCTCACTCTATAGTTTCTCTCTATAGTTTCTCTCTCTAGAGTTCTGTGAATTCGTAAGAAATAATGAAGGAATGAGCTGCTATTTATAGAAAAATAGAATGCATAGTAACTAATCCATGAATGGTCCAAATTGATTACTTTAATCTGACAGTCCATATTTAAAGAAAAATCTTTTAAATAAAATATAATATATTCTATTTATAGAATAACTTTAATAAAGTATTCTGTTTTACATAAAAAGATGTTTCTGTTTTATTACGTTAATAATACGAATAAAACAAAACTTCATTATTGCTAAATAATTCATATTATTAATTGACAATAATTGAATCAAACTGAGTGACTTCTTACATAAGCATTAATAATCAATACCCTGTGCTACTATGCAACCACACGTATTACTGTACTTTTACTACAGAGTAGTTCAATAGTATCAATGGTAAAACTTCCACCGTTATTTTTAATAAAATATTTTTGTCGTTTTCTCAATCCGACAATAATTCTGTTGTGGGGTCCACCAATGAATGTGCCGTTGTACGAATATTCCCTGTTAAAACGAATATTCTCCGACCAATCGAATATTATATAACAACTTGCGTACTTTGCAAAATTTAAAAATATTTCCCACAACTATAACATTATATTAAATTAACTCCATAATATTTAAAAATGATATTTATAGAAAATTCATCTTAATTTATAAAAGTTAGGGTCTTACAACCTCCCCTTCTTATGAAATTTTGCCCTCAAAATTAGGGTACGTACCTGGTATGTCGAAGAGGTAAGGATACCTTGATTTCATTTCAGATTCTAACTCCCAAGTCATTTCCTCAACATCGTGATTTCTCCACAAAACTTTGACTTGAGGTATAACCTTGGAGCGTAGAATATGTTCCTTCTTATCCAAGATTTGAACAAGAACTTCTTCATATGTCAAATCCTCCGCTATTTCGTCCGATTCTAACTCAATAATGTGGTTCGGGTCTTCCACATATTTACGTAACATGGATATGTGAAAAACGTTATGAACACGAGACATACTTGGCGGTAAAGCGAGTCTATAAGCCACAGTTCCTACTCGATCGAGGATTAAAAATGGACCGATGAATTGAGGATTGAGCTTTCCTCTCTTTCCAAATCTCGTAACTCATTTCCATGGAGCAACACGTAAGAACACATGATCTCCTATATCAAAATCCACGTCCTTTCGATGAAGATCAGCATAACTCTTTTGTCGATCTTGTGAGGTTTTTATACGTTGTCGGATCGCTAGAATCTTTTCTGTAGTCATACGTACCAACTTCGGTCCCAATAATGTTGCTTCACCCACCTCATCCCAGCATACTAGAGAATGACATTTTCTTCCATATAATGCTTCGAATGGAGCCATGCCAATACTTGCTTGATAACTGTTGTTGTAGGAAAACTCCACCAATGGTAAGAACTTGTCCCAACTTCCCTTGAAATCAAGGACACAGAGTCTTAATAGATCTTCAAGTGTTTGAATAGTCCTCTCTGATTGTCCGTCCGTCTGAGGATGATATGCCGAACTAAATCGTAAATCTGTGCCCATAGCTTTTTGTAAACTAACCCAAAATCGTGAAGTGAATCTTGGGTCTCGATCAGAAACTATGGATACTGGCATACCATGTAGTTTTACAATCTCGTTTATGTACATATGAGCAAGATGTTCAAGTGTATAAGTTTCTTGTATCGGTAAGAAATGATCAGACTTGGTCAATCTATCAATAATGACCCAAATCACATCTATACCTTGAGAAACCTTAGGAAGACCGGTAACGAAATCCATGGTAATGTGCTCCCACTTCCATTCTGGAATTTCAAGTGGTTGCAATGGACCTTTTGGTACTTGATGCTTTGCTTTGACTTGTTGACAAGTTAGACACCTTGAGATAAACAGCGATATCTCTCTCTTCATATTGCTCCACCAAAATGTATGACGAAGATCATGATACATTTTGGTACTTCCAGGATGGATTGCAAACGGTGTGTTGTGCACCTCCATCATGATTTTATACTTTAAATCAGGGTTGTTAGGAACATAAAGTCTGGAGTTGACTCGAAGTATTCCTTCTTCATCGATTATTTCTTCCGGCATAGCACCTTCTTGCACTTTCTTCCTCATACACATCAGCTCCAGGTCTGTAGCTTGAGCAGCTTTAACTCTATCGATTAAAGTTGGTTCTACTCGTATATTCGCCATCATCACATGGGTCCCTGGAGTCTTTAACTCTATCTCCATCCTTTGCAAGTCACACAAAATGGGCCTTTGTATTGACAATATCGCACTCGTACTTCCATATGATCTTCTACTCAATGCGTCAGCTACCACGTTCGCTTTTCCAGGATGGTATTGAATGGTATGATCATAATCTTTCAATAGTTCAAGCCAACATCGTTGTCGCATGTTGAGTTCTTTTTGAGTGAAAAAGTATTTGAGGCTTTTATGATCCGTAAAGATCTCCACCTTCTCCCCATACAAGTAATGCCTCCAAATTTTAAGTGCAAAGACAACAGCTGCCAACTCTAGATCATGAGTAGGATAATTCCTCTCATATTCCTTGAGTTGTCTTGATGCATAGGCTATGATTTTTCCATGCTGCATGAGAACGCATCCCAACCCTTTGCTCGAAGCATCACTGTAGATGATAAATCCCTCCGCGCCAGATGGTATTATTAGAACAAGTGCTGAAATGAGTCTCCTCTTGAGTTCTTGAAAACTCTTCTCACATTCTTCGCTCCAACCGAACTTTGTATCTTTTTGAGTCAGCTGAGTTAATGGAGTAGCGATTCGAGAAAACCCTTCCACGAATCTCTGATAATAACCAGCTAAACCAAGAAAGCTACGTACATCGGTCACTGATTTAGGTTGCTCCCAGCTTTGAATAGCTTCAATCTTTGCCGGGTCAACAGATATTCCACGACTTGATACTACGTGCCCAAGGAATGCTACCTCCTCAAGCCAGAACTCGCATTTCTTCAACTTGGCATAAAGCTTGTATTCACGAAGCTTTTGGAGTACCAGCCTCAAGTGTTGCTCATGATCTTCACGACTTTTAGAATAAATAAGGATGTCATCAATAAAGACGACCACAAAGTGATCTAAATATTTCTTGAATACCCGGTTCATCATATCCATGAAGGAAGCAGGAGCATTAGTCAATCCAAAGGACATGACTAGGAATTCATAATGCCCGTACCGAGTTCTGAAAGCCGTCTTTGGAATATCCTCAGTTCTAACCTTCAGCTGATGATATCCAGAACGAAGATCGATCTTTGAAAAGAATTGTGCTCCTTGTAACTGGTCAAACAGGTCATCAATACGTGGTAATGGGTACCTGTTTTTAAGGGTGACATGATTCAACTCCCGATAATCAATACAAAGTCGCATACTTCCATCTTTCTTCTTCATGAATAGAATAGGAGCACCCCAAGGAGAAGTACTAGGACGAATAAAGCCAATGTCTAACAATTCCTACAGTTGGATCTTTAACTCCTGAAGTTCAATAGGAGCCATTCGATATGGGGCTTTGGAAATGGGTTTTATACCGGGTTCAAGGTCGATACAAAATTCAATTTCACGCTCTGGGGGTAGGCCAGGAAGTTCTTCAGGGAATACGTCAGGAAATTTATTAACAATAGAAATATCATTCAAAACTGACGTATTTTTGTTTAGATCCGTGACATGAGCTAAGAAAGCTTGACATCCGTTTTTCAATAAACGAATAGCTTTATGGTTTGAGATGACAGCGATTGATTTTAATGGTTTGGTTGCTTGAATTCGCATAATAGGTCGATTAGGAATATGAAAGCTAACAACCTTACGAAAACAATCAATTTTTACATGATGAGTAGTTAACCAATCAATCCATAGAATCACGTCAAATGCAAGTATTTTTAATGAAATAAGATCGACAGGTAATGTGTGGGTACCAACTTGAACCAAACAAGACTTATAAACCATGGATGTAATGAAGGTTTCTCCCAATAGAGTTTCAACAGATAAGTCAAAGTCTAATTTCTTCGGAGTCAAATTTAATCGATGAGCGCAAGTAGGAGAAATAAAAGAATGGGTAGAACTGGTATCAAATAAAGTATAGACTTCGTTAGAGTTTATGATAAGCTTACCTGTGATGACCTCATTCGGGTTCCTTACTTTCTGGGAGGTCACAACAAACGCTCTCCCTTGCATTACCGGTTTTGACTTTTCTGGGACGGCCTTTGGTGTCTCCATCCTGGCTGAACTTGTTTTTTGTAAACGACAAAATCGAGCTAAATGACCTTCTCTTCCACAATTATAACATGCTTTAGACGGCATCGCGCAGTTTGGATTGATGTGCCCCTCCCCTCCGCATTTGAAACATATGATAGGTGGTCGTTCTCCTTCTTTAACAACGGGTGCTGGTGCTGACGTCTTTCCATCATTGTTGAATCTCCTCTTCTTGAAATGACCATTCTTATTATTTTTGCCCTGATTACCATCGAAGTGGTTACCATTTTTGGCATGTTGATTCCCTCCACGCTTGTTGTCACCGCTTCGATGACTACTCTCACTGGTATTATCATTTTGCCGACTGCTCTCTTTTGGTTGCGTTGACTCATTATCACGCTCCACTAACTGAGCCCTATTCACAACATCTGAATATAAACACAGTTTATGAGAAATAAGATGTTGACGTATCTCAGGTTTCAAACCTCGCAAAAACATTCGCGTCATTCACTCTTCATTATCCACCAAGTGGGATGTAAACCGGGACAACTCAGCAAATTTAGCCTCATACTGCGACACGGTCATATTATTCTGCTCTAATTTGATGAACTCCACCTCCTTCATGTGACGAACACTTTCGGGAAAGTATTTGTCATTGAACAGCTCTTGGAACTTCTTCTAAGACATCTTCAGTGCGGCAGGTTGAGTACGCTTAATCGATTCCCACCAGTAATCTGCCTCTCCTCGAAACATAAAGGCGGCAAAGGGAACCTTTTGCTCCTTGGAGCATCCCAAGACATCAAATATCTTGGTGATCTACTTTATCCATGTTTCCGCTACAAGTGGTTTTGGCTCTCCCTTAAACTCCGGTGGTCCCAGCTCCTTGAACTGTTTAGCGGTGACCGTCCGAGAGTTTTCAGTGTTTCCATCTACATTTTGAACATGAGTCACTCTCGCCTACTGTTGCATGAACTGCATAAAGCTTCTGAACATTTTATTATTCATCATTTGGTCAGTATTGTTGTTTGCATGAGGATTGTCGCCTTCCTGATGCACATTATCCCGATTATTGATATGTGGTGAATCAACAGTCACCTGTGCTCCATTGCTATTCTCAACATTCTCGGATGCCATTTTCAGATACTACCACAAAACAAAAGTTAATTGATATGTCATATATTATCCTTATAATCTGACCGACCAATTAAATACCATACAAATAAACTTAGGTAGGTCATACTAGCGAAGGAATTCCCCGTCTCTCTCCCTCCTAGTTCTATTCTCACATCTTAGCCAGGGATCATATCCCTAAGCTCTGATACCAACTGTGACGCCCCCAAAATTAGGTATACATCACCCATCTTGGGTCGCCAGATACATGGTACAAAATTCAAATACAACTTACTAATACAACTGTCATGTACAATACGACAAAACATAACTGTGAGTTTGAATACAAATATTGTCCACTAGAGAGTATCCATACTTAAAAGGAGTCCTTATTACAATTATTACCAAACTATTTCACAGAATAGTGAGGACTACTAATGCTATCCTTTGGACCATCACTCCGTTCCTCGACTTGTCCCAGCTATATTCTCATTTCCTGAAGAGAATAGTGAAAGAAAGGGTGAGGTCAACTAACCCAATAAGAAATATTATGACTAAGATAATGCAGAATAAATTATCATTAGCCTTCAACAGTGTTGAACTGATAAAATATAACGAACATCAAGTTTAACTGCAGCGGAACAAGCAATCCATTAAAAGAAGAGTCAAGTAGAAAATAAAATCTACTATCTTCTATGATTTAAAAGGTTTTTCAACACTATTATCGCTGGGACTCAGCTTAATAAAATAACCCACATCATCGAATCACCCCTGCAATACGGCCAAGGATATTCGTGTATTCATTAATAGTCATGATCATGCCAACAACTGTCCATCAATGCACTACGGGCCAATGAGGATTTTCACCACATCATTTGTAATATTACGGTCATGATTATACCGAATAATCCCTAGTCATAATCATACCAAGTCCATCTATGTACTACATGCCACAGATGACTTTTAACATTTTATAAACATGAGGATTTTGACAATGATATAAGAATTCAATAAAACAAGTTCAAGAATTAATTTATCCATGAATTAACAACGTCCAAATTGTCAACATGATACTGCTTTGTGGAATAAAATTTAAGAATGATTAGAATAACATTTTCATGAAAAGATACCGGATGAAATGCAATTATCAAGGATATTCCACGAATTTCATGGAGTATAGAAGTTAAAACTTAACCAACTGAGTATAATAAAGAATGGAATAACAAAAGAAATCACCCGACATGCGATAGACTGCACAGACAGGTTATTCTAACAGAATAATAAATAATGGAACCAGGTCCGGCGTAAACGCAGAGACAAGATATTCCGATAGAATAATAAATAATGGAACCAGGTCCGGCGTAAACGCAGAGACAGGATATTCCGAAAGAATAATAAATAATAGAACCAGGTCCGGTGTAAAACACACAGACATGATGTTCCAACAGAATAATAATAAGACGGAGCCAGGTCCGGTGTAAAACACACAGACAAGATGTTCCAACAGAATAATAATAAAAACGGAACCAGGTCCGGTGTAAAACACACAGACAGGATGTTCCAACAGAATAATAGAAGAATGTCACCAAGTATAGGGTAGACCGCGTATACAGGTTATTCCAACAGAATAATAAGAAATGGAATAACAAAGATTCTCTTCATGAATAAGAAAGAATAACACCCCTTACCGTTTTAATGAAGAACTGAAATAAGGAAGTAGTTAAGTAGCAGAATACTTTTCTTCTCTCTCTCTATAGTTTCTCTCTATAGTTTCTCTCTTTAGAGTTCAGTGAATTTGTAAGAAATAATGAAGGAATGAGCTGCTATTTATAAAAAAATAGAATGTATAGTAACTAATCCATGAATGGTCCAGATTGATTACTTTAATCTGATGGTCCATATTTAAAGAAAAATCTTTTAAATAAAATATAATATATTCTATTTATAGAATAACTTTAATAAAGTATTCTGTTTTATATAAAAAGATGTTTCTGTTTTATTAAGTTAGTAATACGAATAAAACAAAACTTCATTATCGCTAAATAATTCATATTATTAATTGACAATAATTGAATCAAACTGAGTGACTTCTTACATAAGCATTAATAATCAATACCGTGTGCTACTATGCAATCACATGTATTACTGTACTTTTACTACAGAGTAGTTCAACAGTATCAATGGTAAAACTTCCGCCGTTATTTTTAATAAAATATTTTTGTCGTTTTCTCAATCCGACAATAATTCTGTTGTGGGGTCCACCAATGATTGTGCTATTGTACGAATATTCCCTGTTAAAACGAATATTCCCCGACCAATCGAATATTATATAACAACTTGCGTACTTTGCAAAATTTAAAAATATTACCCACAACTATAACATTATATTAAATTAACTCCATAATATTTAAAAATGATATTTATAGAAAATTCATATTTATTTATAAAAGTTGGGGTCTTACAATAATCATGACCTGTAATGTTACAAATGATGTGGTAAAAGTCCTCATTGGCCCGTAGTGCATTGATGAACAGTTGTTGACATGATCATGACTATTGGTGATAACAACGAATATCCTTGGCCCGTAGTGCATGGATAATTCGTGGATGTGATACTAATGAATATCCTTGGCCCGTAGTGCATGGATAATTAAGTGATGTGGATTATTTATTGAGCTGAGTCTCAACGATAAAATTGATGATAAACTTTTAAATCATAGAAGATAGTAGATATTATGCTTTACTTGACTCTTGGATTGTTTGTTCCACTGCAGTTAAACTTGTTGTCTATTGTATTCTATCAGTTTAACATTGTTGAAGGCTAACGATAATTTATTCTACATTATCTTAGTCATACTATATTTTATTAGGCTAGTTGATCAACCCTTTGCTTTCATTGTTCTCTTCAGGAAATAAGAATATAGCTAGGACTAGTCGAGAAATGGAGTGACGGTCCAGATGCTTGCTTTAGTAGTCCTCACTATTCTGTGAAATAGTATGATAATAATTGTAATGAGGAATTCATTTGAGTTTGGATACTATCTATGAGACAATATTCGTGTTAAAACTCTCAGCTACATTTTTATCATATTGTATAAATGAAGTTGTCTTTAAATTTTGTACCATGTATTTGGCGACTCAGAATGGGTTGTGTATACCTATTTTGGGGGCGTCACATAATCATTTAGGCTTAATAAGAGGTGTATAATTTGAATAAGGCACTAAGTGAAGTTATAATCCTGTATCATTTAAATTTGACTTATTTGCTTGTTAGTTAGTTTATTAATTGATAATCAATTTAGATATTTAATTCACATCTTAATCATTCGTTTAAGCAAGCTAAGATAATTATAAAGTTGTTGCATGTTAGACTAAAAATACTGATTTTTCTCCGTGGGATTGATACTTTTCTTACCTTATATTACTTGTGGATCGCATGTACTTGCGTGTGTGTGATTGTTTTGTTAACACCGAAACAAGCCAACAAGTTTTTGGTACCGTTGGCAAGGAAGAGTGTTTATTTTTATTACTTTCAACATCAACATAAGTTAAATTTGTCTGGCTTAAACAATTCACATCTTATCTCATTTCTATTTTATTTTTCTTTTGGTTTCAGGTACTCTTGGTTAGTTTATGCAAACTCGATCTCAGAATTCAACTTTGGTGCCTAGACAGCACAACATCAATGGGAGAGCTTGGAGATTGAATGCCATTGCTGCTAATACACAAGAGGGAATTGAAACACCGATACAGATGGCGGCCGATGAACATAGAGCATTGAGAGACTATTCTATGCCGAAAATCAATGAGCTACAGTCGAGTATACTCAGGCCAGTAATAGCTGCGAACATCTTTGAAATCAAACCAGGGATAATTCAGATGGTACAACACAGTCCAGTTTAGGGGTTCAACTAGTGATGACCCGAATGAACATCTACTGAGTTTTATTGAGATATGTGACACGTTCAAGTATAACAATGTGTCGGATGATGAGGTGAGGCTTCGGCTCTTTCCATTCACGTTGAAGGAAAAATCTAGAAGTTGGCTTCACTCGCTACCAGCGGGGTCAGTGACTACTTGGGAGGACTTAGCATAGAAATTTCTAGCTAAATTCTTTCCTATGGCTAAAACTACAAAGATGAGAAGTGCTTTTTCTTAATTTGAGCAACAACATGGAGAATCTTTATATGAGGCCTAGGAAAGATATAAAGAGATGCTAAGGAAGTGTCCTCATCATGGGATGGCAGATTGGATGGTGATTAATACATTTTACAATTGGTTGGAATGGCAATCTAGGCCAAGCATTGATGCCGCTGCAGGAGGAGCTTTATGGGCAAAAAGCTATGAGGAAGTTTATGATTTGATAGAAACCATGGCGGTAAATGACTTCCAAAATTTGTTATCTAGACTGCCTCAACCAAAAGTTGTCGGGGTATCGGAAGTGGATGCCATCACGACATTATTAGCTCAATTGGCGGTGATGTCGAAGAAGATTAATTCTATGGCCGAGAGTAAAGTACATCAAGTTGCCTTCATTTGTGAGTTGTGTGCGGGGTCACACCCGATGGATTAATGTGCTATTACTGCAGAGTTGGTTCAATTTGTGAGTAACTACCAAAGGCCACCTAATCAATTTCAGAGTTCGTACCATCCGAACAACAGAAATCACCCCAATTTCAGTTGCAGTAACAATCAAGGTCAACAAACACAACACCAACCTCAACAACAACATCAACCACAACATTATGTTCCTAGACCATCCTACCCTCCTGGATTTCAGCAACATCAACATCCTCCAGCTCCAGCTTCTCAGCCGAAAAAGAAATCTGAAATGGAGGAAATGATGTTGAAGTATATGGCAAACACCGAAGTGTTAATCAAGAGCCAAGCTGTGGCAATTAAGAATTTGGAAAACCAAATGGACCAAATGGCCAACATGTTGAATAATATACCACATGGAGCACTACCAAATAATATAGAGGTAAATACAAGAAGGGAAGGAAAGGAACAATGTTAGGCTATCACTCTAAGGAGTGGAAAAAAGATTACCAAGACAGTGCCTGGTGCGGCCGAGCCCCAAGAAGAAGGGAACATGGCGCCCCCGCGCCACTGTGCAGAGAATTCTGAGCAAAGTTCGTCTGAGGAAGGTGATGGGAAGCATGTAGTTGGGACAGAACAGAAGGAATCAGCTGAGAAATCCAAAGCTACACCACCAGTTGTGTACCCTCCTGTACCATACCCTCAGAGACTCCAGAAGCAGAAATTAGATAAATAGTTTGCTAAATTCTTGGAGGTCTTTTACAAGCTGCAAATCAGCATACCTTTCGTAGAGGTGTTGAAACAAATGTCGAGCTATGCTAAGTTCATGAAAGGCATACTGTCGAGAAAGAAGAAATTAGAAAACTATAAGACAAATGCTTTGACTGAAGAGTGCAGTGAAGTGTTGCAACGCAAGCTACCTCTTAAGCTTAAGGACCCCGGAAGTTTCACGATACCTTGCTCCATTGGGAAGTTATCCTTCGACAAATGTTTATATAACTTGGGGGCAAGCATCAATCTTATGCCTGTATTGGTGTTTACACAGTTAGGATTGCTGTGACGCTTCCACCCAACCTATTCTGAGTTGCCAAATACATGGTACAAAAATAACTACAACTTCATTAATACAATTATCGTGCAAAATACGACAACACATAAACTCTGAGTTTAAATACAAATATTGTCTTCTAGACAATATCCACACTCAAATAAGTCCTCATTACAATTATTGATACACTATTTTACAAAATAGTGAGGGCTACTAAGACAACTATCTTGAAACATCATTCCATATCCCGGCTAGTACCCGCTACATTCTCGCCTCCTGAGAAAAAATAGAACAAAAAGGAAAAGGGAGAGCTCAACTAGCCCACTAAAGAATATTATGACTAAGGTAATATACAACAAATTATCCTTAGTCTTCAACAGGAAAAAATCTGATAGAATACAATAGACAACAAGTTTTAGATCAACAACTGCAGCGGAAACAATAATTCGTTGGAAGAGTTAAGTAGAGAATGAAATCTACTATCATCTATGAATTTAAAAGTCCATCATCGATATTTTATCCCTGTAACATCAATCAATATACATCTTGAATTAAATAGTCATCTTTGCACTACATGCCAAAGATATTAATCAGTCGGTCATGTTCATCTCAACACATGTTCATCTTTGCACTACGGGCCAAAGATATTCATCAATAGTTCATCTTTGCAATACAGGCCAAAGATATTCAGTAATATTATCATTTAGGACTGAGGATGATGAAAAATATATTTTAAAGAAAACGAATCCAGTGAAACAAAAGAACAAATATTAAGGATTCGTACTTTAAACAATCCAAGTTCAAAAATACTTCATAAATAATCAGAGTGGAGTAAAATTCAAGAATGATCAAAATATAGATCCAATCAAAGATAGGAACCATAACAGACAATATTGGACACAGAAAAGAAAATTTAATTTTTCTGTGAATAGCGCCGTATTCGTGAATAGTGCCATATACGTGAATAGTGCCGTATACGTGAATAGTAATCCCGACACTAAAAGGTAGAAATTTCATAAGAAAAATCATCATGCTTCGTGAATAGTAACTCGTGAATAGTAACTCGTGAATAGTAACTCATGAATAGTAACTCGTGAATAGTAACTCATGAATAGTAACCCCGACATGAAAAGATAAGAATTTTACAAGAAAAATCTTACCAATATTTCAGTATAATGATATTGAAAGAAATAATATCATTTATAAAAAATAACATCCCTTACCTCAGAAAGACAGTACTTCTGACTGAAAAACTGGATATAGTGCTGAAGGAACTTGCACCGTATTGTAATACTCAAAGTATTAAAATACTCACAAAAATATGCTCGATATTATAGAGAGAGAAAGAGAGAGAAAACTGTAGTTTCTGGGGTGATTTTCAATTCTAACCTAAGCACCCTATTTATAGGAAAATGCTTAGAACACCGAAGCAGAAAATTTAATATAATATTAATATATATATCAAAATTTCCTACGCACTCTTTTGCCAACTGAATTCAGCCCCTATCACATGTTAATGATGCCCACAAAATGTAAAAAACATTTTTCTTAATTAAAATAATTAAAACTTCCAAAAATCAATTATTTCAGAATTTCGAAACTTCAATAATTCATAATAAACAGCCCTTTTATCAGAAAATTTAAATCTTGCAATTATTTATAGGAAATTAAATTCTCTACAACTTTGTAGAAAAAAGTTTTTCCAAATTTCAAATAAAAATTGACCGAAATCCACATACAGACGATTTTATAGGCTATAATCAAATTTCAGTCAAGAATTGGGGTCCACCGACACACAAAACATGTGTTAATCATTTAATGCAACAAAAATACTCTTCCTCCTCATATACTCATATATCCCACATTCATTGTAAAAATATCATCATTATTATATAATATAATAAAATATTATTTTATCAGAAAAGACAAAAAAAGCAGTTTTTTTTAACAATTGTCACTTTAAAATTTCTCCATCTATATTCACATAAAATTAATATTTTCCTCATCATATAAATCAATAATTAATTATTCACAAAAAATATTACAGAGTCACAGTACTGGCAACCAGGCCGTTCCCATGAAAGATGGGGCTTTCCAATAAGGATCTCTCCTTATTGGCGCACAATTAGGTGACCAAACCTCTCCTTAGACAGAACTTTCTAGACATTGCCAATAATGTTATCTAATAATATTATTAAGATAATATGAATTATTGCTTCGATAATGGAAAATACTGTGTAGTGACAATTATTGAAACAACAGTAATATAAAATATCAACGTAGCAATTATTGAATCAATAAAATAAAATATTAAACAGTAATTACTGTAACCATTATTGAGTAGTGCCTTCTTACGTAAGAATTAATAATTGGTGCAATACCGTGTGCTACTGTGCAACAACGTGTATTACTGCGTTTTAACCACCGGGTATTCTAACAGTATTAACGGTAACAACTACGCCGTTATTTATAAACAACTTATACTTATCGTTTTCTTCATCCAATCGCTTTCCGTTATGGGGCCCACACAAGGCTGCGCCGTCGTACGAATATTCCCCGACAGTAAGAATATTCCACGGCCAAACGAATATTCTCCGACAACAATGAGTATTTTATAACCACTTACTTATTTAAAAATATTTACGCATTTTACCCATAACAAACCACATTAATTAAATCAACCCCTTACTATTTCAAAATAATAATTAGAGAAAATTAAATCTTCATTTATAAAAAGTTGGGGCCTTACAACCTCTCCTCCTTATGAAATTTCGTCCTCGAAATTGACATGCATAGGACATGCTTCTTCCCATCCAAGATCTTGACTGGTACCTCCTCATACGTTAAATCTTCTGCTATCTCGTCTGGTTCTAACTCAATAATGTGGTTTGGGTCGTCCACATAATTTCGTAACTTCAATACGTGAAAAACGTTATGAACACGCGACATACTTGGCGATAAAACGAATCTATAGGCCACAGTTCCTATTCGTTCGATGATTTCAATGGACTAATAAATCGAAGGTTTGAGCTTTTCTCACATCGCCGATTCTCGCTTTTGGAATAATAACTTCTTGCACCTCCTTCTTCATATTCATCAGCTCCGGTGTGTAGCTTGAGTGGTTTTAACTTTGTCGATTAAAGTTGATTCTAATCGTATATTCGTTATCTTCACGCAGATTCTTAGAATCTTTAACTCTGTCTCCATCTTCTGTAAGTCATACGAAATGGGTCTTTGTGTAAACAATATCGCACTCGTAACCACATACGATTTTCTACTCAACACGTCAGCTACCACGTTCGTTTTTTCCAAGATGGTATTGAATGGTATGGCCGTAATCTTTCAACAGCTCGAGCCAATGTCATTGCCGCATGATGAGTTCTACATTCCTCGCTCCATTCGAATTTTGTATCTTTTCGAGTCAGCTGAGTTAATAGAGTAGCGATTCAAGAAAATCTTTTCACAAAATCTTCGATAATAACCAACTAAGCATAGAAAGCTACGTATTTCGATTACTGACTTAGGTTGCTCTTAACTGTGACTCATATCCCAATCTTGGATAGCACGTCACAATGACACCTATCAGTTTACTACCACACAAATATGGCGTCCCCTACAGAGAGTCTGGCTTCAGTGTATTCCACAAAGGAAGTCACCAGATAAAGGCTCGGGTACCAAATTCTATAGTTGAATTTTTAACTCCTGAAGTTCAATAGGAGCCATTCGATATGAGATTTTAGAAATGAGTTTTGTACCGGGTTCAAAGTCGATACAAAGTTTAATATCACACTTTGGGAGTAAGCCAAGAAATTTTTTAGAAAATACGTTAGGAAATAAAATATTATTCAAATATGACGTATTAAAGTCCATGACATGGGTAAGAAAGCTTGACATCTGTTTTTCAATAAACGAATGGCTTTTTGGCTTGATATGACAATGATTAACTTCAGTGGTTTGGTTGCTTGAATTCGAATAACAGGTTGCTTAGAAATATGAAAACTAATAACCTTACGAAAGCAATCAATTTTGGCATGATGAGTAGTTAATCAATCAATCAATCCCCAAAATCACATCAAAAGCAAGTATCTTTAAAGAAATAAGGTCAACAGGTAATGTGATGGTGCCAACTTGGATTAAACAAGATTTATAAACAGTGGATGTAACGAAAGTTTCTCATAATGGAGTTTCAACAGATAAGTCAAAGTCTAATTTTCTTCGGAGTCAAGTTTAAACGTTGAGTATAAGCAGGAGAGATAAAGGAATGGGTAGAACCTGTATCTAATAAGGTATAAACTTCGTAAGAATTTATAATTAACTAACACGTGCTAACTTCGTTCGGGTTCCTCGCATTCTGACCAGTCACGACAAACGGTCTTCCAGGAACCGTTGACTTTGACTTGTCCGGGATAACCTTTAGAGTCACCATCCCCGCTGGACTTGGTTTCGCTACAGGACAATCTCGAGCTATATGACCGTCCTTTCTACAACTAAAACATACCTCGGAAGGTTGTGAACAGTTTAGACTTATGTGTCCCTCTTCTCCGCATCTGTAGCATCTAATTGGCGGTCTTTCTCCTCCTCTAAAATTCGTTGTTGGTGCTGGTGCTGCTGCCGACATCTTCCCGTCATCGTTAATTCTTCTCTTCTTGAAATTTTCACTTGAGTTATTTCTTCTATTATCTTGGCCATGATTACCACCGAAGTGGTTACCATTTCTGGCATGATAATTTCCTCCAGATTGTTATCATTGTTCCGATGACCGTTACCACTGGTACGATTATCATTGAGTTGTTGGTTATTATTCTTCAATTGAGCCAACTCATTATCGCGTTCCAATAACTGAGCCCTATTCACAACATCTGAATATAAATAAAGTTTGTGAGAAATGAGGTATTGACGTATTTTGGGTTTCAAACCTCGCAGAAACATTCGCGTCATTCTCTCCTCATTATCAACCAAATGTGATGCAAATCGAGACAACTCGACAAACTTAGCTTCGTACTGCGACACTTTCATATTGTTTTGCTCCAGCTTGATGAACTCTACCTCCTTCATGTGACGAATACTTTCGGGAAAGTACTTGCCGTTGAACAATTCTTGGAACTTCTCCCAAGACATCTTCAGTGCGGTAGGCTGAGTACGCTTTACGAATTCCCACCAATAATCTACCTCTCCTCGTAACATGAAAGTGGCGAAAGGAACCTTTTGCTCCTCTGAGCATCCCAAGACATCAAATATCTTAGTAATCTGCTTTATCCACGTCTCTGCCGTAAGTGGTTCTGGCTTTTCTAAAAACTCTGGCGGTCCTAACTCCTTGAACTGCTTAGCGGTGACCATCCGTGAGTTGCCAGTGTTTCCACCAGCATTTTGGACAGTAGTCTTTCTCGTTTGGTTTTGTATGAATTCTAGAAAGTTCCTAAACATACCATCGTTCGTCATCTGCTCAGTGGTGTTGTTCATAGGAGGAACATTGCCAGCCTGTTGCATGTTCTCCTCGTTGGTGAGCAAAGGTGTCTCCATGGTCTCATTTACTCCACTATTAACATTCTCAGTCGACATTCTCAAATACTGCCATAAAACAAGGGTTAATTTAACAAATTAACAAATCACATAATACCCCTATATTATGACCGACCAACAAATAAGTTTAGGTAGGACACACTAGCGAAGGATTTACTCGTCTCTCCCCTCCTAGTTCTATTCCCCGATCTCCGCTAGAGATCATATCCCTAAGCTCTGATACCAGCTGTGACGCCCCCAAAATAGGTCCAATCCACCCAACCTATTCTGAGTCGCCGAATACATGGTACAGAAACAACTACAACTTCATTAATATAATTGTCGTGCAAAATACGACAACACATAAACTCTGAGTTTAAATACAAATATTGTCTTTTAGACAATATCCACACTCAAATAAGTTCTCATTACAATTATTGATACACTATTTTATAAAATTGTGAGGACTACTAAGACAACTATCTTGAAACATCATTCCATATCTCGGCTAGTACCCACTACATTCTCGCCTCCTGAGAAAAAATGGAACAAAAAGGAAAAGGGTAAGCTCAACTAGCCCAGTAAAGAATATTATGACTAAGATAATATACAACAAATTATCCTTAGTCTTCAACAGGAAAAAATCTGATAGAATACAATAAACAACAAGTTTTAGATCAACAACTGCAGCGGAAACAATAATTCATTAGAAGAGTTAAGTAGAGAATGAAATCTACTATCATCTATGAATTTAAAAGTCCATCATCGATATTTTATCCCTGTAACATCAATCAATATACATCTTGAATTAAATAGTCATCTTTGCACTACAGGCCAAAGATATTATTCAGTCGATCATGTTCATCTCAACACCTGTTCATCTTTGCACTACGGGCCAAAGATATTCATCAACAGTTCATCTTTGCACTACAGACAAAAGATATTCAGTAATATCATCATTTAGGACTGAGGATGATGAAAAAAAATATTTTAAAAAAAACGAATCCAGTGAAACAAAAGAACAAATATTAAGGATTCGTACTTTAAACAATCCAAGTTCAAAAATACTTCATAAATAATCAGAGTGGAGTAAAATTCAAGAATGATCAAAATATAGATCCAATCAAATATAGGAACCATAGCAGACAATATTGGACACAGAAAAGAAAATTTAATTTTTTTGTGAATAGTGCCGTAATCGTGAATAGTGCCATATACGTGAATAGTGCCGTATACGTGAATAGTAATCCCGACACTAAAAGGTAGAAATTTCACAAGAACAATTATCATGCTTTGTGAATAGTACTCGTAAATAGTAACTCATGAATAGTAACTCATGAATAGTAACCCCGACATGAAAAGATAAGAATTTTACGAGAAAAATCTTACCAATATTTCGGTATAATGATATTGAAAGAAATAATATCATTTATAAAAAATAACATCCCTTGCCTCAGAAAGACAGTACTTCTGACTGAAAAACTGGATATAGTGCTGAAGGAACTTTCACAGTATAACAATACTCAAAGTATTAAAATATTCACAAAAATTCGTTCGATATTATAGAGAGAGAAAGAGAGAAAAAACTGTAGTTTCTGGTGGGATTTTCAATTCTAACCTAAGCACCCTATTTATAGAAAAATGCTTAGAACACCGAAGCAGAAAATTTAATATAATATTAATATATATATCAAAATTTTCTACGCACTCTTTTGCCAACTGAATTCAGCCCCTATCACACGTTAATGATGCCCACAAAATGTAAAAAACGTTTTTCTTAATTAAAATAATTAAAACTTTCAAAAATCAATTATTCCGAAATTTCGAAACTTCAATAATTCATAATAAATAACCCTTTTATCAAAAAATTCGAATCTTCGCAATTATTTATAGAAAATTCAATTCTCTACAACTTTACATAAGAAAGTTTTTCTAAATTTTAAACAAAAATTGACCGAAATCCACATACAGACGATTTTACAAGCTATAATCAAATTTCAGTCAAGAAATGAGGTCCACCGACACACAAAACCTGTGTTAATCATTTAATGCAACAAAAATACTCTTCCTCCTCATATACTCATATATCTCACATTCATTGTAAAAATATCATCATTATTATATAATATAATAAAATATTATTTTATCAGAAAAGATAAAATATCAATTTTTTTAACAATTATCACTCTAAAATTTCTCCATCTATATCCACATAAAATCAATATTTTCCTCATCATATAAATCAATAATTAATTATTCACAAAAATATTACAGAATCACAGTACTGGCAACCAGGCCGTTCTCAGGAAAGAGGGGGCTTTCCAATAAGGATCTCTCCTTATTGACGCGCAATTAGGTGACCAAATCTCTCATTAGATAAAACTTTTTAGACATTGCCAATAATGTTATCTAATAATATTATTCAGATAATATGAATTATCGCTTCGATAATGGAAAATACTGTGTAGTGACAATTATTGAAACAACAGTAATATAAAATATCAACGTAGCAATTATTGAATCAATAAAATAAAATATTAAACAGTAATTAATGTAACTATTATTGAGTAGTTTCTTCTTACGTAAGAATTAATAATTGGTGCAACACCGTGTGCTACTGTGCAACAACGCGTATTACTGCGTTTTAACCACCGGGTATTCTAACAGTATTAACGGTAACAACTACGCCGTTATTTATAAACAACTTATACTTGTCGTTTTTTTCATCCAATCGCTTTTCGTTATGGGGCCCACACAAGGCTGCGCCGTCGTACGAATATTCCCCGATAGCAAGAATATTCCACGACCAAATGAATATTCTCCGACAACAATGAGTATTTTATAACCACTTACTTATTTAAAAATATTTGCGCATTTTATCCATAACTAACCACATTAATCAAATCAACCCCTTACTATTTCAAAATATTAATTAGAGAAAATTAAATCTTCATTTATAAAAAGTTGGGGCCTTACAATTGCCGACTCCTAAGTCGACAAACATATCATTGCAGCTTGCTGATAGATCCAACATATATCCGATAGGTATTGTAGAGGATGTCCTAGTTAAAGTGGACAAGTTTATCTTCCCTGTCGACTTCATTATTCTTGACTGTGAAGAAGACAAGAACATACTGATCATTCTGGGGAGACCTTTCCTTGCTACTGGATGAACTCTCATCGATGTGCAAAAGGGAGAACTTACAATGAGAGTTCAGGACCAAGAGGTTACATTTAATATCTTCAAAGCTATGAAGTTCCCTATTGATGAAGAAGAATTTTTCCATGTTGATTCAGTCGACATGGTACTGAATGAAAAGGCCCTGCAAGTGATGAGCAATGACCCTTTAGTGAGTGCCTTATTAGGGGATTTTGATATGGAGGATACATATGTGGTTGAGTATGTGCAAATTCTGAATACAGTGCCACCAATGAGAAGATTCGAAAGTCCGGTTGAACCACTCGGCCACAAAGAGGAGACATCAGAGCGTCTTAGACCTTCTCTTGAGATGCCTCATATTCTTGATCTTAAACCTTTTTCGAACCATCTAAAGTATGCATTCTTGGGTGAAGCTTCCACTTTGCCAGTTATAATTTCCTCAGCACTATCATCTTATCAGGAAAGTAAGCTGATGCGAGTTTTATGGAAATTCAAGTCTGCTATTGGGTGGACCATAGCGGATATCAAGGGGATAAGCCCCTCATTCTGCATGCATAAAATACTTTTAGAGGACGACAGTAAGCCGATAGTGGAGCAATAGAGGAGAGTAAATCCAATAATGAAAGAGGTCATCAAGAAAGAAATCCTTAAGTGGTTGGATGCTAGTATTATATACCCAATATTAGACAGCTCATAGGTGAGCCCGGTGCAGTGTGTACTAAAGAAGGGATGCATAATTATGGTAGCCAATGAAAATAATGAGTTGATTCCTACCAGGATAGTTACAAGATGGAGAGTCTGTATGGATTATCGTAAACTGAATAAGGTGACCAGAAAGGACCATTTCCCTCTCCCGTTCATTGACCAGATGTTGGACAGGTTGGCAAGACATGACTACTACTGCCTCTTAGATAGATATTCGGGGTTTAATAAGATAGTTATAGCTCCAGAGGATCAGAAAAAGACTACTTTCGCGTGCCCCTATGGAAATTTTGCGTTCAGGAGGATGTCTTTTGGTTTATGCAATGCTCCAGCCACATTTCAGATATGATGGTGATATTCTTAGACATGGTTGAGCAGAATGTGGAAGTCTTTATGGATAACTTTTTAGTCTTTGGGGACTCATTTGACATATGCTTAGAGAATTTGGTATTGGTGCTGAAGAGGTGTGTTGAGACCAATTTAGTGCTGAACTGGGAAAAGTACCATTTCATGGTATAAGAGGGAATTATCCTCGGGCACAAGGTTTCAGGGAAAGGATTGGAGGTTGATAAAGCTAAATTAGAGACTATTGAGAGCCTACCACCATTGACTTCAGTAAAGGGGGTCCGCAGTTTCCTTGGTCATGCGGAATTCTATCATCAATTCGTAAAGTACTTCTCAAAGATCACAAAGCCATTATATAGTTTACTTGAGAAGGATGTTCCGTTTAAGTTTGATGAGGAATGTCTGATAGCTTTTAAGCACTTAAAGAAAAAATTGACTACATCACCGATCATCACAGTGCCCGATTGATCTTTACCTTTTGAATTGATGTGTGATGTGAGTGATTTTGTTGTAGGAGTTGTTTTTAGGCAACGCAGGGAGAAGATTTTTCACGTCATCTACTATGCCAGTAAGACCCTAACGGATGTTCAACTCAATTACACTACCACAGAGAAGGAGCTATTATCAGTGGTGTATGCATTCGATAAATTTCGTTCATACCTGATTGGCACGAGAGTAGTAGTGTATACAGAACATGTTACCATCCAGTATTTGATAGCTAAGAAAGATGCCAAGCCACGTCTCATTCGATGGATTCTTCTACTGTAGGAGTCTGATTTGGAAATTAAAGATAGAAAGGGTACTTAAAACTAAGTAGTAGACCACTTGTCCCGACTAGATAACTCGGGGAAAGACAAGGATGATGGTGTTCTGATCAATGAATCTTTCCCTGACGAACAATTAGTTGTGGTGCAAGGAGAAATCCCATGGTTTGCTGATTTTGCAAACTTCTTAGTGAACAACATTCTCCCTCTGGATTTGACATGACCCCAAAAGAAAAAGTTTCTACATGATGTTAAATGGTACATGTGGGATGAGCCATATCTGTTTAAGTAGTGCGCCAACAGAATGATCAGAAGGTGTATTCCACACAGTTGAGAGCATACTCCAAGGTTGCTATGCATCAGTCTATGGATGACATTATGGGGGAGAGAGGACAGCAACCAAGGTGCTTCAAGAAGGATTTTATTGGCCGACACTCTTTAAAGATGCCTATACTTTCGTGCAGAACTATGATAGATGCCAGCAGGTAGGCAACATCTCCAAGAGGAATGAGATGCCCTTGAACATTATATTAGAGGTCGAGATATTTGATGTGTGGGGTATAGATTTCATGGGGTTGTTTGTTTCATCGTACATAAATCTATACATTCTACTGGCAGTAGATTATGTTTCCAAGTGGGTTGAAGTGGCATCTTTGCAAATGAATGATGCTAAGGTAGTCTTGGGATTTCTACGAAAGAGTATATTCACAACATTCGGGACACCTAGGGCCATCATCAGTGACGAAGGCACTCACTTCTATAACAGATAGTTTACATCTTTATTGGCTAAGTATGGGGTGAATCACCGTGTCGCCACATTATAACATCCCCAAACTAACGACCAAGCTGAGGTCTCCAATCGTGAAGTAAAGAAGATCTTAGAGAAAATTGTCAATCCTACGAGGAAAGATTGGTAACTTAAACTTGATGATGCAGTGTGGGCATACAGAACTACGTACAAGACACCGCTGGGGATGTCACCTTATCAGTTGGTATATGAGAAAGCATATCATCTTCCCATGGAACTTGAGCACAAGGCATATCGGCCCATTAAAAAGCTAAACTTTGACCTCGAAGCTGCATGGGAGAAGCGACTTCTTTAATTAAATGTCCTGGATGAATTCAGATTGTAGGCTTATGAGAATTTGAAACTGTACAATGAAAAGGTGAAAAAGTGGCACGACTGTAAAATCATGGATATGAAGTTTGAGCCAAGGCAAGCGGTGTTGTTATTCAATTCACGTCTTCATTTTTCCCCGGGAAAACTCAAGTAGAGATGGTCGGGTCCATTCACAGTGAAAACCGTGTATCCGCATGGTGCGGTTGCGATTTTTTGTCAAGACCCGGACAAGCCGTTCAAGGTTAATGGGAAGAGGTTGAAGCACTACTTTGGGAGCGATGTCGATCGACAGAAGTCCTCCATGACCCTTTCCAACATATGAGCATGTCTGGGAAAGTTAAGCTAATTGACTATAAACAAGCGCTCGATGGGAGGCACCCCATCAATTCTTTTCTCCCTCTTGTTTAATTCTTGTTACATATATCTATACTTTCTCCCCCAATGTTTAATTCTGAAAAATTTTAAGTTAAGAACATATTACATATAGTTTAGAAGGATATTATATATAACATTTTCAATAATAGTTACATTTAGCTTATATAGTTCAACTTTGAGGATTACATGTCTTATTTATGAATGTTTTTTATGCAGGAAGTAAAGTGCATATGTCAGTTGGAAGCCAAAGTGTATGCTGCTGCAGAAAGCTTAGTACAGGAACCAGGACAGCGCGGTCGAGCCATCCTCAAGGCAAAAAATGGCGCGCCCGCGCCATTATCCTTAGAGATATCCTGTCGAGCGCGCCCACGCCCTCTCTAAAGTTAAAAACATCGTACCTGTGCCCAGAAACTGTCGAGTTTGAAGTATTAAAAACTCGACCCATCCTGTATATCTTATTTCATTCAGTCGAGCTTTCACAGCAAACCTTCTCAAATACAAATCCCTTCTCCTCCTCTACTATAACCTCTTATCTCCTACTTATATTTTGCAATTCGACCCACCTCAGAGTAGAAAGAGAAGATTTTGTTCCTAATTTCAACAACAAGTTTGGGGGTTGTTTTTCATTATCTCTAGGGTTTGTAAAGAGAGGATTTTAGAGGCAGTTTGGGGGTTCTCATCTTTTGGATTCACAAGTCAAAGTTACACGTTCAACTTTCTGCAGATTATCATGGGTCCAAAGAGAGCACGATCAGTCACTCCATCCTCTTCTTCTAATAGCAGCCATGATGAGGCTATTCTGGACACCACTAGGTTCATCAACCTATCAACACAAACGTAATACTACAGGCTGGTGACAAAATTGTTCGTATAGGAAAGGGGGCTAAAACTAACCAAAGCAGATGGGTAGATGCTAGATATGATCAGAGAAAGGGCTTGGTTTGGGGTTGTGGCAACACCCGCGGCTGCACCATCTGCTATTTTTTTGGGAATTCTATGTGAATGCCAGGGAAACAAAAAGTGGAATTTCCTTCGTCTGGGGCATTTAAGTGAATTATCTTCCACTAGCGATACGTGAGGTGTTTCATTTGCCTACTCTCCCAGCTGGTCAAGAAAATTGGGTTATGGCTAAGAGGTTTAAGACTGATTTGGACCAGGTGATTACAGACTTATGCGTGTCAGGTACCAAATGGGCTATTAAATATGGCACATATACGAAGACCAATTTCCCACATGCTGCACTCAATCGATATGCCAAGGCTTGTAATAATTTTATATGTGCTAACATGATGCCTTCCACCCATCAGCATGATGTGATGGCTGATAGAGCTATTATTCTTTGGGAAATTATCATGGGAAAATATATTGACATTGGACATTTGCTACATCAGTCCATGCTGTGCTACATGCGAGGAAATACCACTGATGGGATTCCACATGCATTAGTGGTGACGCAGTTATGTTCTCAGGCTGGAGTTGAATGGGCTGACGAGCAGCTGCAGATGCTGAGCCAGGAAATCACTCATGCCACGATCAAGAAATGCACATAATGGAATGGTGGTACAGCAGACCCGAGAGGCCGAGGATTTATATTGCCCACTCCTCCCCTAGAGGCTCTACCACAGTCATCAGAGGCCGCATAACCTCCTACTGCCAGTACAACGAGTCAAGATTGCCAAATTAGGCACCTGCAGGCGAGGATGGATGCTCTACACTTCAACTTTGTAGCCTATTCAGTTGGATTATCTCGTGCCCTTAGGGAGGCATTTGCTCAATAGGGGACGATTGTGGAGTTCCCAATTTTTGGATCAGCCATACCTTATCCACCACCAGATTCACCACCTGAGTGTCAGTAGGGTGGCCATGTCAATGCTTAGGGGAGTTTTCTAACCCTTCATTTCCATTGAGGACAATCTATATTTTAAGTCTTGGGGTATTGGGTTGTAGTTAGTAGTGTTGCATGATAGTAGTTGCATTTTGCATATGGTAGTAGTGTATGTTTAGGTTGCATGATAATATGCATTTTAGTACTTTTGTTTGTTTACTTACTTTTGTTTGTTTTCTTAATTAGTTGTTTCGTTGCATTACATTGCATGATCCTGTGTTTCAGCCTGTAATTCTAGTTTGGCTGATGACGATATTAAAATGTTATAGATGTTTGAACTCTGTTGATAGCTTAAGCTTAGTCATAGTTTTATACATGATGTAGTCCTTACTTGTTGCTTTGATGTTACCGGATAGCACAATTTTGTTATTTATTGGCTTGTGGTTGAGATTGGCACATACTTGTCTTCTCAAGGGAAAAAATCTATTTTTAAAAATAGATTTTTTTTAGAAAATGAGTAATGACTATAAAGACACAAAAATTCAAGATTTGGGGAAAACATTAGGTATGTATGCTTAAAAAAATTGTGACTAGTGCTTTGTGGCCTTTGCTATTTTGAGTAAGTACGCCCGAGGGGATGTCTCTACACCTAGAGCCTTAAAGCCTAAACGGTTTGGGAGTCGTTGGTTGAAAGCTCACTAAGGTAGCACTGAAAAGCCTAAGGGAGTGAGACATTGCACATCCATGGGAAAATTAATAATAATAATAACCACGGGAATGTGTGAATATCGCCCTCGTGAGTGAATAAAAGCAGAATGAGCCCTTTGTTGACCCTTAGTTTGGATTTATGTGTTGGAGTTGTTGTTATTTCATATGTCTCAGTTTTCTAGATTTAAAGCCTTATATTTCCTTATTAAAAGCATAACATGTGGAATGTCTACCTTTATCAAGCTTATTCGTGTATAATAGCGCATACACACTACATTATTGTCAACAAGTTTGGATTTCCAAATTGTATGTCTTTATGGTTTTAGCTTGGTTTGATGATTTGTTCATAGATCTTGTATTTTCTCTGAGGTAACACTTATTGGAATTCATATGTGGCTAGAAATTTGGGATTCATTGTCATAGTAGCGTAGTTTGCATAGCATGTAGATTACATTTGTTTTTGTTGCTTGAGGGTAAGCAATAGTTCAAGTTTGGGGGTATTTGATAAGTAGGTTTTATACCTACTTATTGGCTATCTACTTGCTAGAACTATAGCTTAACTTTAAGTGTTTTAGTTACTTTTTATGCATTTTTATTATCACTTTTTAGATTGCATGGAGGAATCTATTTTCTTAGCATCATGGATGGAAATGGTGTGTGAGCAAGCATTGTGGTGAGGCAAAGATGGAGCTGGCATATAACATTGAGCATGGCAGGTGGAAGTGGCATGGAAGTGAAAAGAAGAAGGGGATATAAGCTAGCAACAACAACTTAAGAAACCAAGAGAGCATCAGCAGAGAACCAGCAAGCATTCTACAGGAAATCACAGTAGTGCGGCCGCTCCCCTATGAAGTTTTGACATGGCACGCCCACGCTAGGAGAGAAGTTCAGTATGTAGCAGCGCGCCCGCACCCATTATGCATACGGGATGGCGCGGCTGCGCCATAGGAATTCTGACCAGATTTGACTTTTCATTAAAATTTCTATTTACGTGTAATTCCTTTAAAGGGTGTATTGGGATGTTATAGACTTACACTTGAATCATTTTTTTACTATTCTAGGGTTTTAGAAAGGCATGGAGAGTATAGAGCTTTCTCTACTACTTTTTGGGCTCTCTCTTGCCTCTTTGTTAGATTTTGATAATTAGGGTTTTGATTTGGATTATTTGGGGACATTGATTCAGTTTTGAAGATCTGGATTAGGCAAAGAATTATCAGATTTGCATTTTCTCATCTCTTGGTTCTCTTTGTTCTCATTTCATAATCTCAAGCTTGAACAAATTCCTATAATGGTGATTGCTTTAGTGATGAACTAATCTCCATAATGGGATTCTAATGGATCTTATTTCTTAGTTCAGATTTCTATGACTCTTTGTTGGTTGTGAATGATTATATATGGATTACCTAGTATGGGTGATTTAACTGTTTAGATGTTTGATCACCATCTACCATATTAATTTGTATAAACTAGGAAAATGAAGTACAAAATTAGATTTACCCATATTAGCATGTGTTCATGAAATTTACATGTGATAGATTTCATGATTCGTAATCCGGATAGATATATACCATATTACCGCGTGTAGTCATTTGAGTGGACTTGTGCTTAAATCCCTATTGCTCTTAAGTCACATAGAAATATAGTGGTTTAGGTAATATTGGATGTTCATATATATTCTATCTTTCGTTGATTGTATATGATATGAACATGGTATATCAAGAGATAGCTATGCTTTACCTTTGTGTTCTAGACTAGCAATCCGAAGTAATCATTTAGGCTTAACAAGAGGTGTATAATTTGAATAAGGCACTAAGTGAAGTTAGAATCCCATATCATTTCAAGTTGACTCATTTTCTTGTTAGTTAATTTATTAATTGATAATCAGTTTAGATATTTAATTCACATCTTAATCTTTCGTTTAAGCAGGCTAAGATAATTACAAAGTTGTTGCATGTTAGACCGCGTGCACTTGTGTGTGTGTGATTATTTTGTTAACACCGAAACAAGCGAACACATTTTATAGTATTTTTTGCAGGATTAGAATTCTATCAAGCCTAGATTAGAAATGAAAGGGTGTCCGATGAAGTTGAAGGCCTTCCTCTAGTTTGCGCTTCATAATGCAATGGTTTCTAAGGAATTTCTAAGTCATATAGGAATTTTATCTTACTTTTCCTTCTTGGGTTGTGTGTGGGGCAATTACAGTTTGGAAAGTTGTTCTCACAATTTACTAGTTTGTTCTTCTTGGGTCTAGAGGTTATGGATGGTCGCATTCAGTTGGTGGGGGTTGGATATGGTGATGTCTGATAATTTATAATTTTCAACAAAAATGAATGGTTAGATGGAGAAATAGAGGTAGCTTCCACAGAGGCAGAAAACTTTGGATGAATATCGCAAAATTCTCTAATGTAAGGAGTAAGGGGAGCTGAGAAATTTTTCATTTTGAAAACAAGTGGTGGATCTAATTAAGTGCAAAACTTTTAACTGGGGCATAGCTCTCTCTAGAGTATATGAGATCAGTTGTCATCAATGGGTTTTGGTTCCGGGTTCATGTATTAGTATATGAGTATTCTTAGTTCTAGATTAATTTTCTCTTTGTATTTCTATGTAATCTTTATTGGGTTTTTGCTTGATCTTGTGCCCGTTTCTTATGGGTACAAATCTGATGTATAGCACTTGTTTATAACAAAATTTCCTTTTTTGATAAAAAATTAACTACGTTATATTACAATAATTTACGTAACTTGTCTTACAATCCCAGGTTCTTTAAACCTTACATAAAACTATTACATCAGGTCTCAAAATTTTATATTCTTAACTAAAAATATAAGTTACATTACTCTTAACTATTCTTCTCGCTTAGTGATTCCTTTTCCTTTATCTTTCGTTCTGGATCCTTCAGCTCCATCTGCCTTAGCTTTAAATAGTTATGACGTAAGAGTACTGAGCAACAAGTTTGCTCAGAAAGTCTAAAACATTTTAAAATGTAAATAAGATTATAATTTTCTTGCCAATGGATTAAATAAATTTGGAAATGATTATTCAAGGAAGAGTTTAGAATTTTTGAAAACTCAAAATTAACGAAAGTATCATTACCTAATAACATGCTTTTGTTCTCGGAGTTTGATGGAACATCAGAATGTCAACGTTTCAATGATCTCAAAAATTTTGAAGGATAACTGAGTGGTCATAAGGGCCAAAAACTATTTATAATGTTCATTAGTTGTAGACTAAAAACTCTCCAAAATGTTCAACAATCACAAAGACTGCTAAGTCTCCATAGAGTATCATTAAGAGATCAGCCTAATAACACCCTATGTTACGAGTAACATTATCTCTATGCTGCATTTTTATAGCAAAATATAGGTTATCCAACAATATCAAAAAAGTCATATCCCCTATATTTAGGGTAGTTCACCTCAGTTACACATTTAAGATTCCACACAAAAGCAATTTAGTTTGGAACAGATTAACTATTTTCAAATATTTACAACAACTCAATAATTTAGGGAAATGCAATAAAGAATCTTACAAAAATAGAGTTTAGCCGAAACAAATAGTATAAACTCTTTTCTTAAAAATATCATCATATTATATATAAATTTCAATAATCAACATAAAAATGTGATTTCAATAATTGAAACAAATCTGAAAGCACGTAGTGCGGAAACTTGTCTGGTGTTGCCTACTTTTCTTACTAGCACTTGAAAGGAAAGTATACACATTTAATTGTAATATTCAGAAGGCAAGTATATCATTCCCACGAGGAAATAGATTAATCTTTATCAATCACTATTTTCAATTCAATTAATCCTATTTTAAACTACGAAATATTGTTTTTGATTTGAAAATTTAAATTAACAAAATTAAATACTAATACCAAAGTTCACAAGATTAATGCAGATTTAATAGGTTAATATTACAACTTCCCTTGGTACTTCATTTAAATTAATTTACTTCCCATTTAAATCAATTAATTAATATGAATAATTATCCAAGAATGCTTATTAGTACTCACGCACTTCTTCCGAAAGACAAGTGAACAAATCACCCTAAATTTGTTCTCTACGAATCAGAATTACGAGGAACACCCTAGTTAATCAACTCACTATATTCCTATGTAAATCAAGTTAATTAGGGTTTTATGCACAAATTCTTTCGATGGATACAAAAGACACATAGGTATTCCTATCCTACATGCTAATCATATTAACCCTATTTAGATTATATGAACAGATATTATTATATCAAGATCTAAATCTATATTCCATCTTCCAATTTTATATAAATTATCATGATAATTGTTGGCAAACAATTAAACAATAAGTGCAAGATATAATAAATAATTCAATAAAAACCAACTTCATTCAATGGGAAGGTTTAATTTAAACTACATACCAAGTTCCGTTGTAATCTTAATTAAAATTTAGTTCATGATAATAATAATAAGGAAAAAAATCATCCAGATTAATAATCTAAACATCCCAGACAATTACAAAGAATAAGAATTAGAGAAAAGATTAGAAGAACTTGTTAGATTGCTCCTAATCCTCCACTTGATCTTTAGCCTTTGAAATATCCTTCGTGTTCTCCTCGTTGTTCTCTCTATAAATCTCTTGATAATATCCTTCCTACGTCTTTTCAGAAGTTTTTTCCTATTTGTAATGGTTCCAATCCTCTTCAAAATTCCTATTTGGCTTCAAAATTCCAATTCAACAGAAAAACACCAACAATTCCTATAGCCTAGCGCACTAGGCGCTAGGAATTACACTGACAAAGCGCACTAGGCGCTAGGCAATGACCAGGTATTTATAAAAATATCACTCGGCTCTAATTTTAATGATTTTTAATCATTTTCTTCTCCTAAATGACTAATTTGTCTCTCTAGCTCCATCCAACAAGAAATAAACACAAAAACCAATAAAAAGATGCTAAAAATACTCAAAAATAACAATAATTAAGCTTAACAATACCAGATTCGTAGGTATAAAACCCACTCATCATCTAGGTTATTTGTATTTCCCTCTTCCAAATCAATTATCTCCTCCCGGGAATAACCTAAATTATTCATAAAGATTGATTTATAAATTTTTCAATTAGTATTAATAGTTACCGTCGGTAACTTTTGTAACTCTGTTTCGGTATTTTTAGGGTCTTAAACTTGTTTTGGAGTTCATTTTTACTACGTTTTTTTTTATAAATTCACTTTTAAAATTTAATATTATTATTAACATTGTAATGTCCCCAAATCTGGGTCTAAATTATAACCTAGAATCTTGTGTTACTAATTCGATACATCTCAATATATCATAAAGATAATTGCATTGTCCTTAAAAACACATATGCGGAATCTTACATTCTACTCTCAGGCACGAGAGCAATAATTGTGAAGTTGCTCGAATAAATAGGAAACAAATCAGATTCCTATCATTAACATTTTTAATTTTCTTACTAACAATCAAAAGATTGAAAACATTCTCTTTTAATCTTATTAACTAGTCCCTGTTAGCTTTAGAGAATTTGATTCCAAATTTCTAACTTGACATTAGTTGTTGAAGAAGATTACTTTGTGCCCTTTGTCACATAATTAGCTTATGCTTAGGAGATTTTGCTTCAGACCTGAAATGCCACCTTCCTTAAATAAACTGCACCATTTCCTATTGAGCCATATTCACTTATCTTGCTGGGAGTTGTCGTTTACACTCCTAAATTAACCTCACCTTTACTTTATAAATTTAAATAATTAGCACAGTAGTAAGCAAGGATCGATCCCACAAAGAGTGATTTGTTTTATATTTATCCTATGATTTCTAATGAAAAGGAAATTTTGAATTAATTAACTAAATTAACAAGAATAAACAATGAATAAAAAGTTTCAGTTCTTCAGTTCAGTGTCACCTTTTTATAACAATAGATTAATTAAGTGTAACATTATTTACCCTTCAATGAAACTAATAGCCCGAGGCAACAACATGCTCTGCTATCCGAAACTCCCCTTAGATTGTCACTCAATAAAACAAGCTCTTCACAAGATTCTAACAATTATATAACCTAGAACAAGCTCTCTAGATTTAATATAACAACATCATTAAGAACTAGGGAAATAGACTATTCCAAGCAACAAACATATAGGCTCGAATTGTTTAACTTGTCTTCTGATAATTATAGCAATACTCAAAAACTTGTCCACAATCAGGTATTACTAGTTACTACTTGAGATTAGGAACAATATCAATTACACATAATATTATTCCTTGATCTAACATATGATATTCGTTAACCAATTCAAACCTACAGAAATCAAATTAGTTAAGCCAAATAGCATTCAGAAATTAAATCAGATTATCAAGAATGAATTTCATGTGAAAAGGAATAAATAATGAATACTCAATTAACCATTAATTATAAATAAGGTTCAACATTCTTTAGAACTGAATAAAAAGAACTTAGCTCATGTCTTCAATCCTCCAATATTATAAATGAGAGAATGTAGTAGATGATTGAATTCTATAAAACCCTGACTATCATCCTCTATTTATAGTGCTGACAAAGTCCTAAATCCTGTCGGAATTAGAAATCCAAATCCTAAAAGGAATTATAAATCATAACTAGTTTCTATAAAGAATTAGAATCTAATTTGAAAATAAATCTCAGTTTAAAGATATCCTAAATTTAATAGAAATATTTGCTTTTAGAAACTTTCCAAAAATTCAAAATTTCCCAATTTTCCCACTCAAATTCGCCCATATTTCCTGTTGTGACATTCTTTGGTAAAACGACCATAACGTTTGATTTGGGAGGAGTTACGAGGCCTGCTACCTATTAAATCGAAGCTCTTGACGAGATATAAAACTTTCATTCTTTAAGAATTGACAGATTCAGGATGCATCAAGGTCGAAATTGGGCCCCAAGTGACTGTTGTGTAAATTGTAACTTCCAAACTTTGAGGTTCACCGTCCGTTTAGTAAAAAGATCATAAATTTTTCAAACAAACTCCGATTGTGACGATTCAAGATGTTCCCGAAAGCTAAGGAAGAGATCTACAATAAAATCTAAGTCCCAAGCCAAGACCATGCATCTAACTTAATGCTCAAAACCCTGTAATTTTCCATTTTTCCTCACTGCAGCTCCAATTCTTCCTGAAACTATTAAACACCTTAATAAGCTCATATACACATGAAACATGCAATAAAACTAAACATAAAGGAATAAAAAATAAATGAATAATATGCACTCATCAAATTCCCCCACACTTAGCCTTTACACGTCCTCGTATAAAATAAAAGTTTGATTTTTAGAAAAATTCTATTCAACCATTATGTTAAAAGATTTCAAGATACAAATAATGACTTTCAACAATAAACTCACAGAAATGTAATCAATGCCTCATCAGTTAACTCACAATGAACAACCTTACCATTTCACCAACGAACTTCATTAAACCAACCTGTAACTACAAAAGAAACTTTCCTACAGTCCACATACTTACTCAACTTGGTTATTATGAAACAAAAACCGTGCACACTGACTCACAACCAAGAACAAATTTTCCTTGCTTTTTAATTTTTTTTTTCATAGAACCTTTTCTTTATCACAGATGAATGTATTTTCATGCTCTTCTTGTTTTTTTTTCTTTTCTTAACATGTGCAATGTCTCCTTTTCTTAGGCTTTTCAGAGTTATCCATTAGTGAACTTTCCATCAACGACTTCCAAACCAGATGATCTTAAGGCGCTGGGTGTAGAGACACCCCTAGGGCTTACTTATTCAAGTAACAAAGGCCACAAAAAGTTGACTAGTCAAGTTACTTTTATTCATCACATTTTTCAGCGTAAATATTGATGCTTCCCGAGGCTTGGATACCCAGTTATTTTGCACAATGGATATTGAAGCATATTTTTAATTTTCATTTTCTCCTTCTCTTTTTTTCTTTTTTTTCATTAATCATTTTTTCACATAGTTCTGCAACAACAGAAGCAAGTTAAATAGTTCTAAGTCATGAAATCAGTGCACATAGACAACTCCACAAATAACTTAGCCAAATAAACATGCTTCTCATATTCAAGTTCTCATGTATCACATATTCAATTTAAATCAATTACTATGGATCATGGCTTAGTTTTCATCATTCATCAACTAATTAAGCATCAAGCAGAATCTGAATTTTAGCATCGAATTTTAATCTTTGACTTTAATCTTTTTAACACATAGCCAAATAGAATCATGAAACCAAAAATTTCAAAAAATTTTAAAAGCATTAATTTTTTTAAATTCCCCATCAAAATCGGATCAATATCCCCTAATAAAATAAAAACCTAAATCTTCCCCCCACACTCAAACCTTAAAGTGTCCCCAATGTAAGAAAATCATGCAAAGAAGAAAATATTACTAGCTAACATGCAATAAGAAAAAACTAAAAAGTGAAGAGATAGAAAAATCAAATTTGAAATATTGGGTTGCCTCCCAAGAAGTTGCCCTTGTTCATTGTCATTGGCTTGACATCATCCTTCTCATCCTATGTAATTGGACTTGTGTACTTCAAGTGGACTGGTAACATTTTTAATTTATTAGGAGCATCCTTCAGATCCTGATTTTGCTCCATTCTAACCATCGAATCCTCCTTGTATAATTGTATTTGATCTAAAGATTCCTGCACTATAGAGTCAACAACATCGGTAGAAAATACAAAATTAACAATACCATGATACTTTTTAGTCTCATATGCGATGAACTAGACATGTGCCTCATCCAATTCCATAGTTAAGGTCCCATGGTATGTATCATGTAGTGTTTTTGTTGTTTGCACCACTGTACCACCTATATCCTCTTTGTAAAGATCTGTAAAACTTATCAAATTGTTCTCCTCTTCCTCTTGTTCATCCTTTTTAGACTTTGAATACTTGATTTATTCTTCAAATTCAGTAGTAGCCTTAAGCACTTCCAATTGGTTTCCACTAGTAAACTCCTCATTATCTTTAAGTTCTTGTTCCCTATTCATCATTTCTTCCAGGAATTTTTCATTAAACTCTGTATACCACATTGAATTCTTTCCAACTTTCTAATTCCTTGTTAGAACTTGGGGAAAAGGTAGTTTCGGTTCATAAGCTAAAAGAGGTGGATATTTGTGCTTGAGTACATCACTGCTGCCTGTTTCACTATTGTCAGACTTGCTTTGTATTGACTTTCCTTGCTGTTGATCCTCTGTACCACATCTCAATGTTATGACACTTATATTTTCAACAGTTTGAGAAAGTGACCTTCCTACTGTGGTTGCAAGCTGACCAACTTGGTCCCTCAGATCTTGAACAGAAGTTCTTGTCTCCTGTTGGAATTATTGTGTCTGACTCATGAACTGTTATGTTTGGTTCATGAACGCCTTAAACATATCCTCCATAGATGTCCC
The DNA here is from genome assembly GCA_016801055.1 of Panax notoginseng. NCBI lineage: Eukaryota > Viridiplantae > Streptophyta > Magnoliopsida > Apiales > Araliaceae > Panax > Panax notoginseng. The sequence goes on along the minus strand of CM029015.1, from coordinate 155,066,711 downwards.
AGAATTGACAGGTACTTCTTGATTTTTTGTGTGGTACTGAAGTTGAGCTTGCTGAAAACCTTGGATATTCCTTACAGCCATTTATTGAACCAAAGTAGTTAAATTAGAAATATGCTGCTCTAAGTCTCTCATGCTTACCCCCCATTTACCCTTTGTGGTGTGTTATCCATCTTAGTTCCATACTGCTGTGAGTTAGGTGCCATGTTTTCAATTAAGTTCGTTGCAGCTTCTGGAGTCTTGTCTACCAGTGCTCCTCCACTTGCTGCATCAATCATGCTTCTTTCCATTTGTAGCAACCCCTCATAGAAGTACTGGATCAAATAATATTCATCAATTCCGTGAGGTGGATAGCTGGAACAAAACTTCTTTAACCTTTCCCAATACTCATAGAGATTATCTCCATTGAACTATCTAATTCCACATATCTCCTTTCTTATATCGTCAACTCTTGATGCAGGAAAATACCTCTCCAAGAATAACCTTTGCATATCAGCCCAAGATCGTATTGATCCTGAAGGTAGATAGTATAACCAATCTTTAGCCAAATCTGCTAATGAGAATGGAAAAAGTCTAAGCTTGATTTGCTCCTCTGTCACTCCGTATGCTTTCATCGTGGAACACACCACATAGAACTCGTTTAGATGCTTAAAATGGATTTTCACCTGTAAGACCACGAAAAGTAGGCAAAAGACGAATTAGTCTAGAGTTAAGTTCAAAAGCAACATCTAAAGTAGGACACTCAATATAAAAAGATGGTTAAGTCAGATCAGGAGTAGCCAGTTCTTTCAAAGTTATGTTATTGTGTGGCACCGCCATCTCTTCCACTTCAAGTAATGGAATAAGAGCTTCTTTTGTATATGCAATTTTATCTATCTCTTGATCAAAATTTAAGTCAATAAAGTTAGAGGATTGAGACATAAAACAAAAATAAAAAAAATTAATAAAAATAAACGAAAACAAAGAATAAACAAAAACAATTAACACTCCCCGACAACGGTGCCAAAATTTGGGAGCTTTCATATACACTCCTAAATTAACCTCACTTTCACTTTACAAATTTAAATAATTAGCACAGTAGTAAGCAAGGATTGATCCCACAAAGAGTGATTTATTTTATATTTATCCTATGATTTCTAATGAAAAGGAAATTTTGAATTAATTAACTAAATTAACAAGAATAAACTAATAAGAATAAACAATGAATAAAAAACTTCAGTTCTTCAGTTCAGTATCACCTTTTTACAACAATAGATTAATGAAGTGTAACATTATTTACCCTTCAATGAAACTAATAGCCCTAGGTAACAACAAGCTCCACTATCCGAAACTCCCCTTAGATTGTCACTCAATGAAATAAGCTCTTCACAAGATTCTAACAATTATATAACCTAGAACAAGCTCTCTAGATTTATTATAACAACATCATTAAGAACTAAGAAATTAGACTATTCCAAGCAACAAACATATATACTCGGATTATTTATCTTGTCTTCTTATAATCACAGCAATACTCAAAAGTTTGTCTACAATTAGGTATTACTAGTTACTACTTGTGATTAGGAACAATATCAATTACACATAAAATTATTCCTTGATCTAGCATATGATATTCGTTAACCAATTCAATTCTGCAGAAATCAAATTAGTTAAGCCAAATAGCATTCAGAAATTAAATCAGATTATCAAGAATGAATTTCATGTGAGAATGAATAAATAATGAATACTCAATTAACCATTAATTATAAATAAGGTTCAACATTCCTTAGAACTGAATAAAAAGAACTTAGCTCATGTCTTCAATCCTCCAATGTTTTAAATGAGAGAATGTAGTAGATGATTGAATTCAATAAAACCCTGACTATCATCCTCTATTTATAGTGCTAGACAAAGTCCTAAATCCTGTCGAAATTAGAAATCTAAATCCTAAAAGGAATTACGAATCATAACTAGTTTCCATAAAGAATTAGAATCTAATTTAGAAATAAATCTCAGTCTAAAGATATCCCAAATTTAATAGAAATATCTACTTTGGGAAACTTTCCAAAAATTCAAGATTTTCCAATTTTCCCTCTCAAATTCGCTCATATTTCATGCTGCGACGTTCTTTGGTAAAACGACCATAACGTTTGATCTGGGAGGAGTTACGGGGCTTACTACCTATCAAATCGAAGTTCTTGACGAGATCTACAACTTTCATTTTTTAAGAATTGATAGATTCAGGCTGAATCAAGGTCAAAATTGGGCTCCAAGTGATTGCTGTGTAAATTGCTACTTCCAAACTTTGAGGTTCAACGTCCGTTTAGTAAAAAGATCATAACTTTTTCATATAAATTTCGATTATGACGATTCAAAAGGTTCCTGAAGCTAAGGAAGAGCTCTACAATAAAATCCAAGTCTCAAGCCAAGACCATGCATCCAACTTAATACTCAAAACCCTGTAATTTACCCTTTTCCTTATTTCAGCTCTAATTCTTACTGAAACCATTAAACACCTTAATAAGCTCATATATACATGAAACATGCAATAAAACTAAACATAAATGAATCAAAATAAATGAATAATATGCACTTATCACTTATCAAAATTATTTTCTACAAAGACAACTGTTGGACCATCTTTTTCTTTGAAGTTTGATAAGTGAGCTTTGTTGTCGGTCATATGCCTTGAGCATCCACTATCGAGATACTATGTTAAACTAGTGGAGCTTTCTATCTGCAAGAAATATGAAGCTTTATTTTGGTACCCAGATTTGCTTGGATCCTGATTTGTTAGTTTTCTTAGTGACCCATACCTGCTTAATTCTAATACTTACATACACAGAATATGTGATGCCCCCAAATCCGGGTATCTTCCAACCCGACAATTGGTGCTACACGGTACTCATAACTGTGCATTTATTCTACTGAAACGACATCAAAATGTGTGTTCCAACGACATTCTTATTACATTAATAATAATAAATCCCGTTCCCAGGTTCTTAAACCATTATATTCTTTGTTCATCATAATATAATACATATACATACTAGTCTATTACAAGATAAACTAATCATTCATCTTTGCCTTGCCTTTATCTCTTTACTATTCAAGGCTTAAGCCCTAAGTTAACTTGGTCTCCACATTAACTTAGCCCTTAAGTCTTCTTAGTCCTTAAGTCTTCTTAGCCATTAAGTCTTCTTAGCCATTAAGTTTGCTTAGCCCTTAAGTTTGCTTACTCATTACTTATAAGCACTTTACTTAGCCATTAAGCATAAGTACTTTACTTAGCTATTAAGTTTACTTAGCTATTACTTAACTTATCCCTTACTTAGCCATTAAGACTAAATCGTATTCTACGCATCTCATTCTTATATTCTCTTCATATATAATTCGTACGATATTCGTATTATATGTCGTAATAATTTTCGTACTATACTCGTATAATAACTAGTATTACACTCGTATTTCTTACGCATAATAACCCTAATTATTATACGAAATCATTAAATTCTCGGAACTCAATTTTTCTAACCCTTAGGTTTTAAGTCCGCAGGCAAAAACTTCATTTTTTTGTCATAACTGAAATATTATTGAATATTCCATCACGTCTCAAAATTCTATCATTACGCGTTTTTCAGAAATTTAAAATAAATCTCCAACCAAAAACGGATGAATAGTATCTATTTCGTCTTTTTCCCTAAAAATATTTTTGTTCCTAAATTTTTTTTATTTTCATCTTAAAAATTTATACTCGTTCAATCTAGCTCGTAGCCAGAATCCTCCCGATTTATAATCATCCTAGGTTAAGGAACGATTAATAAACACATAGCACATAATAGTATAAATAAAAATTCATTTTATTAATAACTAATTCTTTAAACTTAAATTCTGAACAATCCGGATTCTCCGGGTTGTTACACTTCCCCCCTTATAAAAATGCCATCCTCGGAATTTCTTAAAACCACACCCTTACCCGGGTTCTCACATTCACCCCTTCTTCACAGAAATTTCGTCCTCAAAATTTTAACTTACTCTACTTCTCAACTTCTCTTCAAAGGAGTACTAATCTTTCAAACATCTCCCCTCCCCCACCTTCATAACTTATTATGAATATAGAGTAGAAGGAATAAAGAAGAATATATAAAAATTCCTTTAAAACATTTCATACTTTTGCTGAGGGGTCAAATCGACCATGAACTCTTACTAGGTTAAACATCATTTCGCCGTAAACCCTTCTTTAAAGGTCAGTTTACAATCACAAAAAAAAAGTAAACTACCTCTTCCATGTTCTTCTCAGACTTAATCATTAGATTCCACACCAAAACAATTTAGTTTGGCACAACTTCTTCAAAGAAAGCTAGATTTTCTTTTAAACATGACATACCATTAGTCTTAGCCAGAACAATTAGCTTAGACCATACCAATAAATTGGACATCAACTTGAAACATTAGTCTAGTCAACTCAATTGACATCGACTACTTCTTTAAATTCTTTTCACAATACATCAAAACGTTTTATGACGTCATGATACCGTACTTTTCACATTACGTTGAGGACTTTGTTAGTTTGTGACTTCGCCATTATACATCATACCATAGTGGTTTGTTGATCCTAAAATCGAATCCAACACCAGGTTCAATTACATTAATAACTCCATCCTTTTACCATCCTTGCATCAAATGCACGTATGATATAAAATTCATTTTGATATTTTAAATCAATTTCTGTCTAGCCGAAACAAGTAGCATAGGCATACCAAGAATAGCTCTTTTAAAATACATTGGTTCCAAAAGTTGAACCAATCCTTTCCTTTTCAAAATGTACATATCTGCACGATTTTAATAAAGTTCAAAATCTAGCATAGCTAGATAACTTGGAATATCCTATTATCCATCTTCCTTCATTGTCTTACTGCGACAATACTTAATCTTCCCTAGCACCTTCAATGCTAATTCTACTGAAAACGTGTTTTCAGTCTAAACATTCCTATACCTTAGTACAGTCCATCAACTTACCACACATTATGAGTTCAGGAACTTTTCACAATAATATGAGTTTAGGAACTATCCAGACAGACCATAAGCGTCCATTCGCTGAGACGTTCGAAAACATACCATATTATTATGAGTCACGAACTTACCATAAGTGTAAGACCCCGAATTTTATGAAATAAAAGTATTCAATTTTTCTTATAATTACTATTCAGTAAATGGTTATATTGATAAAAGTTTAAAGTTATGGGTGAAATATGAATTTTTTTTTCAAAATAAGCAAGTGGTTATAAAATAATCATTGTTGTCGGGGAATATTCGTTTGGTCGTGGAATATTCTTTCTGTCGGGGAATATTCGTACGACGGCGCAGCTATTTGTGGGCCCCATAACGAATAATTGTCTGGTGAAGAAAATGACAAATTTGAGTTTTTATAAATAACGGCGTAGTTGTTACCGTTAACACTGTTAGAATACCCGGTGGTTAAAATACAGTAATACGCGTTATTGCACAGTAGCATACGGTATTGCATAGTATTTTTGAAATTATTGATTCTTACGTAAGAAGGCACTACTAAATAATTGTTACAGTAATTACTGTTTAATATTTTATTTTATTGATTCAATAATTGCTGCGTTGATATTTTATATTATTGTTGTTTTAATAATTGTTGCTGCACAATATTTTCTATTATCAGATCAATAATTCATATTATTTGAATAATATTATTAGATAGCATTATTGGCAATGTCTAGAAAGTTCTGTCTAAGGAGAGGTTTGGTCATCTAATTGCGCGCTAGTAAGGAGAAATCTTTATTGAAAAGCCCCCTCTTTCCTGGGAACGGCCTAGTTGTCATAAATGTGATTCTGTAATATTATTTGTGAATAATTAATTATTGATTCATATGATAAGGAAATATTTATTTTATGTGGATATAAACGAGGGATATATTTTTGTGGTTAAAAATGAAGGAGTTAATATTGAGGTTTTTATCCGTATTTTTGTCGGAATGGAGGTATTAAAAATCAGGGTTTTTGAGATATTTTGCGGGGGTTATAATTTTTAATCCGACCGTTGGATCGTGGTAATTTTTGGATATGTTATACATATATAAGTTGAGTATATGCCCACAAATTTTGAACCGTTAAAAATGAACGTATGATTTATTATGAATTTTACGAGATGACTGGTTCAGAAATTGTTGAATTTTCAGAGTTTATCATTTTGGTGGAAAATTCTAGAATTGGTGGGCCCCACTTGTAGTTGGTGAAGAAATGTGCTGAATTTTATTTCAAATGTGGTGGGTGGGAATAGTAGCAGGTAAAGCCATCAGGTTGCAGGTCAAGTTTGCTAAAATTTTCCTATAAATAGAGGGCTAAGTTAGAATTAAAAATCACACCAGAAACATAAGCTTTCTCTCTTTCTCTCTCTATATTATGAAGCATATTTTGTGAGTATTTAGATACTTTGAGAGTTGCTATTCAGTGCAAGTTTTCTTCAGCCTTATATCGATCAGAAGTACTGCTCTTTTGAGGTAAGGGATAGTAAGAGATTTTAAGGGTTGTTATGTTTTTCAGTTTCGAAATTTTTCTGACATTCAAAAATTTTGGAAAAATTTGAAATGATATTTTGATGAGTTTTCATGATTGTGTCCAAAAATGGTAATTTTTGGATTTATAGATTAAGAGTTATGAATTTTATGAGAAAAGACTATTTTAAAAGTAACTACTTATAACTCGTTGTGGTTAACTCCAAAATTGATGAAATTTTTATTGGAAGTACATGTATATGATAGGAGTATACTCTGTAAATTTCAGAATTTTTAGATAAAAGTATAATTTTTGATAAATGTCTAAATATTCGGCTATTTTGGCCATATGAAAAATAGTAAATGACTTTTAAAAATTCTGAGAAAAATATGTGTTCACTATGGGACTATATTATGCTAAATTCCAGAAAAGAAATATTTTTGGAACTGATTTGGTATTTTTCATGAAAATGGTCTAGTTATGATTAAATGAATTAAATATGTTATGTGAAGTAAGAAAATTGAAAAATAGGATTTTATGACTTGAAAATCCTATACGAGGTATATGCAGATTTTTGATGAGGGTTATTGGTGATAAAATCTTATGAGTTTGGTATTTTAGAATGATTAAATGCATTATTTAGTAAAGTGTAAACAATTTAAATAAATTGTTTATAAACTTAAGAAATATTATTATTTCAATATCATTATACCGAAATACTGGTATAGATTTTATTGTGGAATTTCTACCTTTTTGTGTCGGGTTTACTATTTATGAGTTACTATTCACGAGTTAATATTCATGAGTTACTATTTACGATAAAAATTGGTTTCTTTTTCTAACCAAATTATAGTTGATTTACGAATATTACTCTTGAGATTAAAACTAGATGTTGATCATATTATTTTTATTATTATATATAATATTTTTATAACCCTAATGATGATATTTCTCTTTGACTTGAGTGTAAAGATGGGTAGATTTTTGGTATGATCATGACTATGGGTTCTCTTTGGCCAGTATGCAAAGTTGAATTGTTGATTGGTATGATCATGACCATTGAATTTATAAGTGAATATCTTTAGCTTAAGTGCAAAGGTGAATTGATCAACATGGTTATAATTATTGTTTATATAAATTCTGAAATGATTATATATTTCTTTGAGATATTAATATATTTGGCCTGTAGTGCAAATATGAACTGTTGATGAATATATTTGACCGTAGTGCAAATATGAACTGTTGATGAATATCTTTGGCCTGTAGTGTAAAGATGAATTGTTGATGAATATCTTTGGCCCGTAGTGCAAAGATGACATGTTGTTGAATATCTTTGGCCAGTAGTGCAAAGATGAACAGATGTTGAGATGAACATGACCAACTGGTGATACAAATGAATATCTTTGGCCGTAGTGCAAAGATGAAGTTATTAGTATGATTATGAACAGGAACTGTGATTTGGTATAACCATGATCTTTGATGTTTCAGGTAAAGACAGGTGATGAAAATATTCTTCGTCCTGGGTGCGAAGAAAAATTTAGAGTCACAATTATGATTATGAGTTATTCATATGATTGTGGAAAGAAACTGTTGAGTGGTGATTACATGGATAAAACATTGTTGGTGGATTTTTAACATGGAGGAGATAATAGACTTTATGGTCTATTTGACTCTTCTAATGGATTGCATGTTCCGCTGCAACTATGGTTGAAATTTTTTATCATCTACCATATGTTCTAAATCTCTGATTTATTATTGATGAAGACTATTGATAATTTATTTATCTTTAGTCATGATATTCTTTACTGAGCTAGTTGTGCTCACCCTTTTATTCACAATTCCTTTCAGGTAATAAGAGTGTAGCTGGGTCGAGCGAGGGTAACGGGAAAATAGAACGGTGGTCTCTAGCTGTGGATGTTCTCCCGAAGCAGTATAGAAAAGTTCATTTAGTAGTTTTATTTGGTGAATCCAATAGGGTAAGGTGTACCCAACGTTGGAAGGTTGGTTTGCCACTATCATACAAGATGTCTAACGACATATAACCTCGTGTCATCATAAGGCAGGGATGTGCTCATCCACTTGTTGAGTATATATACGAGCACTACCTATATAATCTTGGTGTTTGTTTGAAGTATAATTCTCAATTAGAGACAGTAGAGATAATGATATGTCAAGAGAAGACTCACCATTGGGAAGAATATGATAGTAATCTTCTCGTTTTTCTTTGGGGTCTATTGGGTCAACCAAGAATAATTCTGTGGCCATATGATATCTATCATAACCTAGACGCATGGCCTCCCATGTACGAAGGTTTCCTTGAGCACTTCCCAAAGATTCTAATTTCTAAAACAGTTTTTGACTATACCTTTATGTAAGGTGTCATTGTGAGGTGATGTCCACGGTTGGAACATGAGTCACATTTGGTATATATTTGTATCCAAACTTACAGCATATGTGTTGTTGTATTTTGCACGACAATTGTTGTAATAAAGTTACAGTTGTTTTCTGTGCCATGTATTTTGCGACTCAGAATAGGTTGGATGGAATGGACCTATTTTGGGGTCGTTACAATAAGTATGAGTTTCAAGAACTCGCACCTACATTATCTTTCTCTACCTGCCAAGTATATACATGAGAAAATATTCACCTTCTCGTCATATACATCTTGATAGCGCGACATACTATTCCAATGATTATCACTACCAAAAGCTAAGTGATTGTAGAACCAAACACAATTCCCAACAGATACAGATAATTGGTCAACTCAGCTACTAATCGATATAGGAAGCTAAGCGGTTGTTACACCAAGGACAATTCTCCGTCCATACAAAGAATTGTTCAACTTAACAACTATATCAAATGAGAAGCTAAGTGGTTCTAAAACCACGTACAAATTCCCCACCCATACAAGGAATCATATAACTCAGCTGCTGATACGAGTCCTCAATTGAAATCCTAAAACTTCTTACTTTCTCTCTACTTAATATGAATTTTCTTTAATTCGTATGCTAACCTTTACAACTCAATTTGAGTTCTTCTTCCCGTACTACTTCGTAGTGCCCTTCACTTATAACATTAGCTATAAATCATCCATCGTTTAACAGCTCATCTATTACTACGATTCACTATGATCACGTGGTGATCTTCTTATCCTTCTCTCTACGATTATAGTCTTAGGTACTCCTACCTAAGGTTTATAACCTATCAGCTCTGATACCAAGTTGTAACGCCCCCAAATCTGGGTATCTTCCAACCCGATAATTTTTGCTACACGGTACTCATAACTGTACATTCATTCTACTGAAACGATATCAACATGTGTGTTCCAACGACATTCTTATTATACTAATAATAATAAATCATGTTCCCAGGTTCTTAAACCATTACATTCTTTGTTTATCATAATATAATACATATACATACTACTCTATTACAAGATAAACTAATCAGTCATCTTCGCCTTACCTTTATCTCTTTACTATTCAAGGCTTAAGCCCTAAGTTAACTTGGTCTCCACATTAACTTAGCCCTTAAGTCTTCTTAGCTCTTAAGTCTTCTTAGCCATTAAGTTTGCTTAGCCCTTAAGTTTGCTTACTCATTACTTATAAGCACTTTACTTATCCATTAAGCATAAGTACTTTACTTAGCTATTAAGTTTACTTAGCTATTACTTAACTTATCCCTTACTTAGCCATTAAGACTAAATCGTATTCTACGCATCTCATTCTCGTATTCTCTTCGTATATAATTTGTACGATATTCGTATTATACGTCGTAATAATCTTCGTATTATACTCGTATAATAACTAGTATTACACTCATATTTCTTACGCATAATAACCCTAATTATCATACGAAATCATTAAATTCTCGGAACTCAATTTTCCTAACCCTTAGGTTTTAAGTCCGCAGGCGAAAACTTCATTTTTTGTCATAACTAAAATATTATTGAATATTCCATCACGTCTCAAAAATCTATCATTACGCGTTTTTCAAAAATTCAAAATAAATCTCCGAGCAAAAACGGATGAATAGTGCCTATTTCGTCATTTTCCCTGAAAATATTTTGTTCCCGAAATTTTTTTATTTTCGTCTTGAAAATTCTTACTCGTTCAATCTTGCTCGTATCCAGAATCCTCCCGATTTATAATCATCCTAGGTTAAAGAACAATTAATAAACATATAGCACAGAATAGTATAAATAAAAATTCATTTTATTAATAACTAATTCTTTAAACTTAAATGCTGAACAATTCGGATTCTCCGGGTTGTTACAGAATAATCATTACCATGACACATATCTTTAATATAACCATATTCATAATCGTTATAACATTTAATAAGATTCATGGTTGATTATGTGTGTGTATAGATTCCTTCTCTTTGAGGACATGTGAGGATGATAGAAACCTATTACCTTTCTTCTAGGCTCGAACTCTCTCTGCTTCCACACTGTTCTACGATTACGAGAATTTGTAGGGTGAAAGTTAACTCTACAATTCTTTTCTGGTTGGTTCGTAGCATGAGTTCGACCTGACTGTACGACCTTTCGAGGCTTGAAAGTAGTGTAGGTTTTACCCTGCAGTTTCTTAAATCCAAAACCAATGTGTAATATGTTGTTCACAAGGATCACAATTTAATCAGCAGAGATTGTAAAACTTGGAATACTTGGCTCAACAATTGTGGATTTCATAAACATAATACTTCTATGTAGAGTAGAAGCATTGTTATTTATAGTTTCCAATAGTGTGTCCACACTACGATCATAAGATAAATCCCCAAATCCTAATCCTAATCGATCTGAGACATATCTCTGACTTGTGATCAGGGAGTCCATTGAAGAAAAAGACATATTCCATGTAGGGATAGTCTTCTCTAGTTCCTTAAAGTTGGAAACTAAAGTTAATTCTCTTTGTGCAGATTGTTCAATTATCTTTCTTAATTTTTCATTCTCGGTCTCAAGCTTGGAGAAAGAGCTAGTAGTTCGTAAAGCTATTTCCATCTCAACTTGTAGTTTCTCTTTCTCCTCTTAAAAAAGAGAATGATCCCTTTTAGAACCATGAACCACTTCATATATTTATGTAGATCAAATTTAATATTATGCAACGCAGTTCTAAGATCATTGATATCAATATCGGGGGAATTAAAATCAAATACCTTACTATATCAATTTCTTGATGATCAGTGGCGTTGTCTACTTGAGCTTCTATGTCCATGAGACAAATATTGTCTAAAGTTGAATCATTGTCAGAGCCCCACCATGATTCTTCTTCTATTAGACATTTATCTTTCTTCTGATGCTTTTTGTAGCCTCTAAAATCTTTCTTCGAAGTTGATTCTTTCTTCTTCTTATCTCTCTTTAATTCTTCTCTAAAAGGCTTGTTGCTGTAAGACCCCAACTTTTATAAATAAAGATGAATTTTCTATAAATATCATTTTTGAATATTATGGAGTTAATTTGATATAATGTTATAGTTGTGGGTAATATTTATAAATTTTGCAAAGTACGCAAGTTGTTATATAATATTCGATTGGTCGGGGAATATTCGTTTTAACAGGGAATATTCGTACAATGACACAATCATTGGTGGACCCCACAACGGAATTATTGTCTGATTGAGAAAACGATAAAAATATTTTATTAAAAATAACGGCGGAAGTTTTACCATTGTTACTGTTGAACTACTCGGTAGTAAAAGTACAGTAATACGTGTGGTTACATAGTAGCACACGGTATTGATTATTAATGCTTATGTAAGAAGTCACTCAGTTTGATTCAATTATTATCAGTTAATAATATGAATTATTTAGCGATAATGACGTTTTGTTTTATTCGTATTATTAACGTAATAAAACAGAAACATCTTTTTATATAAAACATAATACTTTATTAAAGTTATTCTATAAATAGAATATATTATATTTTATTTAAAAGATTTTTCTTTAAATATGGACCGTCAGATTAAAGTAATCAATCTGGACCGTTCATGGATTAGTTACTATGCATTCTATTTTTCTATAAATAGCAGCTCATTCCTTCATTATTTCTTACGAATTCACTGAACTCTAGGGAGAGAAACTATAGAGAGAGAAAAGAAGAGTATTCTGTTAATTAACTACTTCCTTATTTCAGCTCTTCTTTAAAACGGTAAGGGGTGTTATTCTTTCTTATTCATGAAGAGAAATGTTGTTATTCAATTTCTTATTATTCTGTTGGAATAACCTGTATACGCGGTCTACCCTATACTTGGTGACATTCTTCTATTATTCTGTTGGAACATCCTGTCTGTGTGTTTTACACCGGACCTGGTTCCGTTTTTATTATTATTCTGTTGGAACATCCTGTCTGTGTGTTTTACACCGGACCTGGTTCCGTCTTGTTATTATACTGTTGGAACATCCTGTCTGTGTGTTTTACACCGGACCTGGTTCCATTATTTATTATTCTGTCGAAATATCCTGTCTGTGCGTTTACGCCGGACCTGGTTCCATTATTTATTATTCTGTCGGAATATCCTGTCTGTGCGTTTACGCCGGACCTGGTTTCATTATTTACTATTATGTTGGAATAACCTGTCTGTGCGGTCTATCGCATGCATGGTGATTTCTTTTGTTATTCCATTCTTTATTATACTCAGTTGGTTAAGTTTTGACTTCTATACTCAATGAAATTTGTGGAATATCCTTGATAATTGCGTTTCATCCAGTATCTTTTCATGAAAATATTCTTCTAAGCATTCTTGAATTTTACTCCAGAAAGCAGTATCATGTTGACAATTTGGACGTTGTTAATTCTTGGATAAATTAATTCTTGAACTTGTTTTATTGAATTCTTATGTTATTGTCATCATTCTCATGTTTATAAAATGTTAAAAATCATCTGTGGCCTGTAGTGCATAGATGGACTTGGTATGATTATGACCAGGGATTATTCGGTATAATCATAACTGTAATGTTACAAATGATGTGGTTAAAGTCTCATTGGCCGTAGTGCAGTGATGGACAGTTGTTGGCATGATCATGACCATTAATGAATACACGAATATCCTTAGCCGTAGTGCAGGGGTGATTCGATGATGTAGATTATTTTATTAAGCTGAGTCACAGCGATAACAGTGTTGAAAAACCTTTTCAATCATAAAAGATAGTAGAGTTTATTTTCTACTTGACTCTTTTAATGGATTGCTTGTTCCACTGCAGTTAAACTTGATGTCTATTATATTTTATCAGTTTAACATTGTTGAAGGCTAATGATAATTTATTCTGCATTATCTTAGTCATAATATTTCTTACTGGGCTAGTTGAGCTCACCCTTTCTTTCACTGTTCTCTTCAGGAAATGAGAACGTAGCTGGGGCAAGTCGGGGAACGGAGTGATGGTTCGAATGATAGTATTAGTTAGTAGTCCTCACTATTCTATGTAATAGTGTGTTAATAAATGTAATGAGGACTCCTTTTGAGTATGAATACTCTCTAGAAGATAATATTTGTATTCAAACTCACAGTTTATGTTTTGTCGTATTGTACACGACAGTTGTATTAGTAAGTTGTATTTGTATTCTGTACTATGTATCTGACGACCCAAGATGGGTGATGTATACCTAATTTTGGGAGCGTCACAGTTGGTATCAGAGCTTAGGGATATGATCCCTGGCTAAGATGTGAGAATAGAACTAGGAGGGGAGAGACGGGGAATTCCTTCGCTAGTATGACCTACCTAAGTTTATTTACATGGTATTTAATTGGTCGGTCATAATATAAGGATAATATATGACATATCAATTAACTTTTATTTTGTGGCAGTATCTGAAAATGGCATCTGAGAATGTTGAGAATAGCAATGGAGCACAGGCGATTATTGATTCACCACATATCAATAATCAGGATAATGTTCATCAGGAAGGTGACAATCCTCATGCAAACAACAACACTGACCGTATGATGAATGATGGAATGTTCAGAGGTTTTATGCAATTCATGCAACAACAGGTGAAAGCGGCTCCTGTCCACAACGTAGGTGGAAATACTGGAAACTCTCAGGCAGTCACCGCTAAACAGTTTAAGGAGCTGGGACTACCGGAGTTTAAGGGAGAACCCAAGCCACTTGTAGCTGAAACATGGATAAAGCAGATCACCAAGATATTTGATGTCTTGGGTTGCTCCGAGGAGCAAAAGGTTCCCTTTGCCGCCTTTATGTTGCGAGGAGAGGCAGATTACTGGTGGGAATCGATAAAGCGTACTCAACCTGCAGCACTGAAGATGTCTTGGGACAAGTTCCAAGAGCTGTTTAACGACAAATACTTTCCCGAGAGTATTCGTCATATGAAGGAGGTGGAGTTCATCAAATTGGAGCAGAATAATATGACCGTGTCGCAGTACGAGGTAAAATTTGCGGAGTTATCCCGGTTTGCGTCCCACCTGGTGGATAATGAAGAAAGAATGATGTGGATGTTTTTAAAAGGTTTGAAGCCGGAGATACGTCAACACCTTGTTTCTCATAAACTGTATTTGTATTCAGATGTTGTAAATAGGGCTCAGTTGGTGGAGCGCGATAACGAGACAACGCAACCAAAAGAGAGCAGCCGGCAAAATGATAATACCAGTGAAAGCAGTCATCGAAGCGATGACAATAAGCGTAGAGGGAATCAACAGGCCAGAAATGGTAACCACTTCGGTGGTAATCAGGGCCAAAACAATAAGAATGGGCATTTCAAGAAGAGGAGATTCAACAATGATGGAAAGACGTCAGCATCAGCACCTGTCGTTAAGGATGGAGAACGACCACCTATCATATGTTTCAAATGCGGGGGGGGGGGGAGGGGCACATCAGTCCAAACTGCGCGATGCCGTCCAAAGCATGTTATAATTGTGGAAGAGAAGATCATTTAGCCCGATTTTGTCGTTTACCGAAGACAAATTCAGCTAGGATGGAGGCACCAAAGGCCATCCCAGAAAAGTCAAAACCGGTTGTGCAAGGGAGAGCGTTTGTTGTGAACTCTCAGAGAGCAAGGAACCCGAATGAGGTCATCACGGGTAAGCTTATCATAAACTCTAACGAAGTCTATACTTTATTTGATACCGGTTCTATCCATTCTTTTATTTCTCCTACTTGCGCTCATCGATTAAATTTGATTCCGGAGAAATTAGACTTTGACTTAGCAGTTGAAACTCCATTGGGAGAAACCTTCATTACATCCACGGTTTATAAGTCTTGTTTGGCTCAAGTTGGTACCCACACATTACCTGTCGATCTTATTTCATTAAAAATACTTGCATTTGACGTGGTTCTAGGGATTGATTGGTTAGCTACTTATCATGCAAAAATTGATTATTTTCGTAAGGTTGTTAGCTTTCATATTCCTAATCGACCTATTATGCGAATTCAAGCAACCAAACAATTAAA
The DNA here is from genome assembly GCA_016801055.1 of Panax notoginseng. NCBI lineage: Eukaryota > Viridiplantae > Streptophyta > Magnoliopsida > Apiales > Araliaceae > Panax > Panax notoginseng. The sequence continues at coordinate 155,050,808 of CM029015.1, read as the reverse complement.
ATCAATCGCTGTCATCTCAAGCCATAAAGCTATTCGTTTATTGAAAAACGGATGTCAAGCTTTCTTAGCTCATGTCACAGATCTAAACAAAAATACGTCAGCTTTGAATGATATTTCTGTTGTTAATAAATTTCCTGACGTATTTCCCGAAGAACTTCCTGGCCTACCCCCAGAGCGTGAAATTGAATTTTGAATGGACCTTGAACCCGGTACAAAATCCATTTCCAAAGCCCCATATCGAATGGCTCCTATTGAACTTCAGGAGTTAAAGACCCAACTGTAGGAATTGTTAGACATTGGTTTTATTCGTCCTAGTACTTCTCCTTGGGGTGCTCCTGTTCTGTTTGTGAAGAAGAAAGATGGGAGTATGCGACTTTGTATTGATTATCGGGAGTTAAATCATGTCACCATCAAAAATAGGTACCCATTGCCACGTATTGATGACCTGTTTGACCGGTTGCAAGGAGCACAATTCTTTTCAAAGATCGATCTTCGTTCTGGATATCATCAGCTGAAGGTTAGAACTGAGGATATTCCAAAGACTGCCTTCAGAACTCGGTATGGGCATTATGAATTCTTAGTTATGTCTTTTGGATTGACTAATGCTCCTGCTGCCTTCATGGATATGATGAACAGGGTATTCAAGGAATATTTGGATCACTTTGTGGTCGTCTTTATCGATGACATCCTTGTTTATTCCAAAAGTCGTGAAGATCATGAGCAACACTTGAGGTTGGTACTCCAAAAGCTTCGTGAATACAAACTTTATGCCAAGTTGAAGAAATGCGAGTTCTGGCTGGAAGAGGTAGCATTCCTTGGGCACGTAGTATCAAGTCGTGGAATATCGGTTGACCCGGCAAAGATTGAAGCTATTCAAAGCTGGGAGCAACCTAAATCAGTGACCGAAGTACGTAGCTTTCTTGGTTTGGCTGGTTATTATCGGAGATTCGTGGAAGGATTTTCTCGAATCGCTACTCCATTAACTCAGCTGACTCAGAAAGATACAAAGTTCGGTTGGAGCGAAGAATGTGAGCAGAATTTTCAAGAACTTAAGAGGAGACTCATTTCAGCACCTGTTCTAACAATACCATTTGGCTCGGAGGGATTTGTCATCTACAGTGATGCTTCGAGCAAAGGGTTGGGATGTGTTCTCATGCAACATGGAAAAGTCATAGCCTATGCATCAAGACAACTCAAGGAATATGAGAGGAATTATCCTACTCATGGTCTAGAGTTGGCAGCTGTTGTCTTTGCACTTAAAATTTGGAGGCATTACTTGTATGGGGAGAAGGTGGAGATCTTTACGGATCATAAAAGCCTTAAATATTTCTTCACTCAAAAGGAACTCAACATGCGACAACGACGTTGGCTTGAACTATTGAAAGATTATGATCATACCATTCAATACCATCCTGGAAAAGCGAACGTGGTAGCTGACGCATTGAGTAGAAGATCATATACAAGTACGAGTGCGATATTGTCAACACAAAGGCCCATTTTGTGTGATTTGCAAAGGATGGAGATAGAGTTAAAGACTCCAGGGACCCATGTGATGATGGCGAATATACGAGTAGAACCGACTTTAATCGATAAAGTTAAAGCTGCTCAAGCTACAGACCTGGAGCTGAAGCGTATAAGGAAGAAAGTGCAAGAAGGTGCTATGCCGGAAGCAAGAATCGATGAAGAAGGAATACTTCGAGTCAACTCCAGACTTTGTGTTCCTAACAACCCTAATTTAAAGTATGAAATCATGATGGAGGCGCACAACACACCGTTTGCAATCCATCCTGGAAGTACCAAAATGTATCATGATCTTCGTCATACATTTTGGTGGAGCAATATGAAGAGAGAGATAGCGTTGTTTATCTGAAGGTGTCTAACTTGTCAACGAGTCAAAACGGAGCATCAAGTACCAAAAGGTCCATTACAACCACTTGAAATTCCAGAATGGAAGTGGGAGCACATTACCATGGATTTCGTTACCGGTCTTTCTAGGGTTTCTCAAGGTATTGATGCGATTTGGGTCATTGTTGATAGATTGACCAAGTCTGCTCATTTCTTACCGATACAAGAAACTTAAACACTTGAACGTCTTGCTCGTATGTACATAAACGAGATTTTAAGACTGCATGGTATGCCAGTATCCATAGTTTCTGACCGAGACCCAAGATTCACTTCACGATTTTGGGTTAGTTTACAAAAAGCTATGGGCACGGATTTACGATTTAGTTCAGCATATCATCCTCAGACGGACGGACAATTAGAGAGGACTATTCAAACTCTTGAAGATCTATTAAGACTCTGTGTCTTTGACTTCAAGGGAAGTTGGGACAAGTTCTTACCATTGGTGGAGTTTTCCTACAACAACAGTTATCAAGCAAGTATTGGCATGGCTCCATTCGAAGCATTGTATGGAAGAAAATGTCGTTCTCCAGTATGCTGGGATGAGGTGGGTGAAGCAACGTTGTTGGGACCGGAGTTGGTACGTATGACTACAGAAAAGATTCAAACGATCCGACAACGTATAAAAACCTCACAAGATCGACAAAAGAGTTATGCTGATCTTCATCGAAAGGACGTGGAATTTGATGTAGGAGATCATGTGTTCTTACGTGTTGCTCCATGGAAAGGAGTTACGAGATTTGGAAAGAGAGGAAAGCTCAATCCTCGATTCATCGGTCCATTTTTAATCCTCGATCGAGTAGGAACTGTGGCTTATAGACTCGCTTTACCGTCAAGTATGTCTCGTGTTCATAACGTTTTCACATATCCATGTTACGCAAATATGTGGAAGACCCGAACCACATTATTGAGTTAGAACCAGACGAAATAGCGGAGGATTTGACGTATGAAGAAGTTCCTGTTCAAATCTTGGATAAGAAGGAACATATTCTACGCTCCAAGGTTATACCTCAAGTCAAAGTTTTGTGGAGAAACCACGATGTTGAGGAAATGACTTGGGAGTTAAAATCTGAAATGAAATCAAGGTATCCTTATCTCTTCGACATACCAGGTACGTACCCTAATTTCGAGGGCGAAATTTCATAAGAAGGGGAGGTTGTAAGACCCCAACTTTTATAAATAAAGATGAATTTTCTATAAATATCATTTTTGAATATTATGGAGTTAATTTGATATAATGTTATAGTTGTGGGTAATATTTATAAATTTTGCAAAGTACGCAAGTTGTTATATAATATTCGATTGGTCGAAGAATATTCGTACAACGACACAATCTTTGGTGGACCCCACAACGGAATTATTGTCGGATTGAGAAAACGACAAAAATATTTTATTAAAAATAACGGCGGAAGTTTTACCATTGTTACTGTTGAACTACTCGGTAGTAAAAGTACAGTAATACGTGTGGTTGCATAGTAGCACACGGTATTGATTATTAATGCTTATGTAAGAAGTCACTCAGTTTGATTCAATTATTGTCAGTTAATAATATGAATTATTTAGCGATAATGACGTTTTGTTTTATTCGTATTATTAACGTAATAAAACAAAAACATCTTTTTATATAAAACAGAATACTTTATTAAAGTTATTCTATAAATAGAATATATTATATTTTATTTAAAAGATTTTTCTTTAAATATGGCCCGTCAGATTAAAGTAATCAATCTGGACCGTTCATGGATTAGTTACTATGCATTCTATTTTTCTATAAATAGCAGCTCATTCCTTCATTATTTCTTATGAATTCACTGAACTCTAGAGAGAGAAACTATAGAGAGAGAGAAGAAGAGTATTCTGTTAATTAACTACTTCCTTATTTCAGCTCTTCTTTAAAACGGTAAGGGGTGTTATTCTTTCTTATTCATGAAGAGAACTGTTATTATTCCATTTCTTATTATTCTGTTGGAATAACCTGTATACGTGGTCTACCCTATACTTGGTGACATTCTTCTATTATTATGTTGGAACATCCTGTCTGTGTGTTTTACACCGAACCTGGTTCCGTTTTTATTATTATTCTGTTGGAACATCCTGTCTGTGTGTTTTACACCGGACCTGGTTCCGTCTTGTTATTATTCTGTTGGAACATCCTGTCTGTGTGTTTTACACCGTACCTGGTTCTATTATTTATTATTCTGTCGAAATATCATGTCTGTGCGTTTATGCCGGACCTGGTTCCATTATTTATTATTATGTTGGAATAACCTGTCTGTGCGGTCTATCGCATGCATGGTGATTTCTTTTGTTATTCCATTCTTTATTATACTCAGTTGGTTAAGTTTTGACTTCTATACTCCATGAAATTTGTGGAATATCCTTGATAACTGCGTTTCATCCAGTATCTTTTCATGAAAATATTCTTCTAAGCATTCTTGAATTTTACTCCACAAAGCAGTATCATGTTGACAATTTGGACGTTGTTAATTCTTGGATAAATTAATTCTTGAACTTATTTTATTGAATTCTTATATTATTGTCATCATTCTCATGTTTATAAAATGTTAAAAGTCATCTATGGCCTGTAGTGCATAGATGGACTTGGTATGATTATGACCAGGGATTATTCGGTATAATCATGACCGTAATGTTACAAATGATGTGGTTAAAGTCTCATTGGCCGTAGTGTAGTGATGGACAGTTGTTGGCATGATCATGACCATTAATGAATACACGAATATCCTTGGCCGTAGTGCAGGGGTGATTCGATGATGTGGATTATTTTATTAAGCTGAGTCACAGCGATAACAGTGTTGAAAAACCTTTTAAATCATAAAAGATAGTAGAGTTTATTTTCTACTTGACTCTTTTAATGGATTGCTTGTTCCACTGCAGTTAAAACTTGATGTCTATTATATTTTATCAGTTTAACATTCTTGAAGGCTAATGATAATTTATTCTGCATTATCTTAGTCATAATATTTCTTACTAGGCTAGTTGAGCTCACCCTTTCTTTCACTGTTCTCTTCAGGAAATGAGAACGTAGCTGGGGCAAGTCGGGAAACGGAGTGATGGTTCGAATGATAGTATTAGTTAGTAGTCCTCACTATTCTATGTAATAGTGTGTTAATAAATGTAATGAGGACTCCTTTTGAGTATGAATACTCTCTAGAAGATAATATTTGTATTCAAACTCACAGTTTATGTTTTGTCGTATTGTACACGACAGTTGTATTAGTAAGTTGTATTTGTATTCTGTACTATGTATCTGACGACCCAAGATGGGTGATGTATACCTAATTTTGGGGGCGTCACAGTTGCACTCAACAATATAGTGACCTGAATTTTTGTAATTGTAACACATGTTTTTTGAAGGATCTCAGTTGTTGTTGTTGTTATTGATGTACCTTCTTAGATTGGTGCTTATGCCTTTTCTCATGAACTTTCTCATTTTTCTTGCAACAAGAGAAATATCTTCATCATCATCAAATTCATCTTCTATTGGAGCTTTGGAAGATGCCTCTAAAGCTTTAAGAGTTGCTCATCTTTCTTTCCTCCTGGATTCTGAAGTAGTCTATGCCCTATGATTTAGCTTCAGCTTATAGGTAAGCAGATTACCACAGAGCTATTACATAGTCATTTCAAGTAGATTTTTGGATTCTCTGATTGTCATGGTCTTTGCATCCCACTTTCTTGGCAATGTTCTCATGAACTTGATGTTAAGGTTCTTTTTGTGATAGACTTTCCTAAATGCTCTGAGGAAGTTTAGCAGAATGTTGAACCTCTCGTATGTTGCAGTTACAGTTTCATCGGGAGTATGGAGAAATATTTCATATTGTTGGGTGAGGAGGGATTGCTTATTCTCCCTTACATCCGTATTCCCTTCATGCATTACTAAGAGAGCTTCCCACACCTCATTTGTAGTCTTGCAATTGACTACATTCTTGACCAGCTCATCTTCTAAGGCCATAAACATGATGTTCTTTGCTCTCTTGTCAAGCTACACCAACTTCTTCTCGATGTCATTCCATTTTGTCCTTTGCTTGACAGTTACTTTATTCGTCTCATCAGATGTCGATTCGAGCTTTATAGAAACGTAGGGGTTTAATGCCCCGAAAATAGGTGTACACAACCCATTCTGAGTCGCCAAATACATGGTACATAATCCAAATACAAACTTAATTTATACAACTGTTAAGTGTCGTGCAGAATACGACAAAACATAAGCTATGAGTTTTAATACAAATATTGTCTCCTAGACAATATTCAAACTCAAAATAAGTTCTCATTACAATTATTATTACACTATTCTTATAGAATAGTGAGGACTACTATAGCAATCATCTTGGACCATCACTCTATTCCCTGACTAGTCCTAGCTATATTCTCATTTCCTAAAGAGAATAATGAAAGAAAAGGGTGAACTCAACTAGCCTAGTAAAAAATATTATGACTATGATAATGCAGAATAAATTATCGTTCGCCTTCAACAGTATAACAACTGATAGAATATAATATACAACAAGTTTTAAATCGACAACTGTAGCGGAAATAATAATCCATTAGAAGAGTCAAGTAGAGCATGATATCTACTATCTTCTATGATTTAAAAGTTTATCATAAATTTTTCTCGCTGAGACTCAGCTTAATAAATAATCCACATCACTAAATTATCCATGTACTACGGGCCACAGATATTCATTAGTATCACATCCACGAATTATCCATGCACTACGGGCCAAGGATATTCGTGTAATCACCAATGGTCATGATCTTGCCAAACAACAATTCATCTTTGTACCTTTGGTCGAAGAGAACGCATGAACATGATCATACCAACAACTATCCATCAATGCACTACGGGTCAATGAGGACTTTTACCACGTCATTTGTAATATTACAGATAATGATTATACCGAATAATCCCTGGTCATAATCATACCAATCGACAATCCATCTATGCACTACGAGCCAAAGATGACTTTTATCACAATTTAAGCATAAGGATAATGACAATGACATAAGCATTAATCAAACGAAATCAAGGATAAATATTAAAGACTTTAAATTTATCCAGAGTTTAAAAATGTCTAAATTGACAACATGATACTGCTTTGTGGAGTAAAATTCAATAATAATATTCATGTATCAAAAATAATTTAGACAGAAAAGAAATTAATTTTTCAGATGAATAGTATCTCGTGAATAGTACTTTATGAATAGTACCCGTACGTATGAATAGTACCGTACGTATAAATAGTATCGTACGTATGAATGGTGTCGTATAAATGAATAGTACCCATGAATAGTACTCCAACATGAAAAGCTTAAAAATGAACAAGAATGTTCAGAAAAATATTCTTGTAAAACGATACTAGATGAAGCGCAAATTTTAAGGATATTCTACTAATTTCAAGGAGTATAGAAGCAATACTTAACAAAATGAGTGTAAAATTTGGAATCTGAAACGAAATAATATTACTTACATACTACATAGTATGGAAGAAAATATTATTTTTTACGAATATTGAACAAAAATAACATCCCTTACAACTGTTGAATGAAAATAATATTCCTTACGAATATTGAACGAAGATAATATTCCTTACGAATATTAAACGACGATAATATTTCTTACGAATATTGAACGAAATAAAATTTCTTACGAATACGAAAAATAATATCGTAAGCGAATATGAAATAAATAATACCCCTTACCTCAAAAAGAGAGCAATTTTGACTGGTATAGCGGATATATTCTTGAAGAAAACTTTCACTATTTTCTACACTCAAAGCTTCCTTAAACTCAAAAGAAATACGCTAAATATTATAGAAGAAGAATTCTCTGATTCTGGTGTGATTTTCTTTTCTAAACTGAGAATCTTATTTATAGGAGAATGGAAGGATACTATTTAGAAAATAAAATCACGGATCAACAGTAACAATCACGGGCAAACGAATTTGCCTGATTTTTTATTTTCACTATTCATTATTGTGCAATAAAATATTATAATAAAACAAAAATTTTAAATAAAATATAATGTATTTAGTAAAACAAAACTTATAAAATATATATATATATATATATATATATATATATATATATATATATATATGGGTTTTAATACATGGCAAACGTTTACCATGGACACTGTTCAGCAACCAAGTTGATTACCGTTAATCTGGACAATGGAAGGCTGGGATTGGTCAACAATTCCCCTGCCGCTACAGCTTGTAGCGACAGTCCCTTTTTCTTTTTGTCCGTTAGCTTATTAATTACATTACTTCCCCTAAAAATATAATACATGTCTGCCGCTACAGCCTGTAGCGGCAGTGCGGGTCTCACCCATATTGTGACACCCCCAAATCCGGGTACTTCGATTCCACGGGATTTGGTGTTCACTATACAAGCATCATCTATCTATCTACCCATAAATAATATCAAACCATACAATAGATAGAAATTATAATAAAATCTCTTCCCTTAAGGGTTACATCAACTGAATCATAAATAAATCCCAGGTTACTCTAACCTTAAAACATCTGTGCGGAATTCTAAACAAATAAGTCTTAACATCAACATAACTCAAGTCTTAAACAAATACATCAGTTAATAAATAACAGTTCTTCATCATTTGCTAACTTTGTCCTTGCCCTTACTAGTGGAGGGTTCATCACTTCTTTCATTCTTAACTGCAATGTTATTATTAAGCAAGAGTGAGCACAAATGCCCACAAGTATAAAAAAATGAAACAACAGTATAATAACATGCGAATAATCAACGACATCTGAATAAAGCTCAACTTTTGAATCAAGAATAAATAACATGAATCAAAAGAATACTGAGGGTCATAAGACCTTGAACTATGTCCTAGGTTAACAAGGGTTATACTTGAAACCTTTAACAGTCATAAGACTATGGACCTTGTTCTCGTACTTAGGGGGATCAGCCCTTAGTACCATACTGTGCATAATATCCTAACGCTAACGCATAAGTGAATCCCTTTTCAGGGTTGTTCATCTCAGTTTGACATTCGAGTTCGCACCAAAGGAAGTTTGGTTTGGATAATTCAATAAGGGTTCTGAAATTTAGAACGTTCATCAACTAAGGACTAGCTGAATCATTACGATTCACTAGTCTAAAAAGGTTCAACAATAATGATATTCGATTTAAATAATAATCTCAAATGTATACAATAGAACAATTATTGTATAATTGAATCATGCTTTGACAGATAATCAATCTTTAGTATAATACTTGAACTTGAATAATAATTTAAGTTTAAGTAAATTGCTCAATGTAAAAGTAGAGTTAAGAAACTTGCTCAATTTAAGAGTTTAAGTTTAGGAAACTTGCTCAATAGAATGGAGTTAGGGATAGGATACTTGCCTCGTGCGTAGATTACACTTTAACTAAGCACGTTCTTTGAATTAAATCCTACATACCATTCATATACACAATACCAGTTAATTATAAATTAACTAATCAATATAAACTCATTCTTGTTGTCTACTTTAATTATTGACTAAACTTAGTTAAATTATCACGTTGTCACATAATTTATACTTCATGAATTATCAAACTAATTATGTATTTAATAATTCAATTCACATATAATATTTTATTACATGTTAAACAACTATTTTATCATCTCATAATACCTCTAACATGATTACATGTTCATTACATCAATCCACTAACACTTGTTAGACTTTAACATTTTAAAAATATATTTCTGACATTTTCTGGAGAGTGGCGCTGCGGCGCCACTAATGTGCTAAGGAGTCGCGCTGCGGCGCGGTGGCGCTGTGGCCGGGCCCTTGGCGCTGCGGCGCTGTGGCGCCGTGGCTCGAGTCTTGGCGCTACTAGCGCTGTGGCGCTGCGGTGCGAGAAATCAGTTCTAGAGCTGGCGCCGCGGCGCAAGACCCCAGAAACTGAATCTCAGTTCGCGAAGAACACAGAGTTCAGTGAAATCAACACATTTTTAACACTAATTTCACCAAATCACATATACCCACATGTTATAATTCATGCATAATCATAATACAACATCTATAAAGTGATTTTAACCTATTAAAACATATAATCACATACTTAAATCATAAAAATTTAGACTGTTCTTGAAGTTCTTGAGGATTTTGAACAAAACTTATAATGTAACACTACGGATTCGTTATAAGGCCAAATCCGTTCGTTTAAAGCTTGATCACTTCGTATTAACATGCTCAATAATACAAGGGTGTAAAATTTAGGGATAATATATAATCAATACATCAATTATCACATATAAGGCCATATGGCCATATCACGTACTCTGTTTATTTTGAAATAACAAGTCATCAGATTACTACATGTTTTCATGAACTTGATGATATGAAATCATGTAATATATATATAAAACATGTTATGTTATTCTTACTATCACATAAATCCATATAATAGTACAATTCCCAAATCACAGAGATTAACAGAAGTTTTGAAAGTCAATTTATAAAAACTAAAAGACGTAAATGTAGAAATTGAGTTTGGGAGAAATTACCCAGAATACAAACTAGAAGAGTGATTCCAAATGTCCCTTTTACAAAAGCCTGTTGATTACACACTCACTTTATCTCCCAGACTTCTCAATCCTCTCTGTAATTCTCACTGAACAATTTTTAGACTTAGAAAAAAATGAAAGGAATGAGAAGAAGTCGATTGAAATAGAACTGACGCGATGTGGTCAGTTGCCCAGTCATGGGTTAACTGCCCATAACCTCCCTTAGTGCCATGTTTGGCTTAGCAAGAAAATAACTCAAAGCTCTTTATTTTAATAAAACCTTTATCATATAGTTCAATAATGTCACCCTCTTTATAAAATAAATCCTATATTTTATTTAATTTACTTTAAATAAAATATAATAATTACTCATAAATTCACATAATCATATAATTAATTTTCTCATTAATAAATAATGTCAATTTATTAAGTCTCTAATTAATAATTAAATTAATTAAATAACATCATGCTTAATTAAATAATTCATTTAATTCAACAAGTTCACATAATTATATACTTGAATAATAATTATTCTCCACATTAATTTAATAAATGCAACACATAAAATTAAATTAATCTACCATAATTGCATCAATTAATTATTTAATTCAATAATTAAATCATCGAAAAATATTTATTTAATTCAATAAATATTAAAATAAATTATAAAATTCTCGTTCGTCAAACATATGGCTATGGTTAAAGTAAAGTTTATTTTCATGTATACATAAATATAAAAATAAAAGATAATGTAAAGATACATAATGTAAAAATAAAAGATAATGTAAAGATAAGTCTGAATAAAAGATAAATTTATTTTTATGTATACATAATGTAAAAATAAGATAAGTTTGAATAAAAGATAAATTTATTTTATTATAAAAGATAGATTTATTAATATTTTCAAATAATTTATAATATTATGAAAATTATAAATTATTTGAAAATATTAATTAAATCATAAATTTATATTTTTAAAAATTATAAATAAATTACAATAATTTTAAATCTAAAAATAATTTATATAAATTTTATAATTCAAACTTATCTTATTTTTGGGATAGAGGGTGTACCCATGTATACATAATATAAAAATAAGATAAGTTTGAATACATGGGTATAATAAGATAAATTTATCTTTTATTCAAACTTATCTTATTTTTACATTATGTATACATAAAAATAAATTTATTTTTTATTTAGACTTATCTTCACATTATCTTTTATTTTTATATCATTATCTTTTATTTTTACATTATGTATACATAAAAATAAACTCATCTTTAACCATAGCCATATGAGTGAGACCCACACTGTCGCTACAGCCTGTAGCGGCAGGCATGTATTATATTGTTAGGGACAGTAATGTAATAAGCTAACGGACAAAAAGAAAAAGGGACTGCCGCTACAAGCTGTAGCGGCAGGGGGAATTGTTGACCAATTCCAGCCTTCCATTGTCCAGATCAACGGTAATTAACTTGATTGCTAAACAGTGTCCATGACAAACGTTTGCCATGGATTAAAACCCTATATATATATATATATATATATATATATATATATATATATATATATATATAATATTCCCTATTTTATCGGGCAACTTACCACCACCCACCACACACCAATTACACACACACACACACACACCACACACACATATATCACACACCCCAACACATCATATATCATATATATATATATATATATATATATATATATATATATATATATATATATATATATATATATATATATATATACTGACATATAAATAAAACTTTCTACCGATATTTTTGAAAAATAAGTAAGTGGGGTCCACGTAATAAGCCAAATTTACAGCAAATACTTCATAAAAATCTCCTCTATTTATCTCAACTCACTTGACTTCTCAAAATACATTTTTAACAAAATTTATTCATCATTATTATAACTCGCAATATTTAACAACCAGATCATTCATAGGTAAGAGGGGGCTTTCCGATAAGGATTTCTCCCTATTGGCGCGTAATTAGGTGACCAAACCCCTTTCCTCAACAGAACTTTCTAGACATCGTCAATAATGCAAATAATAATATAAATAACTTTGTCGTCTCAATTATTGATTTAATAATATAAAAAATTACGACAATAATTGAATCAATAACGTGAGATACTACGCAGTAATTATTGTAGCAATAATTGAGTATAACTGAGTGACTTCTCACGTAAGCATCAATAATCAATACCGTGTGCTATTATGCAACCACGTGTATTACTGTTCTTTTATCACGGAGTATTTAAACAGTTAACGGTAAAACGTTTGCCGTTATTTTTATAAAAAGATATTTCTGTCGTTTTCTAACTCCGACAGTAATTTCGTTGTGGGGTCCACCAATGATTGTGCCATCGTACGAATATTCCTTGATAAATAAAATATTCCCCGACCAATCGAATATTTTATAACAACTTGCTTACTTTGCAAAATTTATAAATATTACCTACAACTATAACATTATATTATATCCACACTATAATATTAAAAAATATTTCGAGAAATTAAATCTTTATTCATAAAAGTTAGAGTCTTACAACCTCTCCTTCTTATGAAATTTCGTCCTCGAAATTGGTGTACATACCTGATATGTCGAAGAGGTGAGTGAAAGTAGTATGCATACAAGCCAATCATGTATGATGATAAATCATATACTTTGTAATCAATCTTATTTGTTTATTAATAAAAAAATTATTTATTAAAGGTATTTATTATCTACATGGTGCTATTTTAATAATATGTGATAAATCTATAGTTTTAAGCAATGCTTTTAGAATCATGATGAGATCATGCTAATGAGATCTAAATTCTTAGATAGCTTAAAACTAAAATGTTCCCAATCAATGGATTACTAAAAAGAAAATTAGTAAATCCAGATAGATTGGTACGTACGTACGTCACCCTAGAGCAAGCAACATACGTACCTAATGGAGTTGTACTTGCCTGTCAATAGGAATTCCTATAGTGATAGTAGTACAAATGATCATTAGACTTGATATCATCATATTATCTTATATATAATGAATTACACTTTGACTTATTCCTTAAGACTCTTAGAGTATATCAAAGGGTATGCTTGGGTGTAATAAGTTATATATGGAGATAATGAATGCTCAATAAAGAATCTACCACTTCTAGTAAAAGAAGAGAAATATCCTATGTGATTCGATAAATGACAACCCAGGAATCCTTGGCTAAGGTGGAATGAAATTAGAAAGTAGTTTCAAATTTGTATTCATTAGGAGTTGTGCATTTAGGAATCGAAATACATATAATTAAATAAATTAAGACTTGACAGTAATTCCATGTCTTATATTTAATTGGGACATTGTATGGTGGAAGGATTGAATTGTACGGTAACTATTAACTCAAAGGTTCTTTTATGATTAATGTTAAAATCTATATTATCTGAAAAGTCGTTGATCGCTAGGGAGGCTTATCCCTATTGTAGAATAAATATTATTTATTTAAATAAATTAATCGTTTAATTTATTTATTTAAATAAGGTTTGAATTGTTCTAATTGATTTATTCACAACCGGTTTAATATGGAGAACCTAAATGGTCACACCATAAAAGGAAGAATAATTAGTTAAGAAGTTAATGACATAATCCTAATAATATGTTAAATATATTTAATTTAATATATGGTGGTAGAATAAATGAAATAGCTTAATATTTATTATTTAATATTTTAGAAATATTAAATATAAATTAATAAGAGGAGTCTTATTAATATTATTACAATTATTATTATTTTAATTTCTAAAAGAGTTTAGGAATTAATTTAATATAAGTACTCTCATTTATCTCTAATAAGATTATGGAGCCCATTTAATTAAAAGAGTTTAATTAAATAAATAATACCTTATTTTAATTAAATAGGGTTGCCTGATATCTTTATAAGAGGAGTCTTATATCAGATATCAAGATATACGTAATTCCAATAGTTGGAGAGTACGTCCCTTTTTCTATAGAGATAGGAAAAACTAGGGTTTAAGTCAATACACCCTTCTTCTTGAAAATTCTTCTTCCTTGGTGGATCAGCTCCAGAGGCCATACACTTGGGTGGCTTACATTGATCAAAGGAAGGAATCTACCCGGAGATTCAAGGAGATCGCGGAGAAGTAGGAGGTGAACTCGCACCTGAGGAAGCTTGTTTCTACAAGGGTATGATTTTATAATTTCTTATTCTTCGTTTAATTAATAATATGCATAAAGGATGATCCGGGTAATTGGTTTGTGAAATTTTTTTAAAATCTGATTTTATTATGCTTCCGTTAATTTTGCAATTTGATTGCTACTTTGATTTTGACAAAACCTTACAGTGGTATCAAGAGCCAAACTTTATGCGTATTATTAATTATTTTTGATATATATATGTATGGGTATATATTTTGAATAATTTATTGGGCATAATTTATTGTATAAAATTATTATTTTATGAAAAAAAAATTCGCAAACTCTGTTATTTATTGAGAACTGTTTTTGTTTTTGTTTTTTTTTGGTTATTCGCGAAACCTGTTTTAAAAAGCTTTCCGTAATTCGTGTGTTAGTTACAAGGATTATAGCCATCCACGTGCTTCATGTTATGTTATAAGATTCCAGGAGAAACAAGATTCATATATAAGGTATATACGTGATTCTAGATGTTTAGCATGAATTATATAAATATATTATTATATAGTAATATATTATATAAATTATATATCCTGGTAAGTTTTATTAATAATGGTGAACTTGATTCATCTTTTTTGTTAATAGTTAACAAAAGCAAATGAGCGTGATTTATGTTCACGTGGTTAACTGTGACTCGTTGTATATATATAATATTTTAATAATTTTATAATTAAAATAAAGAGTTTACTTTAATCTTAAAATTTGATTTCATGCAATTTAAAAATGCACATTAAATGATATTCATATATATATATGGAATGATTTTATTTATTGATACATATGGTGATATGTATGATAATAAATGAGATTAATTATGGACTATTGACCAATGTGATTGGATTTATTTTGGTTGGATGTTTGAATGAATGGGTTTTATTAAATGGGGTCTGCGTAACTCGTCTTTTCTGGTTTTCTTCTGATGTAAATTCTATTTCTCTCCTATATACTTCCCCTTGACTGCTGATCAAGGTTTCTATTTAAATTAAATAGTTTATGTAATAGGATTAGTCAGAATTTTTTCGAAGAACCGGAGATCAAAGAGCAAGGAGCGCTTGAAGACTCATTTGTAATGGAGTCCGTGTTTAAATGTAATAGTTATATTTAAATATTTATTCTTGCACCCTAGGGTTTGACCTTTTGGTTCACTTGGTGGCTCTAGTGAACTAAACTAGAATAAAAAACTATAATCAATCCGGGTAGAATATAGTATTCTATATGTGCATGCTAGTATTATATATATATATATATATATATATATATATATATATATATATATCATATATTATGCAAACATGCTTCGCATGTTTAATAATATGACGCGTATTTTATATATATATTTGCATGCATGCTAAACAAGATGAGACTAATAATAACAAACCCCTCAATGAAATTATATTAAGTTGTAACGTTCAAAGATATTTGAAATATCGAACGTCGCCTTCTAGCATGATAAAAACAATAGGGCATTGAATATTTAATATGAGTTTGTTGTGCACACACAAGGCGAGTATTAAATATTTAAGATGTTATTTTTATTACATTTGATGTTTATAAGGAATTGAACATTACCGCTTTGTTGTACACACACAAGGGCTGTTGTTTTCTCTTCACTTATATGGAAATGTTGGGTATGACTTAACTTAAATCATTTTTGTTCGGATGTGCCCATACTTGACCATTACGATTTAAGAGGTGAAATATAAGGAGTTATATGATGATGTAATTGACAAGAGATGTCTCCCTATTTATTTATATATAGTTTGTTGTGCACACACAAGGCTATATACATTTGAAATGGGATCCGTATTCTTACTAGCATATCTTTAATTAGATATTGCCGAACTATATTCATGAGGGTAATATAGTTTGATGAAAATAGTGGGAGATACCAATATAAAATAAGACCTAATTTATTTTGGTAATTAATTAAATGAATGTTTGCTAAAATATTATCTTTTTACATGCAGAATTTTGAAAATGTCACATTCACTAATTTCACTGCGTAGCATACTTGATGCTAACAAACTGACCGAACCGAATTACACGGACTGGTTAAGGAATCTGAGAATTGTTTTCACTGCTGAAAAGATATCTTATGTCCTAAATTCGCCCGTACCTGTAAAAGTTGCAGAGATAGCCTCTGAGAAGGAGATTGCTACTTTTAAACAGTGGCAAGATGATGCATCTGTAGCTCAATGCATCATGCTCGCATCCATGAGTAACGAGCTTCAGCGTCAGCATGAAACCATGGATGCTCCTACTATGCTACTGCACCTTCAAGAGTTGTATGGTGAGCAAAGTAGGACTGCTAGATACGAAATATCTAAGGAGCTCTTCCGATCTCGAATGACCGAGGGTACTACTGTTGAGACTCATGTCTTAAAGATGATCAATCTGATTGAACGTCTTGGACAGCTTGGGTTCGTCATGGATGGGGAGTTGAGTCAAGATTTGATCTTGCAGTCACTCCCTGACACCTTCTCATAATTTGTTATGAATTTTCTAATGAATAAGTTGGACGTCAGCTTGCCTGAGTTACTTAACATGTTGAAAACTGCTGAAGGTCACTTCCCATCTAAGAAGAACCATGTCTTACAGGTGGATGATTCTTCCAAGAAAAAGAAGAGACCCAAGGTATCTTCTGAAAAGAAGAAATCCAAGAAGGCTAAGGGAAAGGCGAAAGTGAATGATCAAAAGAAACCTGATCCAGCTGGAAAAGGAATTTGCTTCTATTGCAACAAGCCAGGTCACTAGAAGAAGAACTACAAGGATTATCTTACGGAACAAAAGTAGAAGAACCTTGGAGAAGCTTCAAATCCTAATCAAGGTTTGTTTATGATTGAAATTAATTTTTCTGAAAGTCAATCTTCTACCTGGGTATTGGATACCGGCTGTGGTTCTCACATATGTAATAATATGTAAAGACAGGTCAGAAGTAGAAAGCTGAGCAAGGATGAGGTCGTCCTACGAGTGGGAAATGGAGCAAAGGTTGTTGCATTAGCTGTAGGGACTTATTGTTTAGCACTGCCTACGAGCAAATCCATTAGTTTAAATAATTGTTATTTTGTTCCATCACTTATTAGAAATATTATTTCAATATCTGTATTGGATATGGTTGGTTTTGACGTTATAATAAAGAACAATAGTTGCTCTATTTATAATAATAATGTTTTATATAGTGTTGGTAATTTACGAAATGGACTTTACATTCTTGACTTGCATGAAAATATACTTCAAATTAAACAAACTAAGAAAAGAAAAAGAGATGATGTTAATTATACATATATGTGGCACTGTAGACTTGGTCATATTAATGAAACAAGATTATTCAAGTTGTATAAAGATGGGCTCCTAGAGCTATCGGATTATAACTCATATCTAACTTGTGAATCTTGTCTCATGGGAAAAATGACTAAATCTCCTTTTAGTGGAAAAGGAGAAAGAGTTACAGAGTTGTTAACGTTGGTACACACGGATGTATGTGGACCTATGACAACGAATGCAAGGGGAAGGTATTCTTATTTTATTACATTCACTGATGATCACTCAAGATTTGGATATGTGTATTTAATGAAATATAAATCTGAATCATTTGAAAAGTTCAAAGAGTTCAGAAGTAAAGTAGAGAAACAAACGGGAAAAAGTATTAAGATTCTTCGGTCAGATCGAGGTGGTGAATACTTAAGCAGTGAGTTTCTCAATTGTCTCAAAGAAAATGGTATAATCTCACAATGGACTCCACCAGGGACGCCACAGCTGAATGGTGTGTCTGAAAGGAGAAATCAAACACTGTTGGACATGGTTCGTTCCATGATGAGTTTTACCGATCTTCCGGTGTCATTCTGGGGATATGCCCTAGAAGCGGCTACATATCTACTAAATGAGGTTCCCTCGAAATTCGTCCCTAAGACTCCATATGAGATGTGGACAGGAAGCCTAGTCTTAAGCATGTTAATATTTGGGGATGTCCAGCTTATGTTAAAAGGTTTCAGAATGATAAGCTTGGGACAAGATCTGATAAGTGTACTTTTATGGGATATCCTAAAGAAAGTTTAGGATATTATTTCTATAATCCTACTGAACAAAAGGTGTTTGTTGCCAAACATGCTGCCTTTTTGGAAAAGGAGTTTATCCTTGAAGGGGTCAGTGGGAGGAAAATAGATCTTGAAGAAATTCAAGAACCACAAACCACTACAGATCAAATGGATGAACTTGTCTAAGTAGAGATTCCTTCTATACCACACCCTATTCATAAATCTGGAAGAGCACCAAAGATATCTGAAAGGTATGGACTTGTCATAGAGGATTACGATGAGGTACGCATCATAGATAATGATGATCCATTGAATTACGAACAGGCTATGAGTAATAAAGACTCAGAGAAGTGACAAGAAGCCATAAAATATGAGGTGGACTCCATGTATGAGAACCAAGTATGGACTTTGGTTTCACCACCTGAAGGCATTAAGCCTATTGGGTGTAAATGGGTCTTTAAAAGAAAGACTGGAGCAGACGGCAAGGTAGAGACCTATAAGGCTTGACTAGTCGCAAAAGGTTTCAAACAAAAACAAGGAGTTGACTATGACGAAACCTTCTCACCAGTAGCAATGCTTAAGTCCATTTGGATTTTGCTTGCGATTGCAGCTTACCATGACTACAAAATTTGGCAGATGAACGTGAAAACGACCTTCCTCAATGGGAAACTTGAGGAAGATGTGTATATGACACAGCCAGAGGGATTTGTTTCAAAGGTTGGAACAAATCAAGTCTGTAAGCTACAACGATCCATTTATGGATTGAAGCAAGCTTCTCGTAGGTGGAACATCCGTTTTGATGAGACAATCAAAGAGTTTGATTTTATCAAAAATGAAGATGAACCGTGTGTGTACAAGAAGGTTAGTGGGAGCGCTGTTTCATTCCTCGTATTATATGTTGATGATATATTACTGATAGGGAATGATATTCCTATGCTACAATCAATTAAAATTTGGTTATCTAAACACTTCTCCATGAAGGACTTGGGAGAAGCATCCTATATTTTGGGGATAAAGATCTATAGAGATAGATCTAAAAGGATGCTTGGCTTGTCTCAAGGAACGTATATTGACTCGATGCTAAAGAGGTTTAGCATGGAAGATTCCAAAAGAGGTCTCATGCCGATGAGCCATGAAATACATCTCTCCAAGAAACAGGCCCCAAAGACACCTGAGGAGAGAGACCGTATGAGTATGATTCCTTATGCTTCAGCAATAGGATCTATCATGTACGGTATGATATGTACTAGACTAGATGTCGCTCATGCACTTAGTGTAACAAGCAGATATCAGTCGAATCCAGGAGAAGAATACTGAAAGGCAGTGAAAAATATACTAAAGTACTTAAGAAGAACTAAGGATGTATTTCTTGTCTACGGTGGGTCTAAATTAAAACTAGAGGGCTTCACAGACTCAAGTTTTCAAACGGACTAAGATGACAGTAAATCCGATTCGGGGTATGTGTTTACCTTGAATGGTGGCGCAGTGAGTTGGAAGAGTTCCAAACAGCAAACAGTTGCTGATTCAGTGACAGAGGCAAAGTACATAGCTGCAAGTGAAGCTGCAAAGGAAGCTGTTTGGATGAAGAAGTTCATTTATGAACTTGGTGTGGTTCCTAGCATTACAGGACCAGTGCCTTTATTCTGTGATAACACTGGAGCTGTTGCGCTGGCTAAGGAACCCAGGTCTCATCAAAAATCCAAACACGTGTTGCGACGATTTCATTTGATCAGAGAGATCATTGAAAGAAGAGAAGTCACCCTAGAGCGTGTGAACTCTCAAGAAAATATTGCCGATCCATTTACTAAAGCGTTAACACAGCAGCAGCTTGATCGTCACTTAGAGAAGATGGGTATGAGATACCACTGCGATTGGCTTTAGTGCAAGTGGGAGATTGAAAGTAGTATGCATACAAGCCAATCATGTATGATAATAAAGTATATACTTTGTAATCAATCTTATTTGTTTATTAATAAAAGAATTATTTATTAATGGCATTTATTATCTACATAGTGTTGTTTTAATAATATGTGATAAACTCATAGTTTTAAGCAATACTTTTAGAATCATGATGAGATCATGCTAATGAGATCTAAATTCTTAGATAGCTTAAAACTAAAATGTTCCCAATCAATGGATTACTAAAAAGGGGATTAGTGAATCCGGATAGATTGGTACGTACGTTGCTTGCTCATTGGATGAGGATGATTGATCTCATGATCATTTGTGTGGAGACACTAAAGCAAGTATGTAGGTGCTTATTAGATAATAAGTTCACTGAACGTGACTCGCTAAGAAATACCTAATAGAGTTTTACTTGCCTGTCAATAGGAATTCGTATAGTGATAGTAGTACAAATAATCCTTAGACTTGAGATCATCATAGTATCTTATATATAATGAATTACACTTTGACTTATTCCTTACGACTCTTAGAGTATATCAAAGGGTATGCTTGGGTGCAATAAGTTATATATGGAGATAATGAATTCTCAATAAAGAATCTATCACTTTTAGTAAAAGAAGAGAAATGTCCTATGTGATTCGATAAATGACAACCCAGGAATCTTTGGCCAAGGTGGAATGAAATTAGAAAGTAGGTTCTAATTTACATTCATTAGGAGTTGTGCATTTAGGAATCGAAATACATACAATTAAATAAAATAAGACTTGACAATAATTCCATGTCTTCTATTTAATTGAGACATTGTATGGTGGAAGGATTGAATTGTACGGTAACTATTAACTCAAAGGTTCTTTTATGATTAATGTTAAAATCTATATTATCTGGAAAGTCGTTGATCGCTAGGGAGGCTTATCCCTATTGTAGAATAAATATTATTTATTTAAATAAATTAATCGTTTAATTTATTTATTTAAATAAGGTTTGAATTGTTCTAATTGATTTATTCACAACCGGTTTAATATGGAGAACCTAAATGGTCACACCATAAAAGGAAGAATAATTAGTTAAGAAGTTAATGACATAATCCTAATAATATGTTAAATATATTTAATTTAATCTATGGTGGTAGAATAAATTAAATAGCTTAATATTTATTATTTAATATTTTAGAAATATTAAATATAAATTAATAAGAGGAGTCTTATTAATATTATTACAATTATTATTATTTTAATTTCTAAAAGAGTTTAGGAATTAATTTAATATAAGTACTCTCATTTATCTCTAATAAGATTATGGAGCCCATTTAATTAAAAGAGTTTAATTAAATAAATAATACCTTATTTTAATTAAATAGGGTTGCCTGATATCTTTATAAGAGGAGTCTTATATCAGATATCAAGATATACGTAATTCTAATAGTTGGAGAGTACGTCCCTTTTTCTATAGAGATAGGAAAAACTAGGGTTTAAGCCAATACACCCTTCTTCTTGAAAATTCTTCTTCCTTGGTGGATCAGCTCCAGAGGCCATACACTTGGGTGGCTTACATTGATCAAAGGAAGGAATCTACCCAGAGATTCAAGGAGATCGCGGAGAAGTAGGAGGTGAACTCGCACCTGAGGAAGCTCGTTTCTACAAGGGTATGATTTTATAATTTCTTATTCTTCGTTTAATTAATAATATGCATAAAGGATGATCCGGGTAATTGGTTTGTGAAATTTTTTTAAAATCTGATTTTATTATGCTTCCGTTAATTTTGCAATTTGATTGCTACTTTGATTTTTACAAAACCTTACAGTGAGGATACCTCGTCAGATTCTGACTCTTGAGGTATAACCTTTGAGCGTAGAATATATTTCTTCTTATCTAAGATTTTAACAGGTATCACCTCATATGTTAAATCTTCTGCTATCTTGTCTAGTTTTAATTCAATAATGTGGTTCGGGTCGTCCACATATTTACGTAATATCGATACGTGAAAAGCGTTATGAACACGAGACATACTTGGCGGTAAAGCGAGTATATAGGCCATAGTTCCTATTCGATCGAGAATTTCAAATGGACCAATTAAATCGAGGGTTTGACCTTTCCTCACTTCGTCGATTCTCACTTTTAGAATAACAACTTCTTATACTTTCTTCTTCATATTCATCTGCTTCGTGTCTGTAGCTTGAGCGGCTCTAACTTTATCGATTGAAATCAATTCTACTCGTATATTTGACATCATCACGTGGGTCCCTAGAGTCTTCAACTCTATCTCTATCATTTATAAGTCATATGAAATGGGTCTGTGTGTTAACAACGTCATACTCGTAATTGCATACGATCTTCTACTCAATGCGTCAACTACCACGTTTGCTTTTCCAGGATGGTATTGAATGGTATTATCGTAATCTTTCAACAACTCGAGCCAACGTCTTTGGCGCATGGTACGTTCGTTTTGGGTGAATAAATATTTGAGGGTTTTGTACCGGGTTCAAGGTCGATATAAAATTCGATTTCAAGCTATGGGGGTAGGCTAGGAAGTTCTTCGGGGAATACGTTAAGAAATTTATTAATAATAAAAATATCATTCAAAACTGTGACTCTCATCTAAGACTTGGATAACACCTCACATTGATACCTATCAACTTGCCACCGTTATTCACGGTGTCCCCTACGGAAAGTCTGGTTTCGGTGCATCCCACATAAGGAAGTCACCAGCGAAAGGCTCGGGGCTCTTTACTTATGGCTTGATATGACAGTGATTGACTTTAGTGGTTTGGTTGCTTGAATTTGCATACCAGATTGGTTAGGAATATAAAGGCTAACAACCTTACGAAAACAATTAATTTTAGCATGATGAGTAGTTAACCAGTCAATTCCTAAAATCACATCAAAGGCAAGTATTTTAAAAGAGATAAGATTGACAGGTAACGTGAGGGTGCTGATTTGAATTAAACAAGATTTATAAACAGTGGATGTAATGAAGGTTTTTCCTAATAGAGTTTCAACAGATAAGTCAAAATCTAATTTCTTAGGAGTCAAGTTCAAAAGTTGAGCACAACTAAGTCAAATAAAAGAGTGGGTATAACCGGTATCGAATAAGGTATAGACTTCGCAAGAGTTTATGATTAACTTACCTATGATAACTTCGTTCGGGTTCCTAGACAAATGATTTCACTTAAACTACCGGCTTTGACTTATCTAGGACATCCTTTGGCATCATTATCCCGGCTGGACTTGACTTCACTACACGACAAAATTGAGCTAGGTGACCTTCTCTTCCACAATTGAAACACGCTTTGGGTTACTGCGTACAGTTTGGATGGATGTGTCCCTCGCTTCTGTCCGCATTTGAAACATACGACCGGTGGTCGTTCTCCTTCCTTGGAAACTGGTGATGGTGCTGCTGTCTTTCCATCATTATTGAACCTTCTGTTCTTGAAGTTGTTCTCACTTAGTTCACCTTTCCTATTATCTTGGTCATGATTACCACCGAAGTGGTTACCATTTTTGGCATGATAATTTTCTCCACGATGGTTATCGTTATTCCGATGGTCGTTGCCACCGGTACGATTATTATCGTATTGTTGGTCGTTGCCTTTTGGTTGAGCTTACTTATAATCGTGTTCTAATAACTGAGCCTTATTCACAACATCTGAATACAAATAAAATTTGTGAGAAATGAGGTATTAACGTATTTCAGGTTTCAAACCTCTTAGAAACATTCGCGTCATTCGCTCCTCATTATCGACCAAATGGGATGCAAACCACGATAACTCCGCAAACTTAGCCTCGTATTGCGAAACAGTCATATTATTTTACTCCAGCTTAATGAATTCCACCTCCTTTATGTGACGAATACTTTCGGGAAAGTACTTGTCATTGAACAATTCTTGAAACTTCTCCCAAGACATCTTTAGTGTGGTAGGTTGAGTACGTTTGACAGATTCCCACCAATAATCTACCTCTCCTAGCAACATGAGGGTGGCAAAGGGAACCTTTTGCTCCTCTGAGCATTCCAAGACATCAAATATCTTGGTGATCTGCTTAATCCACGAATCTACCTTAAGTGGTTCTGGCTTTCCCAAAAACTCCAGTGGTCCCAGCTCCTCGAACTAATTAGTGGTGACAAACCGTGAGTTGCCATTGAATCCACCTGCATTATGAATAGGAGTCTCTCTCATTTGGTGTTGCATGAATTCTAAAAAGTTCCTAAATGTATCATCGTTCGTCATTTGATCGGTGTTGTTGTTTACACGATGATTATTGCCTTCCTGATATATATTATCATGGTTATTGATCGTCGATGACTTAACAGTCTCATGTGCTTTATTTCTTATCTCAACATTTCCAGATGTCATTTGTAGACACTCGAAATTTTCTGAACACCTGTTACTGACATTACAGGAGGGCAGATTCGTCTTTCAGAGATAACCCTGGAAGACAGTTCACGTCAAGTCCGGATACTACCAGAAGTCCAGTCTCAACCCCAGAACACACACCGGGAGTAACAGTTCCAACCTCGGAGATAATCCCGAGGCCTTCCGTTCCAATATCGAAAATACCACTAGAGAAGACCGATTTATCCTGGAGATAACCCCGAGGTATTCAGTCTCAGTTCCAACACTGAGAATAGCAGATTCCAACCTTGGAGATAACCCCAAGGAAGGCAATTACAGTTCCAGAGATAACCCCAAAAATGCTTGTTTCAAATGCATGCAATCAATTTCAACCTCGGCGCTTACACCGAGGCACTCAGTACAAGGCCCAACAATAACACCAGGAAGACAGGCACACTTCAGAGATGACACTGAGGACCTTCAACACTTGCAGCAGTCCAATCTCAGAGACAACCCTGAGCAACGTCTACTTTATCAACCCAAACTGGAGATAACCCCGGTGAGGGGCAAAGTCGTCATCTTGCCACCTTGACGCCACATCACGCCGTCTCAACATTTTAGACATACATTTCTACACAGTAATATCCCACAAGAACCAAGGAAGTTCAATCTCGAGTGACTATTATGCAGGGTAACAGATAGAATTTGAAGCTTGAAGACCGGAGGGTATCGTCTCATCTTCCTGACTTCATACAACCTCTAATCCCATGTCATTACGTAACTCTTGACAACGGCTGTCCGAAATAGGTCTTACATACCTCAATCGGATGCCCGAATTGTAATTCTGAAAGTTCGAACGGACATCACGTTGCATGCGTGCACGTATTTCGAGACGGTGGGACCCGCAAAGCCTGGGGCACCCTGGGCAACCGCAGGTACACCCGCGGCCTAGCCACAGGTACACCTGCGGCTCCCCCCTTTATAAATAGAGGGCTTGGGGTGGCCATTTGGAAGAAAAAAAAGGCGAGAAAGCCCTGTCCAATTTGCTCTGTACACACCCTAAACTGAGTGGCTTCTCATTTTAAATACTTGTAAGCTTATATATAGCTACTTTTTACCGGTGGGAGCCAAGTGTTCATCCCTTTCAAGTTATAGAAGTCTTCTTTGGCAGCCCACTATAAGCCTTCTTATACATTTTAAAGCATTTCTCTTCATCTTTGCACGCACTATTATTCACGCTGAGAGTCGTGTTGTGTGTGTAGGACGGACCTCGGTCTGTGGTTGCATTTCAGTTTGTATATATATATATATATATATATATATTTATATGCAGACTAATATTATCGAGTTATGCCTCGATTGAGCCTAGACTTATGTCTGGAGAGTTTAATTGCTTTCGTATATATATACTTACATATATGACCTGTGTGTCGAACTCTGTTCGATGAGCCTAGACTTACTTCTGGTGTGTTTAAATGCTTTCGTATATATATATACTTATATATATGAACTGTGTGTCAAACCTTGTTCGATGAGCCTGGATTTTATATCCGGTGCATTTACATGCTTTTTATATATATATATATATATATATATATATATATATATATATATATATATATATATATTTACATTTCCTGCCGCCTGGAGTTTACTTCGTGGTGGTTGACTGTTTTTACTGCTTTCTATACATCTCGTCCCGCCTGGAGTTTCCTCTATGGCGGTTGATCGCTTTTACAACTTTATTTACATTTCTGATCCCCCATGGAGGTGCTTCGTGCAGGTTGATCATGTCTGTATATATATATATATATATATATTTACATCTTTTGTATATATACCTACTTACTGCGTTTATATCAATTGCGGCATCATGTGAGCCTAGGAATTATGTGTTCACAGATTCAGTCTATTGAATCTAGATTTGGTTTCCGTGATGGACATTTTCAGCTGTAAGCAGCTTGTAAATTTATTCACAGTGTTGGATTTTCTCAGATGGTTTTCATGCCCATGAGGAGTTCGGCACTGCTTTGTACATTATTTTCTCGAAGATGTTTCGCATTTCAAAAATAAAAGCAATCAATCCGAACATTTAATAAAATGAAAGTATCAAAGGCCTCAATTACTATTGAGCATAGGGTTTGAAAAACATCTTTTTACAAAACATCACTGCTATATCTTGTTTAAAACTGAATTTTTACATAAATTCAAACCCTGTGTATATAGGTGCGAACGAGGCATAACACTACTTCTAAATAATAGCACATTGACCCACACACACACACATTCATATAACAGTTTATTAAAAATGGCGGTCACTGTGGCAACACGGATGTCGGGGGGTGCCTAACACCTTCCCTCTGAATAAGCAAGTCCCTGGACCCTAATGAATCTCGGTTTCACAGACCCGTTTAGCAGTGTCACATCACTAGGTCAATGTGAAAACCTTTTCTCGGTTGTGTTGGTACAACCAGTTAAAAAACCAACTGGCGACTCTTAACAGTCCATCATCGACATTATACATGTCGGACCTTTTTCAATTATTTTTTGAAACAAATCTCACCTAAAATGAGAACACCAAATAACAATTAACGAAAATGGACAAATAAAAATCTCGATGTCGACAGGTGGCGACTCTGTTGGGGATTTCCAATAAGACGACTTAAGCCGCTATTGCAAGCTTTTCAAAACTGTTATATGCTTGTGTGTGGATGTTGCATTCACATTTATGATGAATGTGTACGAATGCATTTTTTTACTGCACTGCAATATATCTGCTTGTGATATTAGTGCTTCGCACATGTCATCATTTTCATAAACGGTGAGACACGTTGTATGTGAATGTATGTTGTGTGGTTCCTCCACCAGGAGGCTATCCTTGTGACACCCCCAAATCCGGGTACTTCGATTCCACGGGATTTGGTTTTCACTGCACAAATATCATCTATCTATCTACCCATAAAAATGCAAACCATACAATAGATAGAATTAAAATCTTCTCCTTAAAAGGATTACATCATCCGAATAATAAATACAATCCCAGGTTAAACTAACCTTAAAACATCTCTGCGGAATTCTAACAATAAGTCTTAAACAACATCTTTAACTTAAGTCTTAAACAAATACATCATATAAAATAACAAGTCATATCAAATAACAAGTCTCCATCATTTGCTAACTTTGCCCTTGCCCTTACTAGTGGAAGGTTCGTCAGCTCTTTCGTTCTTAACTGCAATATTATTATCAAACAAGAGTGAGCACAAATGCCCACAAGTATAAAAATGAAATAACAGTATAATAACATGTGAATACATCAAAGACATCAGAATAAAAGCTCAACTTTTGAATCAAGAGTGAATAACAAGAACCAAAGAATTCTGAGGGTCATAAGACCTTGAACTATGTCCTATGTTAACAAGGGTTATACTTGAAACCTTTAACAGTCATAAGACTATGGACCTTCTTCTCGTACTTAGGGGGATCAGCCCTTAGTACCATACTGTGCACAATATCTTAACGCTAAGCGTAAATAATCCCCTATACAGGGTTGTTCATCTCAGTTTGACATTCGAGTCCGCACCAAAGGAAGTTTGGTTTGGATAATTCTTCAAGGGTTCTGAAATTTAGAACGCTCATCAACTATGGACTAGTTGAATCATTTAGGTTTCACTAGTCTAATAAGGTTCAACAATAATGATATTCAATTTGAATAATAATCTCAAGAAGCATACAATAGAACAATTATTGTATAACTAAATCATACTTTGAAAAGATAATCAATCTTTAATAAATCATTTGAACTTGAATAATAGAATTGATAATTTACTCGAGGTAAATAATAAATTTGAACAATAATGATAAGTAGGGTTAGGAAACTTGCCTCGTGCATAGATTACACTTTAACTAAGCACGTTCTTTGATTTAAATCCTACATATCTGTGAACTCTAAAGACTTAGGAAATAATAAGGAAGAAATAAAAGACGTAAGATAATAAGGGAGAAAACTGACGCGCATCATGGTCAGTTGCCCATCATGGGTTAACTGGCCATAACTCCCTCTAAGGCCACGTTTGGCTAGATTAATATTTACAAAACCCATTAATTTAATAAAACTTTTACAATATAGTTTTAATTAATGTCACATCCACTTGCACAATAATCCATATATCTTATTTAATTTAATATAAATAAAATATAATAACTTCTTATAAATTCACATAGTCATATAATTAATATCTCATTAATAAATAATGTCAATTTATTAAATCTCTAATTAATAATTACATTAATTAAATAACATCGTGCTTAATTAAATATTTCATTTAATTCAATAAGCTCACATAATCACATACTTGAATAATAAAATTTCTCTACATTAATTTAATAAATGTAACACATATAATTAAATTAATCTACCACAAATGCATCAATTAATTATTTAATCCAATAATTAAATCATCGAAAAATATTTATTTAATTCAATAAATATTAAAATAAATTACAAAATTCTCGTTCGTCACAATCATGTTGGTGTTTGATTACTGGACTCGTAGGAAGACTAATTCCAACGAGGCTCAAGAATGACACCACCCAAATTCGCTCCAGTTGAAAGACCAGATTAACTTCCCGTTGAGTAAATTGCGATGATTTGGGAACCTTTATGCCAAAAAACCGTGAGAGAAACCTAAGATAGGTCAGCCTCTGATAAACCAAACGAGGAGGAAAGTCTCTTCATGCTTTCGCATTTCAAATTTCGTAAAATCAATTACTTGTAAATTACATTTCATATTAATCTCCATGTAATGAGAAATATGAAGAAATATGTGCATATACATATTTAAATTAACATGCTATCCTGTATTACAAACAACTAACATCCATTTTACAGGATCATAATCCTAAAACGGACACATCACATAGCATGTAAACATTTACACAATCCCTAAAACTAAACTATGCAAGTTTTGTTGCAGGAGGCATTCGAACCTATTACCCGATCAAAATCCAAAAAGGCCGCAGGCCTACAACCAATCATGTCTTCATCTGACCAGTCTAATCCAGTTTCTCGCAAAAAAATTGACGTATTAAGTAAACAAATTATAGATTTGGCTGTTCTGCTTAAGGAACTACATCAGTCTACTCAAGGTACGAAGATACCTATACATGCTGAATCCTCTGCACAAGGAGGAACTCAAGGTTCTGACAAAGCCATTACAGTACCTGAGCTTCAGTTGGATACAACCAACAAAAGTCATGATATCACCCATCTCAAAGGAGATCTAGACACCAGTGACATCAAGAAAAAGGTCCTTCAAATGGAAGAAACCCTTCGTTCTATCAAAGGAATTAGAGCACACGAGAGTGTCTCCTATGCCAATCTTTGTATATTCCCCGGTGTTCATTATCCAGAGAAGGTCAAAACTCCTGAATTTGAAAAGTATGACGGGTTAGGAGATCCTTACACCCATTTGAAGGTGTTCATTGGAGAACTTGGATCTTATGCAGAGGACGAGAAGCTCAGAATGCAGTTGTTCCAAAAGAGTCTGACTGGAGAAGCCCGTTCGTAGTGTAACAGATTAGACAATTTAAAGATCCATAGTTGGGAAGAACTAGCTCATGCCTTCCTCACACAATACAGCTTCTAGTCTCAGATGGCTCCTGACCGATACCAGATTACCAAGGTCAAGAAACAGTCCAATGAGTCTTTCAAAGAATATGCTTAAAGGTGGAGGCGCCTTGCTGCTCAGGTGATTCCTTCTATGACAGAGTCAGAGATGGTCATGACCTTTATCGACACACAAGAAACTCCTTTCTATAAAAGAGTCTTAGCTAGCATTGGTAAACCATTTTCTAAAATAATCAAACATGGAGAAATGGCTGAGATGGGATTGAAGTCAGGAAAGATTCAAAACCTAGCCGCTCTTAAAGCTGTTGCTGAGCACATTCAATCCAAAAATTATGGAAACAACCCCCGGAGGGTCCATAAAAAGAAAGAGGAGGATGTTTCCCTGATACTACAGGGTCAAAAAGGGAATCAGAATATGCCTTTCCAACGGAGAAATTACACTCCCTTTCAAGCACAGTCTTCAAACCCTCCAATGCCTAAAGGTGGAGAAGTTAAACGCCCTCGAGTGTTCACACCCTTAGGGGACTCACTCGAGAATATTCTCACTCTTCTGACAACTCAGAAGAAAATCACGCATCTTCTTCCACTAGCCAGCCCTAATGGGAGGGGTTTCAATGCTGCTCAGAAATGTGTTTATCATGTCGGGGCGCCTGGACATGATACTCAAGATTGTTGGGCCTTGAAACATAAGATCCAAGATTTAATAGAGAATGGTGAGATTGTGATCACCAGACCAGATCAACCTCACGTACAAGACAACCCTTTTCCTCCACACAAAGAGGAAGATGTCAACATGATTAATTGGAGCAATGGACACGTTTTTGAATTTAACTGTGAATCATCCCAGATCATCAAGGACGGTGTTAATAAATGGGATTATACAAAGTTACAGTTTGTGATGGAACAGAAGATGAAAGCTCTGTGTAAGCAAATTGAGCAATTGGCAGAATTGGTGACCTATCAGCATTAAGTCACACGTCAATTAATTAGCCAAGAGCATGCTAGTCTCCTTCCCTTGGTTACGAATACTCTCTCGTCACCTTCAAAATATGAAACATTGGAGGATAAAGTGACGAAGAGAGCAACTGCCAAAGCCCGTTGGGATTTTGCCAATAGAAGGGAATTTACATACTTGGGCCACCCTATGGAGGAGATACTTTAAATGCTAATCAATGAAGGAAGAATTACATCCCTTATACCTCCAATTAATCCTCGTTCAAGACGGTTCAATCCTGATGGAGTATGTCAGTATCACTCCCATTCTCGTGGTCACAGAATGAAAAAATGTTGGGCACTCCGCCACCTTATTCAGAATCTAATCGATAGTGGTGTCCTACAACTGGCAGACAACGATACCGTGCTATTTGACAGTGAAAATATTTGTCCTACCAAATGGAAGGGATTGGTAGCAGTTATATCCACTGAAGCTGATGGAACTATTAAAGCATTCACAATTCAACTCAAGGGAGTTAACAAACCTTTGAAAGTGGCTGCTCCAGAGCCAATCATTTGGCCATTCAGACCACAATATCCTATTGTCAGCTTACAGCAAGTTCCCTGGAATTATGGAGAAGCTAAAGGATCCACATCTCATATGTAATAACCGTGAATTTTTAGTCACTATATATGTATATACATTATTAATATTTAAAAACTTTGTGTTATACAGTGATTTAATATGTGACAACATATGTGAAATGGTGCATGGGTCAATTAACATGTATGTCATAGTTATGGATATATACATTTATAGGTTTCATTAAAAATGAAAGCCTCGTAACCTAATTATAAATTAGGTGAGACAATTAAATAATCTAAGGGTTATGGTAATAAGGAGATGTTAGTATTTAAAATGTATACTAACTTAAGTGGATAATCTTATTATTTCAAGTGACTAATAATTTTAAACCTAATTCTTGTGAACCTAATTAGGTTATGAGCTAAAGTCACATGTATAGGTAATTAAATTTCATAAGATTAGGAATGAAAACCCTAAATAATTAAATTGGGTAACATATATTAAAATTGTTAGACTATGTTTATTACATAGCCCAAAACAATTAAAGGAGAAGCCCAAAAGAAATAAATGCAAGCCCAAACTTAGCCCACTTGATTAAGGGTATTTTAGACATTTGATTTATCTAATTTATGCATTAAAATAAAAGCTAAATGAAGGAGTTAGTGGACATAAATATGGCTGGCCACATTAGCCTTTTAAGGCAACTAATTAAGCTAAGCAAGGTCCATTTGTAGTAACTCTTACACAAAAGGATATGGTTGTCAAGCTCCCATTGGTTGCCACTTTATTAAGCATCCTTAATCATGATTAGACTAATTAAAGTGATAAGACAAAGCTTCTATCCATTGGTTAAAGAAAGTATGGGGGATAATAGCTAGATACACTAAGTGTATCTATATTTTTTGTAAGTATCCTTTTACTTCATCTTTTCATTTCATTTCATTTCTTCTCTCATTCTTCCTCTTATAATTTCTCCCAAGCTAGCCACTTCTAGAGAGAGAAAGGAGAGAGAGGTTTGGCCATATATAGAGAGAGAGAGAGGAGTGCTAGTTTGTTAATGCATCCAAAGTTCATCACTTACTTTGGTAAATCAAGGAAGGTTGCCATTAAATCAAGGTATAACCTAACCTTCATTTTCTTCTTCTACTTTGTTTTTTTTTCTTCTTTAGCTTGAGTTTTATTGGGGTTATGAACAAATACTCAAGATACCCTAGTCCTACATATGATCATGTATAGAACTAAGTATTTTGAGTGTTAGATCAAAGGCTTAGAGGAAGAATATGAGCATATGTTCTCCAAGGGTGAAAACTCTTGTTTTCTTCCACTAAATCTTGTGTAACTCAAGTTTTCTAACTTAGATTTGTGATCCGTTGAAGGGGGGTGCTAGATACATGAGTTATCTAGTAAACCCAAGTGATAGAACACAAATCTAACAAGTTTTGAATCCTTTGGAGCTGATTTCCCCAAAACAGCGCACTTAGAATGTTAAGGGTTCAAAAACCCTAAAATAGTTTCTGTCCTATTTTTCTTGGGTCTGTTTCGGACAGTTTCATGTCCCTTAAAAATCTGGGAAAATTCGCAGAGGTACCTTGAGAAGTTATCTACGTGTAGGAAAAAGAACGGACACGTTTCGAGTTATAGATTGTGCGTAATGACTATTTCCGTAAAGGACTCCTAAAACTTTACCGTCGAATATCTCACTGTGTATACACTGGAAACTTCTGAAATTTTTACAGTAGGTTCATATATATTAGAAGAACATACCCTGAAAATTTCAGATTTTTCTGAGCAAAACTCAATTTATTAAAAATAAAGCAAGATCCGAGTGTTTTGGGAACTTTAAAAATAGTAGATCATTTTCTAAAATTCCAGAAAAATTTGGGGATCCTTGTAGGTTCATATTGTGTCAAAGTACAGAAGCTGAGAATTTTTGGAGTAAGTTTACTATTTTTCCTAAAAATGGTTAAGTTATGAATAAAAGGAAATAAATAGTTAAATGATGTATTTAATAAGAAAAAGGTGATTTTTATGCTTGAATACTCATAATATATCATATCATGACTATCTTAGAGCATTTTGGTAATTTATGATAATAAATATTATTTATGACCTTTTATGGATATTAAATAAGAGGTTTAATAAATGATGAACAATTAGAATAAATTATTTATTAATCCAATAAATTATTAGAATATTATTATGATATTAATAATATTAGAATATGATATTGATAAGTAAATAAAAATATTAAGGATAAAATTTCTTTAAAATATTATTAAATGGTTAATAATATTTGATTTAAGCATTGATAAATGATTAAAGTATTATTAAATAATTAATAATATTAGTAATAGAATAAGATATTATTAAATGATTAATAATATTAGTAAATGAATAAAATATTATTAAATAATTAATAATATTAAATGATTAATGATACTAAAGCATAAGTAAGATATTATTAAAGTAATAATATTAATTAAAATATTATTAAGAGGATTAATAATATTAGTAAGGTATTAAAATATTATTAAGATGTTAATAATATTAGTAAGCAAATGAAAATATTATTAGGGAACTAATAATACTAAGAGGTGAATTAAATATTATCAAGATCAAGAATATTATGTGGTTATAGTAACATTATCAAGACATGATAATGTTTATAAGAACTAAATATAATGCATAATATTTATGTGATTACATAATCTAATGTTATACTATGACTAATTGAAAGATTAACTATAGGTCTCTCAAAGGAAGATAATTTAACTGCATAGTGGATATAAATTAATTACGTAGCCGTAATCTACAGACGAGGCAAGTGTCCTAACTCAAACTCGAGTTATTATTTTCAAAGCATGTTAGTGAATAATTATTGATGATTATTCACATCTATATTGATTATTGAAATTCGTACTTTGTTCAATTGAATTCCTATTCTATTAGTATTGAACTGTGAATTAAATTAAAGTTCTTTCATTTACGAACTGTTTATGAGATAGATCTATGCTAATTGTATCAGCTAGATCAAGCATGTTTAAATTTGTTAAATCAAATGTATTTTAAAAAGCTGTTCTTATTAAATTGATATGATAAGAACTCTTGACTGAGAAAAGGACGAATTTGATTAAGGCATGATATCGATGCCGGAATATTAAGTGTTTATGCATAAATCACGGGGTATGAAAGGCTGATCCCCTTGAATACTAAAACTTATTAAGAGGTCCAGTTTAAATTACTGAGAACCTTAGCAAATGTTCATGGTTATCTCAAAACCACTCAGTTCATATTATTCAATTATTCGAATATTCAATTGTTGATTATTAATTCATGTTCCTTCACAACCTTATATTATTGTTGAACATTGAAAGCAAATCTTCTTTCTAGTCATGATATATCTCCCTTGTATATAAACTTGCTAAGCAAATTAGTTGCTTACCCTTGCTATATCATGACATTTATTTCAGCTAAGCCTGAAGGATCCAATACGAAGGACAAAGGCAAGAGCAAGATCCAGGAATAGTTTGGAATGAATATTAATTATTATTATCTAATGGAAGTTCTTATGTAAACCTTTTGTAATATGAATGGTGTGTTTAAGTTAAGGTTAAGAAGACCTTGGGACCATGCTATGGAAACTTTATTATAATGAACAATGTATGTTTATTATTTCGTAATAGTTATAGAATGCTTATGATGATGATAGATCGTGAGCACCGAATCTGAGGTTAGAGAACCTGGATTTGGGGGCGTCACAGGTTGGTATCAAAGCTGTAGGTTATAAACAATAGGAATGCGAAACCTAGGTTATAACCTTAGTAGAAAACTCTTATAGAGTATGTTAGGAGATGGATTGTGGAAATTTATCGAGTTTGTGTTGTACTTAATAAAATATTATTTCATTTTATCAATGAATATATTTTATTGTGGTACTGATGTTGGTTTTATTTATGGTGATTGTAGGATGTCTGACGAGCGCCAGGACAGTCACTCAGTAGATCAGGAGGTCATTGAGC
Source organism: Panax notoginseng (assembly GCA_016801055.1). Classification (NCBI taxonomy): domain Eukaryota; kingdom Viridiplantae; phylum Streptophyta; class Magnoliopsida; order Apiales; family Araliaceae; genus Panax; species Panax notoginseng. The sequence continues at coordinate 155,014,724 of CM029015.1, read as the reverse complement.
GTGAGGTTACGGAAGAAGCCCCTCAGGGTCCTCTTATAGGGGATTTGTTGAGGAGAATCAATCAATTGGAAGGCAGGGTGGGAGAACTGGAGGTTGAAAACCACACACTTCAGTTCACAGAAGGTCAATACAAGGAGGCGGCTTATCAAGCCCATATGGAGGTAGTCGAGCAGAAGGGAAAGTTGGATGAGTCCCAGTTGCAAGTTGAGATGCTGAGGGTACAGCTAGAGCATGAAAAGGCAAAGTTCGGAGAGCTGAGTATAGAGCATCTGGCGATGCGGGGCGAGTTTGACATGGAGATTGCAGACAAGATTCGCGTGGAGGAGGCATTTTATGAGTCAGCCCAGCGGGTGGACCAATTGGAGTTAGAACTGCAGGCCATGAAGGTCAGGGCCGAGACTTTAGGACTGGCGCTAGACACAGCGTATGAGGGCCAGCGCAGTGGGACTAGGAGGGCGCAGTTCGAGATAGGAGAGTCGAGTCGATCCGTTCGACGTAGAGCTATGGAGGGGTGGTTTCCCCCGGAGCCTGTTCAGGTGACCCAGCAGGGCCACCAGTGATGATTATGCTGTGGACTAGTTGTAGATAGAGGCATTAGTACCCCTTTTGTGTAATAGGGTTTTATGTTGATGTAAACCTCAGCAGGTGTGAGGTAGTAGGTAGTTAGGTAGTATCCCTATTTGTGTTTGTAGGGAAGTATCATTTTGAGTTAATCCCATCTTTTGTGTTTAAAATGGGATAGTAGTATTTATAAGAATATACCTGTATTAATCATGTGAGACACTAAAGATTGGTATATGAATATAAATGCATTATTATTATGATATGTGTTGAAAAATTTTAAATAGTAAATTGTCTATTTAATGTTATGTGAGTCTAGTAGACTGATTTGGAAAATTTTCTTTAAAAACAAACTTAACCCACTAATTAGGGAGAAAGACTTCCAAAATCTTAGTAATTTAAAACTCTCCCATAATGATCATATGATTGTTGAATACAGTAGCGTGTTACATGCTAAGTACTTATATGATAATAAAACCCGAGTAACGTGTTAGAATTTTGTTCCACTAGATAATGCCGCCCAGACGTGTACTAAGGAACCAAGAGATCGAAGAGTCAGTTAATAATGCAGCGGGAGCTCAACCAAACCCAATGCAAGACTTTATCAACATGATGACTGAAGCTATGAGGAATCAAGCTCAACCTGCAGGAAATCAGGCGGGAAACCAATTAGCCAACTTTAAGGACTTCAAGGCCGTAGGACCACCGGAGTTTAGAGGAACAGCAGACCCGTTAGAGGCCCAGACATGGATGAAGGAGATTGAGAAGGCCTTCATTATTGCTAGAGTAGCAGAAGAACAGAAAACAATTTTTGCTACCTACTTAATGAAGGGTGAGGCTAACTATTGGTGGGAGGCCAACCAGAACAAAGCCGGGACTGGAATCGTGACTTGGGAAGCGTTCAAGAAGTTGTTCTTTGAGAACTACTTCCCTGAGAGTACACAAGCGAGAATGGAGATCAAATTTTTGGAATTGAAGCAGGAGAATATGTCAGTGTCAGAGTACGCTGCAAAGTTTAATGAATTGGCCAGATTCGCTCCACATCAGGTAGACACGGAGGTGAGGAAAGCAAGAAGGTTCGAAAATGGACTAAAGCCGTGGATTTATAGTAAGGTAGCGGTTCTACAAATCACGTCATTCTCAACTCTGTTGGAGAAAGCTCTCATAGCAGAAGGTGGAAGCGAAGCAGTCTCAAAGTACAATCGGGAGAAGAATAAGAAGAAAGTAGAAGGTGGGAATCAGAATGTTAGCGGTGGCGGTAGCAACAACAAGAAGCGGAAATGGAGCAGTGGGGGTAGTAATTTGGAGATTCAGCAAGGAAGTGTCCAACAAAAGAAGTCAGTGTGTGGAAACTGTGGAAAGGGTCACTCGGGAGAGTGCTTGAAAGGAAAAACGGTATGTTATACCTGTGGACAAGAAGGGCATACCTCACCCAATTGCTCTAAGGTGAAGAAGGGAGGTTGTTTTAACTGTGGTGAATTGGGACATCGGATCAAGGATTGCCCAAAGAAGAAAAGCACAGATGGCGGAAACGGCAATAGGGGCAATAACACTAAGACAACCAGTGGAGGACCAACCCAGCCAAACAAGCCGACAGCGAGGACATTCAATATGACAGTGCAAGATGCCGTGGCATCCAGGGAGGTGGTGTCAGGTATAATTCCGATCAACGATATAAATGCCCATGTGTTATTCGATTCGGGAGCTTCATGTTCTTTTGTATCTGATGAATTTGCTCAAAGATTAAGTTTACCTCGTGAACTATTAGAACACCCAATGAATGTAGAAGTAGCAAACAAAGAAATTATTCCTGTAGACTACATACATAGGAACTGTTGTGCTGATGTACGAGGGTTTAAGCTTAACGTGGATTTGATACCGATTCATCTTGGAGAGTTTGATGTAATCCTCGGGATGGATTGGTTATCAAGTCACAGAGCGATCATTGACTGTAAGAAAAAGTGCGTACACCTAAAGACTCCGAATAAGTCAAAGGTGGTATTTTATGGCAGTAAATCGCCGAGACAATCTTGTTGTCTGACGATGATGCAAGCAAAGAAGTTGCTTAGGAAAGGTTGTATAGGTTATTTGGCTCATATTGTGGATACCCGCAGAGTCGAGGGTGAACTGGGTCAGATACCTATTGTAAGGGAATTCGTTGACGTCTTCCCAGATGAGATTCCGGGATTGCCACCAGATAGAGAGATAGAGTTTGTTATCGATTTGGCACCAGGGACATAACCGGTATACAAAGCGCCGTATCGTATGGCTCCGGTAGAAATGAAGGAACTGATGATTCAACTACAAGAATTGTTAGATAAGGGATACATTCGACCGAGCGTATCACCGTGGGGAGCACCAGTCTTATTCGTAAAGAAGAAGGATGGGTCATTAAGGCTTTGTATCGACTACCGGGAGTTGAACAAGGTCACCATTAAGAACAAGTACCCGTTGCCCAGGATCGACGATTTGTTTGATCAGTTGAAAGGGCCAAAATATTTTTCAAAAATCGACTTGAGGACCGGTTATCACCAACTGAAGGTGAGGCAGGAGGATGTTCCAAAGACGGCATTCAGAACTCGGTATGGACACTTTGAGTTTCTGGTAATGTCTTTTGGGTTGACGAATGCGCCAGCAGCATTCATGGACTTGATGAACAGAGTGTTTAAACTGTATTTGGATAAGTTTGTTGTCGTGTTCATCGATGATATTCTGGTATATTCAGAGACAGAGGAAGAGCACGCTGAACATCTAAGGATAGTGTTGGAGACGTTAAGGAGGGATAAGTTGTATGCAAAGTTCTCTAAGTGTGAGTTTTGGTTGCGGAGAGTGCAGTTTTTGGGTCACGTTATCGACATGGATGGTGTTTCGGTGGATCCAGTAAAGGTAGAAGCGGTTATCAACTGGGAACAGCCAAAGACGCCGACAGAAATTAGGAGTTTCTTGGGATTAGCAGGATACTATCGGAGATTCATCCAAGATTTTTCAAAGATAGCATCACCGTTGACCAACCTTACCAGAAAGACAGTGAAGTTCATTTGGACGGAGAAATGTGAAGAGAGTTTCATGGAATTGAAGAAGAGGCTCAGTCAGGCACCTGTGTTGACTTTACCAGAAAACACGGGAGGATTTGTAGTGTATAGTGATGCGTCACACAAGGGTCTTGGTTGTGTACTGATGCAGAATGGCAAGGTTATTGCGTACGCTTCACGTCAGCTAAAGGACTATGAGAAGGGTTATCCGACTCATGACCTAGAATTAGCAGCAGTAGTTTTTGCCTTGAAGATTTGGAGGCACTATTTGTATGGCGAGAAGTGTGAGATATATACAGATCACAAGAGTCTGAAGTATATCTTCACGCAGAAAGAGCTAAATATGAGGCAGCGCCGATGGCTAGAATTGATCAAGGATTATGATTGTGAGATTCTGTACCATCCAGGAAAAGCAAATGTAGTGGCAGATGCCCTGAGCAGAAAAGGCAGAGAGAAGTTACTGAAGTTGACCATTCAAGAGGAATTGGTGAAAGATTTCGAACGACTTGACTTAGAAGTTAAGTATTCGATGGAGACCAACGAGAAATTATTTACAGTAGCAGCGAGCCCGACTTTATTAGATAAGGTTAAAGAGGCTCAAGAGAAGGACGAAGATTGCAACAACATCAAGAAGCGGTTAGCTGAAGGGGATGAATTGAAATACAAGATTGATGGCACCGGACTGCTGAGATTCGAAGGGCGAATTTGGGTACCGCTAGTACCAGAACTAAGAGAAGAGATTTTGCGAGAAGTGCATAGTACGAGGTACTCGATACACCCAGGAAGCACCAAAATGTATCAAGACTTGCGTCAACACTTTTGGTGGCCAAACATGAAGAGAGAGGTTGCAGAATGCGTCAGCAGATGTCTAACTTGTCAGAGAGTCAAGGTAGAGCATCAACGACCGAGTGGATTACTACAGCCTTTAGAGATTCCAGAGTGGAAGTGGGAGCACATCACGATGGATTTTGTGGTGGGACTTCCAGCAACGCAAAAAGGACACGATGCCATATGGGTGATTATAGATCGTCTTACGAAGTCAGCTCACTTTTTGCCGATCAAGATCAGGTATAATTTGGACCAGCTAGCCAAATTGTATATCAAAGAAATTATCTCGAGGCATGGCGTACCGGTATCTATTGTGTCGGATAGAGATCCGCGATTCACGTCAAACTTTTGGAAGAGCCTTCAGGAAAGAATGGGGACGCAACTACGGATGAGCACCGCGTATCATCCGCAGACCGATGGGCAAAGCGAGAGAACAATTCAAACACTTGAAGACATGCTCAGAGCTTGTGTGATGGACTTCAAGGGTAGCTGGGAGGATCATCTTCCATTAGTAGAGTTCGCATACAACAATAGTTATCACGCCAGCATCGGAATGCCGCCGTACGAAGCACTGTATGGAAGGAAATGTAGAACGCCCTTATGCTGGGATGAAGTGGGTGAACGTCGATTGTTGGGACCAGAACTGGTACAGCAAACTATAGAGATCATCAAGGTGATAAGAGCCCGATTGGTAGCAGCTCAAGATCGCCAGAAGAAGTATGCAGACTTACATCGCCAGAAGAGAGATTTTGAGGTGGGAAGCCATGCATTTTTGAAAGTATCTCCCTGGAAAGGGAAGATAAGGTTTGGAAAGAAAGGTAAACTGAGTCCGAGATTTATTGGACCTTTTGAGATCTTAAGAAAGATAGGCGAAGTGGCGTACGAGGTAGCTCTACCTCCTGAACTGGAACATATTCATAATGTGTTTCATGTGTCAGTGCTACGACCATACAAGCCTGATTACAAGCACGTGATATCGTACGAGCCAATTCAGGTCGAAAAGGATTTGTCGTACGAGGAAATTCCAGTTGAAATTTTAGATAGAAAAGAACAGAAATTACGAAATAAGGTTATACATTCTGTAAAGGTTCTTTGGAGGAACCACAATGCTGAAGAAGCTACGTGGGAACTCGAAGAAACGATGAGGGAAAGTTATCCACATATTTTTGAGTAAACCTGTAAGTAATTCCGGGGACGGAATTCTTATAAGGGGGGGAGGATGTAATAACCGTGAATTTTTAGTCACTATATATGTATATACATTATTAATATTTAAAAACTTTGTGTTATACAGTGATTTAATATGTGACAACATATGTGAAATGGTGCATGGGTCAATTAACATGTATGTCATAGTTATGGATATATACATTTATAGGTTTCATTAAAAATGAAAGCCTCGTAACCTAATTATAAATTAGGTGAGACAATTAAATAATCTAAGGGTTATGGTAATAAGGAGATGTTAGTATTTAAAATGTATACTAACTTAAGTGGATAATCTTATTATTTCAAGTGACTAATAATTTTAAACCTAATTCTTGTGAACCTAATTAGGTTATGAGCTAAAGTCACATGTATAGGTAATTAAATTTCATAAGATTAGGAATGAAAACCCTAAATAATTAAATTGGGTAACATATATTAAAATTGTTAGACTATGTTTATTACATAGCCCAAAACAATTAAAGGAGAAGCCCAAAAGAAATAAATGCAAGCCCAAACTTAGCCCACTTGATTAAGGGTATTTTAGACATTTGATTTATCTAATTTATGCATTAAAATAAAAGCTAAATGAAGGAGTTAGTGGACATAAATATGGCTGGCCACATTAGCCTTTTAAGGCAACTAATTAAGCTAAGCAAGGTCCATTTGTAGTAACTCTTACACAAAAGGACATGGTTGTCAAGCTCCCATTGGTTGCCACTTTATTAAGCATCCTTAATCATGATTAGACTAATTAAAGTGATAAGACAAAGCTTCTATCCATTGGTTAAAGAAAGTATGGGGGATAATAGCTAGATACACTAAGTGTATCTATATTTTTTGTAAGTATCCTTTTACTTCATCTTTTCATTTCATTTCATTTCTTCTCTCATTCTTCCTCTTATAATTTCTCCCAAGCTAGCCACTTCTAGAGAGAGAAAGGAGAGAGAGGTTTGGCCATATATAGAGAGAGAGAGAGGAGTGCTAGTTTGTTAATGCATCCAAAGTTCATCACTTACTTTGGTAAATCAAGGAAGGTTGCCATTAAATCAAGGTATAACCTAACCTTCATTTTCTTCTTCTACTTTGTTTTTTTTTCTTCTTTAGCTTGAGTTTTGTTGGGGTTATGAACAAATACTCAAGATACCCTAGTCCTACATATGATCATGTATAGAACTAAGTATTTTGAGTGTTAGATCAAAGGCTTAGAGGAAGAATATGAGCATATGTTCTCCAAGGGTGAAAACTCTTGTTTTCTTCCACTAAATCTTGTGTAACTCAAGTTTTCTAACTTAGATTTGTGATCCGTTGAAGGGGGGTGCTAGATACATGAGTTATCTAGTAAACCCAAGTGATAGAACACAAATCTAACAAGTTTTGAATCCTTTGGAGCTGATTTCCCCAAAACAGCGCACTTAGAATGTTAAGGGTTCAAAAACCCTAAAATAGTTTCTGTCCTATTTTTCTTGGGTCTGTTTCGGACAGTTTCATGTCCCTTAAAAATCTGGGAAAATTCACAGAGGTACCTTGAGAAGTTATCTACGTGTAGGAAAAAGAACGGACACGTTTCGAGTTATAGACTGTGCGTAATGACTATTTCCGTAAAGGACTCCTAAAACTTTACCGTCGAATATCTCACTGTGTATACACTGGAAACTTCTGAAATTTTTACAGTAGGTTCATATATATTAGAAGAACATACCCTGAAAATTTCAGATTTTTCTGAGCAAAACTCAATTTATTAAAAATAAAGCAAGATCCGAGTGTTTTGGGAACTTTAAAAATAGTAGATCATTTTCTAAAATTCCAGAAAAATTTGGGGATCCTTGTAGGTTCATATTGTGTCAAAGTACAGAAGCTGAGAATTTTTGGAGTAAGTTTACTATTTTTCCTAAAAATGGTTAAGTTATGAATAAAAGGAAATAAATAGTTAAATGATGTATTTAATAAGAAAAAGGTGATTTTTATGCTTGAATACTCATAATATATCATATCATGACTATCTTAGAGCATTTTGGTAATTTATGATAATAAATATTATTTATGACCTTTTATGGATATTAAATAAGAGGTTTAATAAATGATGAACAATTAGAATAAATTATTTATTAATCCAATAAATTATTAGAATATTATTATGATATTAATAATATTAGAATATGATATTGATAAGTAAATAAAAATATTAAGGATAAAATTTCTTTAAAATATTATTAAATGGTTAATAATATTTGATTTAAGCATTGATAAATGATTAAAGTATTATTAAATAATTAATAATATTAGTAATAGAATAAGATATTATTAAATGATTAATAATATTAGTAAATGAATAAAATATTATTAAATGATTAATAATATTAAATGATTAATGATACTAAAGCATAAGTAAGATATTATTAAAGTAATAATATTAATTAAAATATTATTAAGAGGATTAATAATATTAGTAAGGTATTAAAATATTATTAAGATGTTAATAATATTAGTAAGCAAATGAAAATATTATTAGGGAACTAATAATACTAAGAGGTGAATTAAATATTATCAAGATCAAGAATATTATGTGGTTATAGTAACATTATCAAGACATGATAATGTTTATAAGAACTAAATATAATGCATAATATTTATGTGATTACATAATCTAATGTTATACTATGACTAATTGAAAGATTAACTATAGGTCTCTCAAAGGAAGATAATTTAACTGCATAGTGGATATAAATTAATTACGTAGCCGTAATCTACAGACGAGGCAAGTGTCCTAACTCAAACTCAAGTTATTATTTTCAAAGCATGTTAGTGAATAATTATTGATGATTATTCATATCTATATTGATTATTGAAATTCGTACTTTGTTCAATTGAATTCCTATTCTATTAGTATTGAACTGTGAATTAAATTAAAGTTCTTTCATTTACGAACTGTTTATGAGATAGATCTATGCTAATTGTATCAGCTAGATCAAGCATGTTTAAATTTGTTAAATCAAATGTATTTTAAAAAGCTGTTCTTATTAAATTGATATGATAAGAACTCTTGACTGAGAAAATGACGAATTTGATTAAGGCATGATATCGATGCCGGAATATTAAGTGTTTATGCATAAATCACGGGGTATGAAAGGCTGATCCCCTTGAATACTAAAACTTATTAAGAGGTCCAGTTTAAATTACTGAGAACCTTAGCAAATGTTCATGGTTATCTCAAAACCACTCAGTTCATATTATTCAATTATTCGAATATTCAATTGTTGATTATTAATTCATGTTCCTTCACAACCTTATATTATTGTTGAACATTGAAAGCAAATCTTCTTTCTAGTCATGATATATCTCCCTTGTATATAAACTTGCTAAGCAAATTAGTTGCTTACCCTTGCTATATCATGACATTTATTTCAGCTAAGCCTGAAGGATCCAATACGAAGGACAAAGGCAAGAGCAAGATCCAGGAATAGTTTGGAATGAATATTAATTATTATTATCTAATGGAAGTTCTTATGTAAACCTTTTGTAATATGAATGGTGTGTTTAAGTTAAGGTTAAGAAGACCTTGGGACCATGCTATGGAAACTTTATTATAATGAACAATGTATGTTTATTATTTCGTAATAGTTATAGAATGCTTATGATGATGATAGATCGTGAGCACCGAATCTGAGGTTAGAGAACCTGGATTTGGGGGCGTCACATCATACAACTGCTGCAGTGTCGAAGGAAAATCCACTGTACCTTCCCCAATGGGTGATGAAGCCTGCTATTAAATCAAAGGGGAAAATTCCCATGGAGAAGATTGAAAAATTCCTCCAGGCTATGGGTCATAATGAAGCCAAGGTGGTTCTAAGCTTAAGAGAAGCTCCACATCAAATGTCAATATTAGACTTGGTTTTAACTTCCGAAGATCATAGGAAGATTCTACTAAAGGTTTTGGAAGAAGCGTACTTGCCGAAATCAGTGGATGTGGAAAAATTTCAACATCTGGTTGATCACATTTTCAACAACAATGTGATCTCTTTCACTGATGATAACATACCGCCCGAAGGGACCAATCATTGCAAGCCGTTACACATTGCAGTTTTGTCCTCTGGATACTTGTTAGCTAGAGTCTTGGTAGATGGAGGTTCTTCTTTGAATATCTGTCCTTATGCTACATTGTTAAAGATGAATGTCAATCTCAAGCGGATTGGAAGTAGCCATATGATCATCAAAGCTTTTGATGGATCCCGCCGGAATTCAGTCAGAGAGATTGAGCTACCAATTGAGATGGGTCCCCATATATTTTGTGTATCTTTTCACGTGCTCAAAATAGATACAGGATACAACCTTGTTCTGGAGAGACCGTGGATTCATATGGCCGGGGCAGTCCCCTCCACTCTTCATCAGCAACTTAAATACATTATCAACAATAGCCTAGTCACAGTCAACGCTGAACCGAAATGTCCTCAACATGGTGACCTTCCACTCATCAATGTCAATTCAGAGGTTGAGCCGGTCAGTTTCCACACTTTGGAAGTAAGCAACACTCAATACCATTCTATTGGGACTCCATTTCTCGTACCCAAGATTTCTACCAAAGTTATGGCAGCTACTCAAGAAATGATGTCATTGGGACACCAGCCGAGACAAGGGCTGGGTAAAGAGCATCAGGGTATTAAGCACCCAATCCAAGTGTCTAGTCAAGCTGGGACAGCCGGACTAGGCTATTCTGCCAGTTCTAGTCACAGGAATCCACATAAGCATAAGCAGATTCCTTCCACTTCAGCCACACGGTGATTATCTCCACCTGTAAATCCAGAGTCCGCACAATCTCCGATAAAGGTGCCAGCCAACGTAATGGCTATGTTATTTCCAAAGCCAATACCGATAAAGGATAAGGAAATCTTTGTTCCAGATCCCAAGGTGGAAGAAGAGGAATGAAGAATTAAGCAAGACATCGTCAGAATGATGTCCAAAGTACGCATCATTGTCCATGATAAACATACAAAGAAATACACCCCAGACGATGATTGCACAGACATAATAGTCATCATTTGGGAGAAGGAGGACGATGACAGCCCCTCTATCACTGCTGTCCACTAGGACTTTGCTCTTACCAGTTAGAGCAGCACTCCTTGCATTGGTCGATAAGGGTAAAACGAGCAGGACTTCTTTCTGCCCTGTAGATATCATAACTGCTTACTTTTCTGTACAGTATTAGCAGTTATTTTGTACGTACATGCTAACACTTTGTATGATTAAACAGTTTTATATATATTAAGTGAAAACATATTTTGTTTCAGGACTCTGAATATAGACGTGCATGTACTTGCTGATAAGATGCCTCTTATCCACAAGGATTGTAACTTTGATGAAAAGTTGAACTCCGACTTGATGGAAATACAAGAGAACATTGAGGTGCCTCTGGAAATCGAAGAATGGGTCGAAGACAAACCTAAACCCAACCTTGATCAAACCACCTCTTTTAATCTTGGAACCTTAGAAAACCCTAAGTTAATCCAAATTGGTTTAGACCTTACCTCAAACCAGAGGAATGACATGGTTACATTACTAACCCAGTTCCAGGATGTGTTTACATGGTCACATAAAGACATGGTGGGTTTGTCCACTGACATTGTCCTTCATCGCCTTCCCATTAAGGAGGGATTCAAGCCGGTCAAGCAGAAACTCAGGCGATTGAAACCTGAGTGGAGTTTAAAGGTGAAAGAAGAAATTATGAAACAATTTTAAGCTGGTATTATCATGGTGTCCACATATCCCGAATGGATATCCAACATCATTCCCGTGCCTAAGCCTGGAGGAAAAGTGCGAGTTTGCGTGGATTATTGGGATCTAAATAAAGCTTTCCTTAAAGATAGCTTTCCCGTGCCATTTATCCACATTTTCATTGACAATACTGCTCAATACGGCATGTACTCCTTCACTGATTGCTTTGTGGGGTACCATCAGATCATGGTTGCTGAGGAGGATCGTGAGAAAATTGCTTTCATCATGCCTTGGGGAACCTTTTTCTATAAACGGTTGTCTTTCAGCCTCATCAAAGCCGGAGCTACCTATCAGAGAGCTATGATGGCTCTTTTCCACGACTTAATGCACAAAGAGATAGAGATCTACGTGGATGACATCATTGTCAAATCTTGAAGGGAGGAAGACCACCTATACCATCTCAGAAAGCTCTTCAACAGGTTACGTAAGTACAACTTGAAGTTGAATCTAGCCAAGTGCGCTTTTAGCGTTAAATCAGGCAAGTTGATAGGATTTCTAGTCAGCCACAAAGGGATTGAGCTGGATCCCACCAAAATCCAGGCCATTATGGAAATGCCCATTCCTCAGACAGAGAATGAAATACGAGAATTTTTGGGAAGAGTCAACTTCATTAGTAGGTTCATTTCTCAACTCACAGCAACCTGTGAGCCTATCTTCCAGATGTTAAGGAAGAACTCCTCCATGAAATGGAATGATGAGTGCCAGAAGGCCTTCCTTACAATATCAAAGAGCAGCTAGTCAAAGCTCCTATTTTGGTACCACCCAGGGATGATGTTTCCTGGTTCATATACCTATCCATAAGTGACAATGCCACGGGCTGCATGTTGGGTCAGAAAGACGATAAAGGCCGAGAATGAGCTATCTATTACCTCAGCAAAAGATTCAGCAGTAGTGAACACAAGTACACTCTGATTGAGAAGACTTGTTGTGCTTTAGCATGGGATGCCATGAGGTTACAACATTACCTCCATCGACACACAACCCATCTCATATCCCGTGTGGATCCTCTCAAGTATGTGTTCAGTAAGCCCATATTGAATTGCCGACTGTCTAGATGGCAGTTGATTTTGCAACAATTCGACATTATTTACGTGACGCAAAAATCCATTAAAGGTCAAGGAATCGCGGATCAACTGGCTGCTGCACCTTCAGGGGATTTCAAACCCTTGGAAACATACTTCCCCGATGAAGGGGTAATGACAATTCAGCAACACCATCAGTACGATACACGTCAAACATGGAACATGTATTTTGATGGAGCTGTTAATATGGAAGGTTCTGGAGCTGGAGCAGTTCTAGTATCCGGTACGAGGGAGCAGTATCCCGTCGTCGTCAAATTGTAGTTTGTTAGCACCAACAACACAGCTGAGTAAAGGCTGTATCATGGGGCTAAAACTTACCCGTTCAATGGGCATTAGGCGGTTAACTGTCTTTGGGGATTCAAAGTTGGTAATCAAATAATCCACAGGAATCTATCAAACCAAAGAGCTACATTTGCTGCCTTACCATCGATAAGTTCTACAGATGGCTTCGAAGTTTGAAGAGATCTCCTTTCTGCACATTCCTCGTAATAGGAATGACTTTGCAGACGCATTAGCAACTTTGGCCTCCTTGATTCACATACCTGACAAGGAACACATGCCAAGCGTCACATTAACCCTGCAAAAGGCACCTGCCTATGGGAACTATGTTGAAAAAGTATCGGATGAGCTACCTCTCATCCAACAACCTTGGTATCAGCATATCAAAGAGTACTTGCAAGATGGATCTACACCCGCTGAGGCGAGCCTGACGGAACAAAGGCGGATTCATCGACTTGCTATGAAATTCTACCTGAGCGGAGATGTAGTCTATAAGAGAGATGCAAGATTAGGTCTCCTCAAATGCCTGGATAAAGATCAAGCTCAGAGACTCATGGATGAGATCCATGGTGGAGTATATGGCCCACACATGAGCGGCCTTTTACTTGTAAAGAAGATCCTCAGAACAGGACATTATCAGTGCCAAATTCATGGGAATGCTATCCACGCCCCTCCACGAGAGCTCCACAATATGAGTTCGCCTTGGCCCTTCTCAATGTGGGGAATGGACATGATCGGGCCCATCGAGCCCAAAGCCAATAATAGACATCGCTTTATCTTCACCATGATCGACTACTTTACCAAGTGGGTAGAATCAGCCTCCTTCGCCAGGGTTACCAAAGAAGTCATCATTGCTTTCATCAGAAACAATGTCATTTGTCGATATGGACAACCAGAGGTAATTGTATCAGACAATGCTAAGAACCTCAACAACAAAATGATAGAGGAGTTATGTAGTAAATTCCACATCAAACATCTTAACTCCATCATCTACCATCCAAAGATGAATGGTGTTCTTGAAGCGGCTAACAAAAATATCAAGAAGATCATGCAAAAGATGTCCGCCAACCACAAAGGATGGCCTGACCTATTGCCTCTTACTCTGTTAGCCTATAGAACGTCAATGCGCACTTCAACTAGGGCAACTCCCTATGCATTAACCTATGGGATGGAAGCAGTTCTCCCTATAGAAGTAGAAATGGAATCCCTCAAAGTATTGATAGACGTTCAACTGGATGAAGACCAATGGGTACAAGACATGTATCACTAACTGTCTCTAATAGATGAAAGGCGAACCGCGACTATCTTCCATGGTCAGTTATATCAACAAAGGATCGCCCGATCCTACAACAGAAAAGTCCGGCTACGGCAGTTTAAACAACATAACTTGGTTTTGAAGAAGATCATTGACAATCAAGAACAGTCTAAGGGAAAATTCGCTCCTAACTGAGAAAGCCCATTTGTTGTCAAGGAAGTATTAACAGGAGGTGCACTCAGATTGCAGGAAATGGATGGCGATGAATTTCCACAACTCATCAACTCAGACACTGTGAAACGGTACTATGTCTGAAGTTACCATCAAACAAACATCATGGTATTGGATCATCAGATCGCCAGTCATTCCAGTTCTTTAACCCTTTACCATATACATCTCTTTTCCACACTTTGCCCCTCAAGGAAACATACTCTTTAAGCTAGCAGCCTGGCTTCACTGCGCTCTTACAACTTTGGTCATCCCACTAGGGATTGAACCTCCCGCGTTTATAGTTTGTCCCCCCAAATATGGGATCAAAATTTTCATACATGCAATTTATCCTCAACCTAGGATCAAACTTTCTCTTCCCCGCAGTCTAACCTGCACATGGGATCACACTTTTCAACTCGTCCTGAGGGGCGGACTACGTCGACCTGATCTCCTTGATACACGGGAGTATGTAGGTAACCATTTTATATGGCCCGATCGCAATAAAATAAAAATAATAAAAACATCTCTACACCCTTCTCCTTTTTCAAAAACAAAAACAACAAAAATATTCATACACCCTTTCTGCCACATATAGCGTTGAACCTCTTACACCAGGTTCGAACTACGCAGACCTGATCTCCTCTTCAACAGGAGTACATAGGCAACCATTTATGGTTCGGTCTAACCCCCTACCAAAATATAAATACTTGTCAACAGTACTGGGATCAAACTTCAATCCTCTACATTTCATTGGCTTCAAACCAAAGGGATGGAATTACCTGACCTCCTCATCTAAAATGGGAGACTCGGTGACCATCTAAGCTGCGGTTGTTCCTTGAAGAGCAACACCAATCCATAAGAGATGGAATTAACTAGGCTCCTCCTAAATAGGAGTACTGGCGACTATCTGTGGTGCGGTCAATCTTAGAGAAGAAAGCCCCACTCCTCTCCACATTTCTATACAGAAACCAGTCCCAAGACACCAAAGATGGTAGGGGTACACATAGATCCATGATCCATTCTGAACTATCCAGAGACAACTCAATGTCCATCCAGCAAGGAGGAAGTCAGAATACATCAAGATCACAAGCCCTAAAGAAGTAGGCAAATATCAAGCAAGTATTCAGACATATCTAAAAGGAAAGTGATCAAAAATATATTTTTCTGCTAAATATAATACTGTTTGATATACACAATGTAAACTGTACATGACAAAATGGCTAAGCTAGTCTGTGCAAGAAAATACAAGGCTATCTACAGATCGGTACGCATCCGAGCTAGCAGATCTAACATAGCATCTCTCTCAAGAGAATGAGGTAATGCTATGGTTTCTTGTATAAGGATATCCACACGAGTTAGCAAGTCCGAGGCCATCTGCATGGTGACGCGATGCTCATCAATATATGAACTCATCTCAGCAAACATGCCAGCGGTAAGGGACCTCACTGTAGTACTATCTGTGACGGCTACATCCCGGGCAGATACGGCACTATCCCACTCAACTATCACTGCATCTCTGGCTGATCTGGTCTCATCCCGCTCAATAATAGCAGCATCTCTATGAGCTAATGCCTCGTCTCTCTCTAGCAGAGTTGCGTCTCTCCCATTAGTAACTGTCAACATCAGGGCTCTAGCCTGATCCCTCTCAAAGGTCATCAGATGAAGACTTTACTTAAAGTACTGTGCTGAATACTGAATCACGACAGTGCTAGTACTGGGAGAATCTAAAAGAACTGCTGGCAACCCAGTAAATGGCTCCTCCTCGGTGGGAGAATCAATGTCCTCCACGAGCTCTCCACCATCTGAAGCAATGCTCGGCACTGTGGATACTACCGCAGCCGATGAAGTCTCTATCTCCATCCACGCAGAATACTCTAGCAAATAACTCGGATGGCTAATAAAAAAAGCAGCTATCTCACACTGATCCCAACAAGCATACACACGGGGTCGGTCCTCTGCTGATAGATAGCGAGAAGCTAAGCGCTGACCTAATGCCCCATCAAAAGGATGAAAATCCTAGAACTGGTCAAACTGTGACATCACGGCCAGTGGGTGGTAGGTAGGCATGCCCCTCAAACCAGCCAAAGGGAGATAATCCATGCCCAGAGCATGAGTGATAAAACTATAGGGCGAACTGAGCCCTAAACACGATACGATAGCAAACGGATCTCCAATCCCAACTAAGAAAAAGGACCAAGATGCAGGATCTGTACACTCCGTAGGCTGGAAGGAATACGACATGGCTATCTCATGGGTGAAACAATACCCGTGTCATCTAAATGTGCCAATCGGTCTCAAGTGTGACATAAACCACACATACAGCATGACCGAACTGCCTGTGAATACCCCTGTAGGGTAAGTGCTACAGAATGTGGTTGACCTCAGTGTCTCTGCCATGATCATCGAAATAATGGTACGACCCTCCCTGAGAGCTCTCACTGCCATAATAACGCCGATGTCTAACTCATCCATGTATCGTGGCATGTACACATACGATAATACACACAGAATTAATGCATCCACTTTGGCCAAATGCCACTGGTCCTCTAGTATGGTAAAATCCTCAGAATACCGAGCATAGCTGTCCTAATAGCCAAATCTATCAATCAAAAAATGCTAGGATATCACGTGGCTGGATGTGATCTCATCTTGCACAACTCCCCGCCTCAGTCCGGTGAGAGTCATAAACTGACAGCTCATGTCACCAATGGCCATATGCACGTAAGGTCTGTCAAGTGGTAGCATCGTCAAACGTGCATACTCCTCCAAAGTCGGAGTCAACTCCTGGGTCCCAAACCGAAAAACATGCCTCTCTAGTACCTAGTGCTCTAGCATGCCCTCCTCAAATCCTGCGGGAACCTGAAACATCAAAAGGGCCATGGTATGCTACAACAGCTGATCTACGGTCACCCTATCTGGGGGTGACATACTATCATACCAATATCTCAGATGGGATGCCACCAGTAATGGTGGAGTGTGATCTATGTGGCTGACTGTCGAAGAAGATATCTGTGTGGGTCGTATCATAATACCATCCAGGGGTCAATGCTGAATATCTCTGGACATACATACATATGCATAATATGATACATGCATAACAGATAATAGATGGCAATATGATATAGGGAATAGAAAACTATACATACATTCCTAAGTATATCATCATCTAATACATCATCTCTGTACAACTAAAAATACAGGGAAATGGGGCACAGACGCCCTACTACTAATAGAGGCCTATCAAAAGATATAGCGAGAATGGGGCACAGCCACCCAATAGCTAACGTAGGCCTATCAAAAGAGATAATGAGAATATACATCAGAAGAAGACAATGGTGTCAATATCTACATCATCAATCATGTCTACCTGATGTAACTCCTCCTGAGTCATTGGATCTCTATCAACAGGGATGTCAGGCCTATACAAAGGAGGATCTGTGCCAAAAATGGCAATTGGGCCATCTAAAGGGCCAGCTCCTGTGCTGGAAGGATCAAACGAATCTGCCTCTGTCGGATCTCTGCCCAAATGTCAGATAAAGAAATGTGCCCGGTCCAGTCGCTGGGTCAAGCTGTCAATCTGTGTCACATGAGTCGGATCTCATACACAGGCTAGCCAATTCGTCATTATCACGGATCCTAGAACCATATCCCCCATGAACTGAGTGGCACGGGTCTGGGCTCCAATGGTACGAGGATCCACCAATGCCGAAATACATCCTGAGTGCAAGGACCCTCTAATAATGTAAAACCGTCAACACCCAACAATGGGATATCAATGACGGGCGACTGTGACACAGGCCAATAATGCCTGGCAGGAGGCAAGATCAGTATACGAATCTCTCCTGTGGTGCTCCTAATAGCACGCTCTCCTAAATAGAGATCCCATCATCCATCTGTGAAGAGAGGAACCCTACGGATGGAAATCACGTACTCGACACCAGTCGGGTACCCATCCTCAAACCTAATGGCCAAGTGCTCCCCAAAATATGGAATCCATGTGATGACATCCGCTGTCAATAACTCCAACTGTAGGCGACAATGGGTGAAACCCTCAGCTACGGGGACCTCCGCCAGTATGGAATGATGCCATCGTCGTCCTCGTGGGTAGGTATCCAACCCTAATACACTCACCGGACGTAAGCATGGGAGCCTCTCATAGGCCCAAAACTGCCAACACAAAGGTAAATATCTGCTATCAGTTAACACTCTTAACCTGTACATGGTAAATGACAAGAGAAATACTTACCAGTAGAAATGGGTAGAATCCTAACCAAGCCTCGGTCAAGCCCTGCGAGCACATACGCATGCCCCTGAGGAAATAGGCAAAGGTGTAGGAGCCCCAATCATACTCTCCAATACGGTCCACATGTCGCGTGGCGCTGATCAAAGCGAACGACACCGTAGAAGAGTTATCTACTATGAAGCAGCCCCTAATAATCATCAGAAATAATCGCTGAAGAATGCGATCCCTGACTCTGACATCAGCTAGCATGGGCTCACTCAACAGCCCACTCATAGCATCTACGCTCAAAGGACTCGCACAGACAGTCCTACCCTTGAGCGCCTCTGCCGAAACTCCTAACAAGGATCTGATGGCAGTGGGGATAATATCCGCCATGTAAGACACTGGGGCCCCTTCAAACTCCATACCTGTGATAAATTGTCAATCCATCGGTGTCATCATCACCTCACAGTCCAACAAGTGGAGTGACTGAGTCTGGTGAAACCAGCGCTCAGACAATGCCCTGAGGTAACCCTAGGGACAACGACGATGAAGGATGGAAAAGAATGCCCCGAATCCCCAGTCATGCACAATCGCTCTATAGTTAGGATGCAGAGTCTGGTACATGGAGTGAATGCTGAACCAGTTCCCTCAAGGCTGTGTAAAGCCGAGAACCTATATAAAATGCAGATCGACATCAAAATCCTTTACTCCTCATCAATAGGAAAGAAGGAAGATTAAGATCTAACTTTATACATCGTTGGCATGCAAATACATCGAGGGACATCAACTCAGATCACCCAAAAGCTCTGGGTTTGCTACCTAAATACTCGGGAGGTCCCTACGAGGAACATGCGCAGTAGGAGCGGGGTCCGCAACTGAAACATCCTCATCCTCATCCTCGACGTCCGGTACATCAACTCGGACTGGACGTATCACCGCCTCCACCAACCGACGAGGCTGTCTAACAGAACGGGGTCGAGGCACTTCAGAAGCCCTCTTCCGTACACCAGAAGTGGTCCTACGGGAACAACTCGGCTGATCCGGATCCATAATATCTGGACAACAAGTCTCCAAATCACCTCAGAAAGGGTGTGGTATCTTTTAACCAGGAGATTTCTTTTCAAAATGTATTTTATGACTACATGCATGCATGCATTATTTTAACATACTTCTACAGTAGAGTTAATATGCATGACTACTCAATGCCTATATTTTGGAAAATTTTGCCATAGTTTCCTCTATAAATAGGATTATCCACATGCACATAGGCATGACTAGGTGGCCATTCAGTAGCACACATGCCCACGGTCATATAAATACTATTTGCATTAAAAAATTAAAGTCATCAATCCATAAGGGTAGCCTAATTACCAGGATTACTTTACTTTTTCATCTTTGCTCATTTGTCCTCAAATAGGATAAGAAATAGCAGGAAAAAAGGTGCCAATTTGACTGTTTCAAAAGTTAAATTTTTTTCACATCATTATGTTTAGCATGATTTAATACTAACATTTACTATGTTGAATATTTTTTATCAAGTCACTCGAGCATGCATATGCACTACTATGTGTTTAGATGCATTTCATGTGATAAGTCATTTTCCAATGGATAAAAACTGGAAAAGAGTACATGTATACATTACCAGGACAGTGTAGAACGCTTGTACGGTGACAGAATTTGTAGAAAGACGTTCGAACTCAGCAGATCTGAAGAAGAGCTCTCGAATTTCCTTCGCGAAGCAACTTGAAAATGACTTATGAAAGCAACCTGCAGAACTTTAATATCCACGGTTGGCCGCAGGTCCATCTATGGCTGCAGAAGGTGTACCTATGGCACCCCTACGTGGGTCACATCCCTCCGGCTCGGTCCAGTTCGAGTTGCAAAGGAGTTCTCACAAGTTGAAAAGGCCAAATCAAGGATAAAAACGCCACGCGATTGAGCGGAATAGCCTAAAATCCTGGTTTTTCTAGGCCCGACTGTGGCTTTCATATCATTCATTGGTATTCGCCTGAACACAGGGTATACTATATCGATGATCCCCATCGTTGCAGATCACATTCGACAATACTGCACAGAAGTCCCATGCCGTCAATTTAGGGTTGTTGCCCTATTTTCCATCCCAACAGATCCCCGACGGGGGTTACAACGCATAGTCATCTGTCCACAAATAGATCCCCGACGGGGGTTACAATGTATGTTCCGCTGATACACACATCAGTGATGATCTAAAAGATCCCTGGCGGGGGTTACAACGCATGTTCTACTGATACATACATCAGCGATGATCCAAAAGATCCCCGGCAGGACTTACAATGCATGTTGTGACACCCCCAAATACGGGTACTTCGATTCCACGGGATTTGGTGTTCACTGCACAAATATCATCTATCTATCTACCCATAAAATTGCAAACCATACAATAGATAGAATTAAAATCTTCTCCTTAAAAGGATTACATCATCCGAATAATAAATACAATCCCAGGTTAAACTAACATTAAAACATCTGTGCGGAATTCTAACAATATGTCTTAAACAACATCTTTAACTTAAGTCTTAAACAAATACATCATATAAAATAATAAGTCATATCAAATAACAAGTCTCCATCATTTGCTAACTTTGCCCTTGCCCTTACTAGTGGAAGGTTCGTCAGCTCTTTCGTTCTTAACTGTAATGTTATTATCAAACAAGAGTGAGCACAAATGCCCACAAGTATAAAATGAAATAACAGTATAATAACATGCGAATACATCAAAGACATCTGAATAAAAGCTCAACTTTTGAATCAAGAGTGAATAACAAGAATCAAAGAATTATGAGGGTCATAAGACCTTGAACTATGTCCTAGGTTAACAAGGGTTGTACTTAAAACCTTTAACAGTCATAAGACTATGGACCTTCTTCTCGTAATTAGAGGGATCAACCCTTAGTACCATACTGTGCACAATATCTTAACGCTAAGCGTAAATAATCCCCTATACAGGGTTGTTCATCTCAGTTTGACATTCGAGTCCGCACCAAAGGAAGTTTGGTTTGGATAATTCTTCAAGGGTTCTGAAATTTAGAACGCTCATCAACTATGGACTAGTTGAATCATTTAGGTTTCACTAGTCTAATAAGGTTCAACAATAATGATATTCAATTTGAATAATAATCTCAAGAAGTATACAATAGAACAATTATTGTATAACTAAATCATACTTTGAAAAGATAATCAATCTTTAATATATCATTTGAACTTGAATAATAGTAACGATAGCTTATTCAAGGTAAATAATAAGCTTGAACAATAATGACAAATAGGGTTAGGGAACTTGCTCAAATTTAAGAGTTTAAGTTTAGGAAACTTGCCTCGTGCGTAGATTACACTTTAACTAAACTCGTTCTTTGAATTAAATCCTACATACCATTCACATACACAATACCAGTTAATTATAACTTAATTAATCATCATAAACTCTTTCATTTTGTCTAATTTAATTATTGACTATACTTAATCAATTTATCACATTAACTGTCACATAATATCACTTCATAAATAATCAAGCTAATTATGTATTCAATAATTCAATTCACATGTAATTATGTTATTTACATGTTAAACAACTATGTCATCATTTCATTATATTTCTAACATGTTTACATGTTCATTACATTAAGTTACTAACACATTGCTAGACTTAACAACATAAAAAATACATTTCTGGACATTCTGCTAAGTGGCACTGCGGCGCCACTTTTGTACTGAGTCTTGGCGCCGTGGCGCTGCGGCCTGGTACTTGGTGTTGCGGCGCGGTGGCGCTGCGGCGCGAGAAATGAACTGGGAGTTGGCGCCGCGGCGCGAAACCCCAGACTTTGAGTTTCCAGTTCGCGAAGAACACAGAATTCAGCGAAATCAACACATTTTTAACACTAATTTCACCAAATTACACATACCCATATGTTATAATTTATACATAAACATAACCCAACCTTTGTAAAGTGATTTTAACCATTTAAAACACCCAATAACAGAATTAAATCATGTAAAATTTGACTGTTCTTGATGTTCTTGAAGTTAATGAACAAAATCATAAATTTAACACTACGAATTCGTTATAACACCGAATCCGTTCGTTTAAGGCTTAGTCTCTTCGTATCAACATGCATAATAATATAGGAGTGTAAAATTTAGGGATAATATATGATCACTACATAAAATATCACGTATAAGGCCATAAGGCCAAAACCCATACTCTGTAATTTTGTAGAAATCATATACGACATGTTTTCATGAATTTGATGTTATGGTTTACAACATATACATAATTAAACACAATTTGATATAACATAACACACATATAACCCATAAACATTACTCCTAAATCAATTACAGAGTTTTACATAAGACTTAAGCCATACTCATGGAAATTTTAAAAGACGTAAATATAACAATTGGGTTGAGGAGATTACTCAAACGTAGATAAAGTAATAGGAGATGAATTAAAGCCTTCCTCAAAAATTCTTACACACCAAGCAAACTCACTCAACAATTTCTCAAACTCTCTCTCTCTGTGATGTTTTTATCAAACTTAGAAGAACAATTGAAAAGAAGGAGAATACGTATAATATAGCCAAGAACAGACGCGCATCATGGCCAGTTAACCCAGTCATGGGTAACTGGTGGCAACTCCCACTAAGGCCATGTTTGGCTATGCTTAATATATTACAAAACCAATTAATTTAATAAAAACCTTTACAATATAGTTTAATTAATGTCACATCCACTTGCACAATAATCCCTATATCTTATTTAATTTAATAAAATATTATAATTTCTCATAATTTCGTATAGTCACATAATTAAATATCTCATTACTAAATAATGACAATTTATTAAATCTCTAATTAATAATTACATTAATTAAATAACATCATGCTTAATTAAATAATTCATTTAATTCAGCAAGCTCACATAATTATATATTTGAATAATAATTATTCTCCACATTAACTTAATAAATGCAACACATAAAATTAAATTAATCTACCACAATTGCATCAATTAATTATTTAATCCAATAATTAAATCATCGAAAAATATTTATTTAATTCAATAAATATTAAAATAAATTACAAAATTCTCGTTCGTCACATCTTTTCCCCCTTAAAAGGATTCTATCCCCAGAATCACGACTCAATAAATCTCTACCCGTTACATTCTTCCTCCCCTTACAAAGATTCTGTCCCCAGAATTGCTTACAAATAATTTAGTAAATAAATGAGGGTAATTCTTCATCATATTCTCTTCCAGTTCCTACGTAGCTTCTTCAGTGTTGTGGTTTCTCTAAATTATCTTAACTGAAGTTATAACTTTATTTCTCAGAACTTGTTCTTTTCGGTCGACAATTTGGACAGGAATTTCTTCGTAAGATAAGTCTTTCTCAAAATGTAGGGGTTCGTATTCGATTACATGCTTGTAATCAGGCTTGTAGGGTCGTAACACAGAAACATGAAAGACTTTATGGATATTCTCGAGTGCTGGAGGTAAGGCTACCTCATACGTAACTTCTCCGATTCTTCTCAGTACTTCAAAGGGTCCAATGAATCTTGGGCTCAATTTCCCTTTCTTTCCGAATCTGATCTTTCTTTTCCAGGGAGAGACCTTCAAGAAAACATAACTACCTGATTCAAACTTGATATTTTTACGATGTGGGTCAGCGTATTTCTTCTGTCGATCTTGAGCCGCTACCAGTCGTGCTCGGATCACTTTGACTATTTCTGCTGTCTGATGTACCAATTCTGGCCCTAGCAATTGTCTCTCACCAACTTCATCCCAGTAAAGCGGAGTTCTGCACTTTCTGCCGTATAAAGCTTCATAAGGCGGCATGCCAATACTAGCGTGGTAACTGTTGTTGTAGCCGAACTCTACTAATGGTAGGTGATCATCCCAATTTCCTTTGAAGTCCATCACATAGGCTCTTAGCATATCTTCTAATGTTTGAATCGTTCTCTCACTCTGTCTGTCTGTTTGAGGGTGGTAAGCTCTACTCATTCGCAGTTACGTACCCATGCATTCCTGAAGAAGTTTCCAGAAATTTGATGTGAAGCGCGGATCCCTATCTGAAACAATTGATACCGGAACTCCGTGCCTCGAAACAATCTTTTTTACGTATAGCCTGGCCAACTGATCTAAGTTGAATCTTATTTTGATCGGAAGGAAGTGTGCAAATTTTGTCAGTCGGTCAACGATAACCTATACTGCGTCGTAGCCTTTCTGAGTCGTCGGAAGGCCAACCACGAAATTCATTGTAATATGCTCCCATTTCCATTCTGGGATTTCCAACGATTGAAGTAATCCACTTGGTCTCTGATGTTTTGCTTTTACCTTCTGACAGGTCAGACACTTGACAACACATTCTGGAACATCACGTTTCAAATTCGGCCACCAAAAATGTTGTCGAAGATCTTGGTACATTTTGGTACTACCAGGGTGAATCGAATATCGTGAACTATGAGCCTCACTTAAAATATCTTCCTTAATCTCTTGTACTGGCGGTACCCAAATTCTACTCTCAAATCTCAGTATTCCTTCCTTATCCATCTTAAATCTCGGTTCGGTTCCTTCAGATATCTTCTTTGTCACCTTTTTGTATTCATCATCCTGAAGCTGAGCCTCCTTCACTTTATCTAGTAGAGTTGTACCAGATTGCATCTGAAATGGCTTCTCATCAATCTCTATTGGATTCTTCACTTCCAATTCCAGTTTCTCCATTTATGTGATTAGCTCCTCCTGAGCAGTCAACATCATCAATTTCTCACGACCCTTTCTACTTAAGGCATCGGCAACCACATTCGCCTTACCCGGATGGTATAAAATCTCACAGTCGTAATCCTTGATTAATTCCAACCATCTCCTTTGACGCATATTCAAATCCTTCTGTGTGAAAATATATTTCAAACTCTTGTGGTCCGTATATATCTCACACTTCTCCCCGTAGAGATAGTGCCTCCAAATTTTTAAAGTAAAAACAACTGCAGCTAACTCCAAATCATGGGTCGGATACCCCTTCTCGTAATCCTTCAACTGTCGTGATGCATACGCGATGGCTTTACCGTTTTGCATTAGCACAAAGCCAAGTCCTTTATGCGACGCATCACTAAAAATAACAAAATTACCTGTATCATCTGGAAGAGATAACACAGGTGCCGTACTCAACCTCTTCTTTAATTCTTGGAAGCTCTCCTCACATTTCTCCCTCCAAACAAATTTCACAGCTTTTCGAGTTAAATTCGTTAACGAAGTTGCGATCTTGGAAAAATCTTGAATGAA
The DNA here is from genome assembly GCA_016801055.1 of Panax notoginseng. Classification (NCBI taxonomy): domain Eukaryota; kingdom Viridiplantae; phylum Streptophyta; class Magnoliopsida; order Apiales; family Araliaceae; genus Panax; species Panax notoginseng. The sequence goes on along the minus strand of CM029015.1, from coordinate 154,988,963 downwards.
TCTTCTATAATATCCCGCCAATCCAAGAAAACTTCTAACTTCTGACGGTGATCTCAGCTGTTCCCAGTTAATCACGGCTTCTACTTTGAATGGATCTACCAAAATTATATTTTAATCGATCACGTGACCAAGAAATTGTACTTGCTCGATCCAGAATTCGCATTCCGAAAATTTAGCGTACAACTTCTCTCTTCTCAATACTTCCAACGTTAACCTCAAATGTTCTTCGTGTTCTTCTTTGGTTTTGGAATATACTAGAATGTCGTCTATAAATACCACCACGAATTTGTCCAAAAATGGCTTGAACACACCATTCATTAGTCCCATAAATGCTGCAGGAGCATTCGTTAGACCAAACGACATTACTAAAAATTTATAGTGATCGTATCGCGTTCTGAACGCTGTCTTCGGTACATCCTCTGGCCTCACCTTCAGTTGGTGATAACCACTCCTCAAGTTTATCTTAAAAAAGTATCTTGCTCCCTTTAATTGATCAAACAGATCGTCGATTCTTGGTAATGGATATCTATTCTTAATCGTGACCTTGTTCTGTTCTCTGTAGTCAATGCAGAGCTGCATCGATCCATCCTTCTTTTTCACAAACAACATCGGCGCTCCCTACGGCGATACGCTCGGTTGAATGTACTTTTTGTCCAGCAATTCTTGTAGTTGAACCATCAGTTCTTTCATCTCTACTGGTGCCATTCAGTATGGTGCTTTCGATATTGGAGCGGTTCCGGGAGCCAAATCGATCACGAAATCTACCTCTCTATCTGGTGGAAGTCCTGACAAATCGTCTAGAAATACGTCGACGAAGTCCCTTACAATCGGTATTTCTTCTACCTTCGGATTCTCTTTTCGACTGTCGACTATGTAAGCTAAGTATCCTACACAGCCTTGTCTTAACAACCTCTTGGCTTGCATCATCGTCAGACAACTCGCTTGTCTAGGCGACTTGCTACCATAAAACACAACCTTTGACGGAGTCATAAGGTTAATACGCTTCTTCTGGCAGTCAATTACCGCCCCACAATTGGATAACCAATCCATACCCAAAATAACGTCAAATTCCCCAAGTCGAATAGGGATAAGATCTACGTTCATGATATTACCCTTAATATCCACCCTACAGTTCTTAAACACGTACTTAACAGGAATTATCTCTCTTTTCGCAATTTCTATATTCATGGGATATTCCAACTCATCCATAAGCAAATCTAAACTATTAGCAAAGTCTTCGGATATAAAGGAACAAGTAGCACTCGAATCAAATAAAACATAAGCATTAATTTCATTGATCGGAATGATACCTGACACCACCTCATGAGACTGGATTGCGTCCTGCACTGTTATATTGAAAGTTCTAGCGGTCGTTCGGTTTGTTGCAGGTGGTCCGGTAATGGTTAAGGTATTTCCACTGCTATTTCCACGGTTAGCTCCTTGGACTGCTCCTCCTGATCCCTTCTTGGGGCAATCTCTTGCTAGATGATCCTTAGAACCACAGTTAAAACAAGCACCCTTCTTTGGGTTTGGACAGTTTGGTGCTATGTGGCCTTCTTGACCACAATTGTAGCACACTCGCTTCCCTTTCATGCAAACTCCCAGATGAGCTTTTCCACAGTTTGAGCACGCTTTAATTTTCTTCTTCTGCCCACCTTGTTGACTTCCAGCTGACGAATTATCCGTCCACTTCCTCTTCTGATTATGAGTACCCCCAATGTTACTCCCACCAGTCTTGTTATTTCCTTCACCTTCACTCTTCTTCTTCTTCTGCTCTTGATTGTACTTAGTCACCGCATCGCTCCGACCTTCAGCGAGGATGGCCTTTTCCAGTACTCCGGCAAATGTCTTTATCTGAAACATTGACACCTTACTGTAAACCCAATGCTTTAGTCCTTGTTCAAATCTTCTGGCCTTTCTTTCGTCAGTGTGTACTTGGTACGGGGCAAACCTTGCCAACTCATCGAATTTAGCTGCGTATTCAGGTACGCTCATGTTTCCTTGCTTCAGTTCCAGAAATTGAATTTCCATCTGATTCTGCGAACTAGTTGGGAAGTACATTTCGAAAAACATTTCTTTAAATCTCTCCCACATAATTACACCTTCACCTCCTCGCACTTTGTTTGCTTGCCACCAATAGCTAGCCTCAGACTTCAGCATAAACATTACGAAAGCGGTCTTCTGGTTTTCTCTAACCCTAGCAACGTCGAATACTTTCTCCATTTCCATGACCCACGTTTGAGCCTCGATTGGGTTCCTGAAACCTTTGAACTCTGGCGGTTCCACCGCCTTGAAGTCTTTAAACGTTGTGTTTGGTGGAGCTTGAGGTTGATTGTTCATTGCTCCCATCAGTAAGTTCACCAACTGCTAAACAGGATTAGCGTTGGCATTATTGTTATTATTGGTTGACTCTTCCTGAGCCGGTTGACGTTATTGTCTTCTCCTTGGCGGTATATTTCTGATAAAATAAATGCTTATTAGGACTTTATTTATTTCTCTAAATAGTTAAGGCATTACTCAATAATTTAACACATCATCTCAAATAACTTAATATATTTAATTCAACTCAAAGTTTTAACATCAAACTATAGCATAACTGCTATTTACATCAACTATCCTGAAATAAAGAATCCATAGGATTTAAAATATTAACATATTCCTTCGTTCATAAATACATCGGAATTTACATATAAAAACTAATTAAGTCTTTCACATAATTAAATGGATTCTAATCATGTCTATCAAGGTGTTGAATAGCCTTGCCACGCTCCTTATCCAAGATACGAGACATCGTCCTGCGATCCAGCATATACAACGGAAGTCCTTCGAACTGGATGGGGTATCTCAAAACTCGTTTCTGAGCCTCATCCATTGCATGATTAAGTGTGGAGTATATCTCTTCAAACTTTGCCTTCTTTGCGCGACTATCATCTTCTACACGATCAGCTCGACCTGATTCTCTTACCCATCCTTCCTCTGCTATTTTCAGTCTTCCGGAGGTTTCTTTCAGTTCCTTTTTCAGCTTCTCTATCTCCTCGATCTTATCTTCGATTTGACCCTTCTCATGGACCAAATCCCATTCTACATTTCCCAATCGTGTGTGAAGAGTCGAAATCTCCTTCTCCTTCTCCTCTAAAGTAGACTGCTGAACAGTCGCTCGCTCAGTCAATTCCTGAACCTCGTCTTGTAATTCCACGTTACGGTCGTATAACGTGTCATACATCTCTGCATCAACGGTGTACCATGGTAACTCCTCTTCTTCCTCTTCCTCATCAAACTCCTCCTCAGGATCCTCCTCAGGATCAATCTCGGGCTCATGCTCCTGACCAACAACGGTGATCAATGGAGATGACTCCCTCTGAACTAACTGTTCCCTAATAACATGTATGTCTCAGGGCTCCTCCTCCCCAGCTTGACTAGCTTCTCCAACATTCGTCATCCTGGCAACAAAATTTTAAGTTTTAGCTACTAAGTCGTACTAACGAGCACATAAATTAACACATACACACATAATGTATTTTATTATCTCCAATGAATTACCAAAAATTCATTTCTTAAAACTCGATAAGAGTTTTCCTTTACTATCTTCTTTCTATAAGGTTACTACCTAAGGTTGTTCTCCCACCTAAGATTCATAACCTACAGCTTTGATACCAACCTGCGACACCCCCAAATTCGGGTACTTCGATTCCACGGGATTTGGTGTTCACTGCATAAATATCATCTATCTATCTACCCATAAAAATGCAAACCATACAATAGAAAGAATTAAAATCTTCTCCTTAAAACGATTACATCATCCGAATAATAAATACAATCCCAGGTTAAACTAACCTTAAAACATCTGTGCGGAATTCTAACAATAAGTCTTAAACAACATCTTTAACTTAAGTCTTAAATAAATACATCATATAAAATAACAAGTCATATCAAATAACAAGTCTCCATCATTTGCTAACTTTGCCCTTGCCCTTACTAGTGGAAGGTTCGTCAGCTCTTTCATTCTTAACTGCAATGTTATTATCAAACAAGAGTGAGCACAAATGCCCACAAGTATAAAAATGAAATAACAGTATAATAACATGCGAATACATCAAAGACATCTGAATAAAAGCTCAACTTTTGAATCAAGAGTGAATAACAAGAATCAAAGAATTCTGAGGGTCATAAAACCTTGAACTATGTCCTAGGTTAACAAGGGTTATACTTGAAACCTTTAACAGTCATAAGACTATGGACCTTCTTCTCGAACTTAGGGGGATCAGCCCTTAGTACCATACTGTGCACAATATCTTAACACTAAGCGTAAATAATCCCCTATACAGGGTTGTTCATCTCAGTTTGACATTCGAGTCTGCACCAAAGGAAGTTTGGTTTGGATAATTCTTCAAGGGTTCTGAAATTTAGAACACTCATCAACTATGGACTAGTTGAATCATTTAGGTTTCACTAGTCTAATAAGGTTCAACAATAATGATATTCAATTTGAATAATAATCTCAAGAAGTATACAATAGAACAATTATTGTATAACTAAATCATACTTTGAAAAGATAATCAATCTTTAATATATCATTTGAACTTGAATAATAGTAACGATAGCTTATTCAAGGTAAATAATAAGCTTGAACAATAATGACAAATAGGGTTAGGGAACTTGCTCAAATTTAAGAGTTTAAGTTTAGGAAACTTGCCTCGTGCGTAGATTACACTTTAACTAAACTCGTTCTTTGAATTAAATCCTACATACCATTCACATACACAATACCAGTTAATTATAACTTAATTAATCATCATAAACTCTTTCTTTTTGTCTAATTTAATTATTGACTATACTTAATCAATTTATCACATTAACTGTCACATAATATCACTTCATAAATAATCAAGCTAATTATGTATTCAATAATTCAATTCACATGTAATTATGTTATTTACATGTTAAACAACTATGTCATCATTTCATTATATTTCTAACATGTTTACATGTTCATTACATTAAATTACTAACACATTGCTAGACTTAACAACATAAAAAAATACATTTCTGGACATTCTGCTAAGTGGCGCTGCGGCGCTACTTTTGTACTGAGTCTTGGCGCTGCGGCCTGGTACTTGGTGTTGCGGCGCAGTGGCGCTGCGGCACGAGAAATGAACTGGGAGTTGGCGCCGCTGCGCGAAACCCCAGACTTTGAGTTTCCAGTTCGCGAAGAACACAGAATTCAGCGAAATCAACACATTTTTAACACTAATTTCACCAAATTACACATACCCATATGTTATAATTTATACATAAACATAACCCAACCTTTGTAAAGTGATTTTAACCATTTAAAACACCCAATAACAGAATTAAATCATGTAAAATTTGACTGTTCTTGATGTTCTTGAAGTTAATGAACAAAATCATAAATTTAACACTACGAATTCGTTATAACACCGAATCCGTTCGTTTAAGGCTTGGTCTCTTCGTATCAACATGCATAATAATATATGAGTGTAAAATTTAGGGATAATATACGATCACTACATAAAATATCACGTATAAGGCCATAAGGCCAAAACCCATACTCTGTAATTTTGTAGAAATCATATACGACATGTTTTCATGAATTTGATATTATGGTTTACAACATATACATAATTAAACACAATTTGATATAACATAACACACATATAACCCATAAACATTACTCCTAAACCAATTACAGAGTTTCACATAAGACTTAAGCCATACTCATGGAAATTTTAAAAGACGTAAATATAACAATTGGGTTGAGGAGATTACTCAAACGTAGATAAAGTAATAGGAGATGAATTAAAGCCTTCCTCAAAAATTCTTACACACCAAGCAAACTCACTCAACAATTTCTCAAACTCTCTCTCTGTGATGTTTTTATCAAACTTAGAAGAACAATTGAAAAGAAGGAGAATACGTATAATATAGCCAAGAACAGACGCGCATCATGGCCAGTTAACCCAGTCATGGGTAACTGGTGGCAACTCCCACTAAGGCCATGTTTGGCTATGCTTAATATATTACAAAACCAATTAATTTAATAAAAACCTTTACAATATAGTTTAATTAATGTCACATCCACTTGCACAATAATCCCTATATCTTATTTAATTTAATAAAATATAATAATTTCTCATAATTTCGTATAGTCACATAATTAAATATCTCATTACTAAATAATGACAATTTATTAAATCTCTAATTAATAATTACATTAATTAAATAACATCATGCTTAATTAAATAATTCATTTAATTCAGCAAGCTCACATAATTATATATTTGAATAATAATTATTCTCCACATTAACTTAATAAATGCAACACATAAAATTAAATTAATCTACCACAATTGCATCAATTAATTATTTAATCCAATAATTAAATCATCGAAAAATATTTATTTAATTCAATAAATATTAAAATAAATTACAAAATTCTCGTTCGTCACATATGTTCCGCTGATACACACATCAGCGATGATCCAAAAGATCCCCGACGGGGTTACAACGCATATTATCCGTTGACACACACATTAGCGAGGATCAAACAGATCCCCGGTGGGGATTACAATGCATATTTTCAGTTGATGCACATGTCAACAAAGGTCATGTAACCTTAACGTCAATTCAGCCGTTGGGAAGTAAACCCAACGTCGCATTGGAAGCCATCCAATGATTGCATCAATTGATACACACATCTACAAAAGGCCAAGCAGCCTTGGCATTTATCCCCAACAGGGAGTTCATCCGTTGATATACACGTCAGCAGAGGATCAATGGATCCCCAGCGGGGGAACGCATGGTCAACCGTTAGTTCACACGTCAATGAAGGTCGGGCAACCCTAACAACACATACTGTTGGCAGTAAATCCAACAGAACATTGATATGTCCTGGCGATACAAACCAGGGACGATCGATAATGGAATATGTTATACACATCCTCAAACAGACAAAGTTTTATCCCCACAGATCTCTTGTACACGAGAGGCACATCTTGGGAGTAAAGTTTGTATCAAGGATTTAGGACTTTGGTGATATCCCCAACGTTAACATCCTAATAGGTTTGGATCACACATCCAAGTTTGCCGTCATTACCATCACCTGTAGAAGCAACAAGGAGCCGACAATCATCCCCAGCATGTGGAAAAGTAATCCATATGTATCATCCATATGCATCATCCATATGCATCATACACTTGCATCATGTTGCTCCACATAGCATCATGTTAGTCTTGCTGCATTTCAAGTGTCTAGGATTATTTATCATATCCATGCCATTGCATTGCATGAATATGATAAAGAGGGGCATATGTAGACACTCAAAATTTTTTGCACACCTATTACTGACATTGCAGGAGGGTAGATTCCTCTTTCAGACATAACCTTGGAAGACAGTTCATGTCAAGTTTGGATACTATCGGAAGTCCAGTCTCAACCCCGGAACACACACCGGGAGTAACAGTTCCAACCTCAGAGATAACCCCGAGGCCTGCCGTTCCAATACCAAAAATACCACCGGAGAAGACCGATTTATCCTAGAGAT